>OX465288.1:181347844-181947844 GCA_949987695.1 Merzomyia westermanni | reverse complement strand
AGTTAGTGAGAAATACCTGGTTAGACGAATGTGCACCGGTGAAAATTACACCCAATTGTAAACATCGGTTTCCGAGTGATGCGCGAACAAACATACAGACAGACAGGCAAAAATTCTGAAAATGCTGTTTCGCAATAGTTAATTGTTTTTCCTATAATAAACTTTTAAACAAATTTTGTTAGAATCACGTCATCATGCAGACCAGTGTTTTCATTCTGCTATTGCTTGCATTAATGCCATACGCTCTATTGAGTTTGAAACAACGTGATCTCGAAACCGTATACCAATGGAAACAACTCGTCTATGGCTTTCCAACAGAGAATCATCGTCAGATAGCGCTGGCCAATGGTAATTTAGTGCCTGCAAATGGCATACCAATCGATGTTGCGCCACATCAAAGATGTATGTAAATACAATAAAAGTAAAAAGTAAAAAAAGCAGGTCAGCTATCTTAAAATATTCGCTTTTCTTAGCACCAACGGACGCAAGAGTCTTCATCACTATACCCAGATTCCAAACAGGCATCCCATACACGCTGGCATTGGTGAGCGACAGAAGGGAAGCTAATGGCCCCGTTCTACAGGCATATCCCAGTTATGAGTGGCATGATGCGCATGGCGCCTATTGTGATAAAATTACTTCAGCATTTCGTGTGGCTGTAAGTTGTATAATTATTTTATTTAAATCAGAATTGCAGTTTTTGTTGCATTATTTATTTATCTTCCTTACTTTCAGATCACCGAGTGCAATCAGATGTTTGTTATTGATTCGGGTGTTATCGGCAGCACGCAATACTGCCCTCCACAGCTACTCATTTTTGATTTAAATACCGATACCTTGATTCGACGTTATCGTTTCAATAGTAACTTGTATGTGCCTGTGGCATCGTTGTTCATTACGCCACTTGTTGTTGTGCAAGATCCACCGCCAAAAGGAAGCTGTCAAAGTCTACATGTTTACATTGTGAGTATTAACTTTATAGAGACCGGCGACTGTACATCAAGATTGACTGAGAATTTTTCAGCGTTAGTGCACTCCGCTGTCCTCGTGTCACATCTACTTGTATTTGACTGTCGTCGTGTCACTGCCGGTGTTGATTGGCTAAAATCTAAAATTTTGGATTTCAGTTGACGAATGGTTGATTTGATCGTGTCGGGTCATGATTGACGAGCAGGGTAGTAATGTTGTGCTGCGAAATTGCGCCTACAGCGCAACCGGAAGTTATTGCGCTAAAGCAATATATTCTGGTGAAATTCTTGTAAAAGAAAAAATTTTATTATTTTATAATATATTATAGAAAGTAATAGTAAAAAATTGGGAATGCATGGCCTATTTTTTATGCTCTTACATTTGTTTCCATTGTAATATTTTATTTTGCTTAATACTTAGTGAAACATTTAAGTTATATTTATTTATAATTTCATTTTATATATATAATTTATTTCTATTTTATATAATGAATTAATACAATTTGTTTTTTTATAAGAATTTCACCAGAATATATTGCTCTAGCGCAATAACTTCAGCTTGCGCTGTTGGGGCAGTTGCTCGCGCAGCACACATTACCACCCTCAAAAATTACGAAATCCAAAATTTTCGATTTTAGCCAATCAACGCCGGCAGAGATACGACGACAGTCGAATACAAGTAAGTTTGACACGAGGACAGCCGAGAGCACTGACACTTATAAAGTTATCAGTCAATCTTGATGTAGAGTCGCCGGTTTCTATAATACGCTTCCAATTTATATATTTACGTGGTGTGCTCAAAAAATACGGGTTGAGGATTCGAGTTATTACAGCCAATGCTAATGGGAGTTTTTGCAAATAGATCTGGCTTTGGACTTTCTTGAATTCGGGACCGTATTGCTATAGGACTTGATGCAATTGCGATGCTTTTGGATTTTCCTGATTTAAACGTGGTAAGGTCCAAGTTGTAACAATACCTAGTAAACACGTCTGATCCAAGAATAGTCATTAAGCTCTTCTGGGCTTATCGCTGGTTGCTTCAACATAACAAATTCGCTGTTAGAAGCGTCTCTTGAGCAGTTAAAAGGATGGTTCGTGTCATGAAAAGTCATTTCGCCTCACACAGAAGGTCACTTTCCTCTGCAGCTTCAGGTGGTGACGGAGTTCACCCTTCGGGCGCTTATCCAATTCGAGTGGAAATTGTTTTCGGATCAAATGATGAAGAATCTCTTAGTAGAATCTTGAGAAAATATTTGGTGTGAAAGCAGCTTAGCTTCAAGGAAATTGTCTACTATAATCTTGTGGTTTACAATGGTTCAGTATGGCTGACCGATTGTTTTGCGTGTTGTCAAGAGCGTTTCTTTATCTTTCCTCAGGTGATGTCATCCCGTGACTTGAGGACTACGCTGTGGCTTTATGGTAGCGCCCATTGTGATTGAATGAGCGCTGAAATCGGCAATGTCTTCAAACGTTACAACCAAGATTTGGAGCTCTTGATAGTCACCAGCCAGGTGCCCTGGACATGACGGCCGCTGACCTATTCGAAGGCAATGTTCTACGAGGTGAAGAAAGCACAATTCGAAAAGCATGTTTTCATTATTGTGCAGTTGCCTGGGTAGAAAACGGTCGAAACTCCATGGTCTATGAACTGCACTACCCCTGTCCTGCCAAATACTCATAATAGCCGGTCCATCCACATGTGCTTTCCTCAACGTCATTCAAAAGTGTCGCTTGGTTGACTAAGTCGAAAACCTTTAGCAAGTCCAAAGTCACGAAGCAGTCCCGTGTTAAGACTTCCCTGGTTTCTTTTTTGAGTTTTTATGACATTCTGCGGCGTAGTGGTGCATTTATGGATTCAATGATAATAAACGATCTTTAATGTCCTGCCGAAGGGAGGGATGTCGGCTTATATTACTCCCCAGCGTCAGTCTTAAGTATAAGTACCCCTCTTGCCTGTTTCTATACTGCTGGAAAGACAAAGGTGGTTATGGAAAATTAAAGACAGCCGTTAGGATGTGACTACTTCAACGACGCGATGTTTTAGCATCAGCATGCAGATGCCGTCACGGTCTTTTTGATAGCTTCCTCAACCTCCATGGTCTTAATGGCATTAGGTGTGTGGCTGTTTTCCGGCCTGGGAGCCGGTCTACTGGCTCGTCATTTCGCTGTGTAAACCTATATGGGGATCGCCCAGATCAAAACGGTAAAAACGCCCCTTCGGCGGGAAAATTCGATCCACTTGTCTGCAATCTTCTGGCCTCTATGAGAGTATTTGAAACGTTCTCTATCTGTCGTATTTTTTATCACACCACATACAGTTATTTGATAAGTAGTCATACATACTACAAACGGTGCTCATAACTACTTATATGAACAACTCATCATTTCTTCTCATCTCCTCTACTACTGCCAATAACTCATTCAAGGCTGATGTCACAAATCACGGTCTTGTCATTTACGATTCGCAATCGAATACCGCATGGCGTGCCGAAAATAGATTTATGTATCCCGATCCCGATAACGGTGTACACAAGATAGCTGGTGAAAGCTTCACATTAATGGATGGCATATTTGCTTTGGCCACCGATAGTCGTCAACTCTACTTCCACCCATTGGCCAGTATCAGCGAATATGCTGTGCCACTGAGTGTTCTTAATAATCGCACGAATTGGTTGAATAGCGCCCAAGCCATGGAAGATCAATTTCGTTTAGTTGGCAAACGTAGCAGTGAATGCGCTGCACAAGCAATAGATAGCTACAAAAATCTCTACTGTGTCACATTCAATCCAATTAACTTGGTCAGATGGAATCCGAGTAAACCGTATAGTGAGCTGCATGAGAATAAATTGTCAGCGGATCCAAAGCTCTTAGAGTTTGTAAGCGGCATGAAAGTGTTCAAAAGTAGTTCTGGCAAGGAGGAATTGTGGATGATGTCAAATCGGTTTCAGGTATTTCTTTTGCGCTTTTGCGAAAGTTGTTAATGATTAATTTTTTTAAATTTACTTTTTTTTAGAGAATTTCAGGAGGCACTTTGAGTGATAGTGAAATAAATTATCGCGTTGTGCGGCGAGTGCTCGATGACGTCCAGCAACAACCCAATATATATCAGGATTTGAGTCAAGGGCTCATATTCACATAAAGACCACCTTTCTAAAGAAACACGTTTTTGTTTGTTATTTCAAGAAACTTTATATTTTAACAAGGACTTTTACAATAAAATATGTTGCCAAATTTACATAATATCTATTTAAAACTTACTGATTGCATATCAAGTTTAATATGTATTCAGTTATATATAAAATATGATGAGCTCTCTGACCAGGTTCCAGCATTCAAGGTTCCGCCAATCCACCTGCCCGTTTCTTGATCAAAAACTCTGTGGCAAATTAATCATATCGTGATCCACAACATGCATGGCGCCACCGTTCTAGATGTGCTTACCTTACGAAGGAAAGAAAGTCTATCGTCAAGAAGCTGAATTCGACACAGACAGCTTTTGAATTCTCCATTCGACTCTCGCACCTGCTCTCTGATAGCAATCGTGTCGATCCGCATAGGAAAAGAAGGGCGTTGCCACGTTGTGAAAGGGTACAACTTGCGAAGAAGAAGGAATAGAGACACTTTTATAAAAAAAAGAAAAGTGAGGCCGAAAGGTGTGCCAGGAGTTGAGAATCTGGCTTTATTATTGCCCGAAAATTCCTCCAAAAAATCCGCCGGATGACGGATGCTGTCAAGACCGGGGCAATAATTCGCACACAAAAAGGTAAACAAAGCACAAAGCAAGTAAGCGCCCCAGATGATTTCGTTCATGCGCGATGGCCTGCTTATCGAGCCTCTTTTTGGTTGCGTCTACGGCACGTGGAGCAGTGACCTTACCGTTGTACCTTCGTTCCCAAGACCACCAAATACATCTCCACTGGTCTGTCCGAATATACCAATCGGTCATGGTTACTCTGGCACCGAAAAAACCGGCATCGATCAACCATCAGTCACCGGTCATCGGTAACGTGGCAGCGATTCATCAGCATCAACCAATAGTCCATCGGTAATTTCGCACCGAACCACCGGCATCTACCAATTAGTGACCGATTCACCGTACCCATCAACCATTCACCGGCATGGACCAACCGTGCATCGACTCACCAGCATCCACCAACCCGTCAGCGGTAACTTGGCACCGATTCACCGACATCAGTCAACCAGTCACCGATTTTTCGTACCCATCAACCATCTCCCATCATCCACTCTATACTGCATTACTGTCCGCCCAAGCAACCACGTTGGCGTAGCTACCGACACACCCTATTCATCGTACCCGACTAGAAACACCTTTCGCGTGTGTGTCCGACTGAAAAAACACCATCAAATAACCTCTACTCGACTCTGGATTGGCTGAGCAATACCCCAGCCTTCGATGAAACCCACCTCACAAATTCTTGGGAACATCTTCGCATTGTTTCACATCATTAGAAATTCAGCATTCTGGCACATGTTTCAGCAAATAAAAGATAAAATAAAATATCCGTAAGAAGTTGATTGATTCGAATAACACAGTGTTACAGCCATTTTACACGTTTGACGCGACCTAGTAGAGATTGTTCATCTGGTCGAATTATACACGAAACGCCCTTTAAAAGATTTGTAACACCCCCACAATCTGGTTTTAAGGAAAAAAACCGTTTTTTCAGTTTCTTCGTGAAAAAAATCATTAAAAAACCAATTTTCAAACGATTTGAAAATTCTCATCGGTTTTGGGTAGAGAATTGTTGACACTTTTGAAATATATACAGTGCTTTATTCATTTGAAAAAATTATGACATGTTTTTTAAGCCAGAAGTTGAATTTTTTGGAAAATTTATCCGGTTTTCTGGTTTTGACGTCATTTTTTTGCACTAATTGGCAACGAAGGATATCTTTAGGGCATGTAAAGGGTGTTTTTTTAGGGGTATAGAACTTCGAATTGAAATAAAACACAAGAAAATCGTTTTAAGGTCCATCAATTTGGCTTTATTGGAAGGATAATTTTATGCCATTAATGTTTAATTATGATTTCGGGCATGTGGCCGCCGCGGCTGGCTCGAATAAAGCCAATTCTACAGGTCCAATTTTCAACCACTTTTTCGAGCATATGGGGGCGTATGTCGGCAATAACGCCACGAATGTTGGCTTCCAATTCCCCTAACGTTTCTGGTTTGTTGGTGTAGACGAGCGACTTCACATATCCCCAAAGAAAATAATCCAATGGTGTCAAATCACACGACCTTGGTGGCCAATTGACAGGTCCATTCCGCGAAATTATGCGCTCATCGAATGTTTCCTTCAATAAATCGATTGTGACGTGCGCTGTGTGGCATGTAGCGCCGTCTTGTTGGAACCACAACTCATCCACATTCATGCCATCCAATTCGGGAACAAAATAGTCGGTTATCATGGCTCTATACCGGTCTCCATTAACGGTAGCTGCCTCTCCAGCATTATTGCGGAAGAAGTATGGCCCAATGACTCCACCAGCCCATAGAGCACACCAAACAGTCAGTTTTTGTGGATGTAATGGCGTTTCAAGGGTCTCATGTGGATTCTCTTCACTCCAAATGCGGCAATTTTGCTTGTTGACGTAGCCATTCAACCAAAAATGAGCCTCATCACTGAACAAAATTTTGCGATGAAAATCAGCATCGAAATCAATCTCATTTTCGGCCCATACACCAAAATCACGACGCATTGCATGGTCTCGCGGCTTTAATTCTTGCACAAGCTGGATCTTGTAAGGTCGCAAGCCAAGATCTTTGCGCAAAATCTTCCATAAAGTTGATGGACAAAGCTCCAATTGCTGTGCACGGTGGCGAATCGATTCATTCGGGTCCTCTTCAACACTTTGCTCTACAGCGGCAATTGTTTCTTCGGTGCGCACTGTTCGACGTCTCTGCGGATGCGTATTATCACATAGAGTAAACGTAGTGCGAAAACGATCCATGGTTAACCGAATTAATTGCTCTGATGGACGATTATGTCGACCATAAAATGGACGGAGCTCACGGTAAACTTCGCGAACTGAACCATTATTTTCGAAATAAATTTGCACGATTTGCAAGCGTTGTTCTTTTGTCAACCTGTTCATGATGAAATGGCAAACCAAACTGAACATAAATGACATTAGAGTTGCCAGATTTGACCACAAAATGCCAGTTTTATCTCTATTCGAAAAACAAACCTGTAAAAAAACACCCTGTATAATCGAGAGGCATTCACTACTTAACTATAGCAATTTTATTTTTTTTGGAAAGGACTTCAAGTTTTCAGGTTATGCAGCATAATCCAAAACTTCATGTTTTGGTCTCAAGCGTCCTACAGGGGTACTGTGTGTAAGTTAAGAAATTGGTTAACTTTAAGGACATTGATACTATTTTTAAATAACAAATAGTCGTTTTTAGCGATAGTTAGATTGATAACATATATATCTGTGGTCACAAACAATAATGGCCTAAGTCGAGATATGTCGTTTTGTCAAATTAATTTTCGTTTAACAGAGCAATAATGCATTTTTATTTTTAATGTTTATCATTGAGCATTTATATACTTGATTTAGAATGAGGGTTTACCTTTTTTATGGCATCATTTTTGACTTTGAATTGAGAAACGATACCGATATGAATAAAAATTTTTCCTGTAAAGCTGATGAAATCGTCCACCTAGTTCGTAGCTAGACTGACCAAGGTTCTCCAAATGAGAATGCAAAAAATGGATCTTGATGGACATTTTGCACCCCATTTCTTCATTAGTTTCCAAGAATTCTTGAACCACTTCCTTGTATATCGAACTTTCTTCATTTACAAGATAGTTATTACCCATAGAGATGAAACTCAGCTGTCTTTTCTACTTTGTTCATCAATCATCAGATTGCGAATCTGGTTGGTCATTAATTTAGTCATTTAAACGTCATATTCTTAATTAACTTCGCGTAGTTAATTACACGGGATCATTCGCTCAAAAAAAAAATGAAAATGTGTGATAGTCGCAACCTGTTTTGTTACGTGTGTGGCTTGTTTGTTGACAAGTGTAGCGTGTGGCCTCCGAGAAAGGGATTTCAAATTGGAAAGAAAAATGTTCTCAATATTCCATTAGTAAAACCTGATAACATTATTTTGCCGCCATTGCACTTAAAGTTGGGCTACATGAAACAATTTGTAAAACGACTCGACAAAAACAGCGAGTCATTTCAGCATCTGGAAACAGTTTTTCCCAAACTAAGTGACGCTAAAATAAAAGAAGGTACCTACTTTTGAAGAATTGGCCGACTATAAATTTTATCGAAAACGTATCTGCAACCATTTTAATTCTTTACTTTAAAGGCATTTTCATCGGACTCCAGATTCGCAAGCTGATGATCGATGAGCATTTTGTTGAAAAATTGAAGGAAGTAAAAAAGAGAGCATGGCTGAGTTTTATCTCTTTATGTCATAACTATCTTGGAAATGAAAGAAGTTCGAATTATAAGGAAGTGGTTCAAGAATTTTTGGAAGCTTATGGAGAAATGGGATGCAAAATGTCAATCAAGATCCATTTTTTGCATTCTCACTTGGATTTCTTCCCGGATAATCTGGGTCCGTTTAGCGACGAGCAGGGTGAACGATTTCACCAGGAAATATCGGTGATCGAAAACCGCTTTGCTGGAAAAAACCACTTTAAGATGCTCGCTAATTACTGCTCGTCGCTCAAACGTGAAACCGATGACTTATATCATAAGCGCAAAAGATCCAGCAAACATTTTTAATTCGAATCGGTTGAGGAATGTAGTTAGCAAGCATCTTAAAGTCTGGAATTAGTAGTATATATTTACCAAACCCTCATTCTAAATCAAGTATATAAATGCTCAATGATAAACATTAAAAATAAAAATGCATTATTGCTCTGTTAAACGAAAATTAATTTGACAAAACGACATATCTCGACTTAGGCCATTATTGTTTGTGACCACAGATATATATGTTATCAATCTAACTATCGCTAAAAACGACTATTTGTTATTTAAAAATAGTATCAATGTCCTTAAAGTTAACCAATTTCTTAACTTACACACAGTACCCCTGTAGGACGCTTGAGACCAAAACATGAAATTTTGGATTATGCTGCATAACCTGAAAACTTGAAGTCCTTTCCAAAAAAAAATAAATTGCTATAGTTAAGTCGTGAATACCTCTCGATTATACATGCCCTAAAGATATCCTTCGTTGCCAATTAGTGCCAAAAAAAATGACGTCAAACCCGGAAAACCGGATAAATTTTCCAAAAATTTCAACTTCTGGCCTAAAAAAAATGTCATACTTTTTTCAAATGAATAAAACACTGTATATATTTCAAAAGTGTCAACAATTCTCTACCCAAAACCGTTGAGAATTTTCAAATCGGTTGGAAATTTGATTTTTAATGATTTTTTTTTTCAACGAAAACTCTGAAAAACCGGGTTTTTGGCCTTAAAACCAGATTTTGGGGGTGTTACAAATCTTTTAAAGGGTGTTTCGTGGAGAACTCGAAGAGATGAACAATCTCTATTAGGTCGCGTTAAAAGTGTACTCAATTTTTTTTTTGTAACACTGTGTAATTCATGCAAAACCAATTAAGTGTGATTAGAAAAAAGAAAAACACAAAAAAAAATACGAAAAAGATTATTAATTAATAATTAGTGGATGATTAACGAAAAATTCAAAAATACGTAATTACAAACTAACGAAACACATTTCTCATACAAACATAAATATTGAAAAAATTGGAAGGAGAAATTATAATGGCATGCAAAAGCAATTTGTAAATAATTTGTCGGACAACAATCTAAGTATATATGTGTAAGTATGTAGTATGGATATAAACATGTAAACAAAATAATGATATTTCACAGGAACCAACTACAAATACACTGTTATGTACCGGATCAATTTTACCTATACGAAACGGATTCGTAAACGAAAAATTACTTCACACTTTCGAAGACAGTATTAGATAAAAACTTTTAGAAATTTTGGAAAATAAGAGGCACAGCGCTCACGTAGAAGAAAAGAAATTGTGAAGTTTTCTTTTTTTTTTTAGTTTTCATAACTCAAATATTGTTGAGGATATCATGTATAAATTCAGCAGTTTTAGTTCTGCTATTCGGGGAGAGAATGGATAAAACCCGGGTAAGGTTAGGTCCAGTTAGAAAAACAAACACGGTTTTCTCACATTACTATTTTTTTATTTAAACTATAACAGCGTTAGCACCTACACTTAAAATTTTCGTTCTCACAAACGAAATCGTTTGAGAAACACGCATAATTTGACAAGTAATTTAAGGCTATACGAGTATGGTCTAACAGCAGATTAGCATAACTAGTAAACTCCAAAGTTCGATATGTATGTATCCAAAATAAATGACCGGTTCCATCTAAACTCAGTTTACAAAGCCAAAATACACTAAAAAGAAATAGTAGCATTTTTTATTCGAAAGCACTTAAGGACGCATGAAAAAAAATAAAATGGAAATTGCTTGACCACTTGTAGTTTGTAATAAGTCCTGTAGACCCTTACGCTTGAATTTGCAAAAACAATTCCAATGTAAAAAACTAACAGAATATCTGCTTGATGTTAGACATTTCATCAACAAAATTTGTATCAACAAGTCGCACTGCTGGGAGTTAGTCTAGCGTTTACGCTCTTTATGAGCTCATTCATAAGTCGGAGATCAGGGTATTTCCCTCTTGCCATGGCCGTCCGATATGAGCCGAATTTTATACATCATATGAGCTTGAATAGGAGTCACATATGATACCTTTTTGACTCATAATCGACCATATTGGACTCCAAAGCAACTCCTATATGAAGCTTTTCGGAGTGATTTATTATCCTAACAATCTGCTCTTTCTGTGCTTTCTGAGGCTATGTTTAGCAAAATTTTGTTAAAAGATATTTGGCAGAAACCCCTTGAAAGATTCATCTATGTATATTTCCTGTATTTAAAAAAAAACTACACTGAAAACCACCAATACATTGGTACTGTATATCGATACAGTCACAATTTTGTGGAACACAATTTTCCGTTGCATATAACTTCAGATGGCGTCCTCGAAAATCTGTATACATATGTCAGGAACAGAAAGAAATGTTATAAACATTTTTTATAGAAAACATGTTTTTTCAAAAACAAACGATATGAATATTTGTTCCAAAGTTGCTCTGTTAAATGAACAAAGACTCCTATTTGATGATATTTGTGAGGCTCATATTTTTCACGTATTTAATACTCATATCGGACTTCTAAATTATGAGCACTTCTAGAATGTTTATGGGGATTTAAAATCAAGACATTCCTGGATTTCCGCACGGGATACCGGGATGGGCGTCCCTAGTATCAGCATATTTATATTTATTTATTTATTATTATTTGTACAAACTTACTACTTTACTTATCAAACCAATTAACTAATTCATTTATTTAAAACTCAAGTCTCAATTTTTACGGCGTCTATTTATAGCAATCGAATTTTATATTACTTCGACAGCAAATTGTTACTAGTTTCAAAAACCTCATATGTAGAGTAAGTTAGGGTATTGTGATATAGGCATACGATACGTTTTTCGGCTGCTAATCAACATTTTATGAAGTAGACAGGTAGAAAATCATACAATTTGATGGATTCCAGTATTGCGAAACACATTCCAAGACGATATGGATTTATCTTAAGTATACCGAAAGATATTTATTCAAGCCCATAAAAAGTCAAAAAAGCCGTTTTGTCAAAATAGGGGGGTAATGTGATATACTACACCACATACTTGGCTCTCCTATAAAAGATATGTACTAAACCCCATGAAATAATCCAGCCACATTGTAGATATGGTAATTTGCATCCATTCAGATATGTGACAAGCTGATTCGGAACCAGGAAGAGCATGTTCCATCGAAAGTGGAGAAGTTTTTGCTTCTTTTGCTGATCTTATGCACCCAATTTGCTTTTCTGTTGTAGCTAACATTTTTGGATGCTTACTTTGCGTGATAGACAACCCTGTGTCATCAACGTTTCAAATCCTAGTTGGAGGAAATTTATACTTTTCATAATCCTGTTCCACATTGAACTACTTCTACCATATCACATTGACCAAACTAGACCTATAAAAGAACGAACAATTTTTTCACCAAAATCAATTTAAAAATATCACTGCGTTACAAAAACGAGCTTTACTTCTGTCCTATGACCCAATTATCTTTTTCGGAAAGGGGAGAAAAAATATAAATATGTACCTATATAAAAATATTGTGTAATTATACAATAAAAAAAAAATTCTGACGTGTAAATGAAAATAGCCGATACACGTGTATTTTTATTTTTTCTCCCCTTTCCGAAAAAGTATATTTAGTTCATAGGACAGAATGTGTGTAACGCGGTGTCCATATTTACCAAAAACGAAAATAATATATAAGAAGTTGACAATCTAAGAACATTTCGACATTAAATTTGTTTAAAGGAGAGCTCTAAATTATTGACGACAGCGGTTTTTGGCCATAACCATTATAGTAAAGAAGATATTCTTGATCAGACATAAATAATTTAGGATATACGCTGGTATATCACTTTACCAACCCATATCACAATACCCTAACTTACTCTATGTTTATGATACAAATATTTAACAATTATCAGCTACCAACATTAGAAACAATTTGTTTTTATTTACAAGGTGGCGCAAAAGTAATCCTCCTATCAGAAAATGCTATAAATTTTGCGATTGGCCCCTAAAGTCAGTTCTGTTTTGACATTTGTGTAGTAAACACATGCGAAATACACGTTAATAAACAATGTTACGCTACACTGCTCCAGAACGCGGAATATTGCTGACTACTTATTTGACCAATAATCGGTCGGGGCCAAACGGTTACTGTGAATGGTGAGCGCTACAGAGCAATGATCAACGAGTTCTTTTTGCCGCAACTTGATGAATTGGGATTGGAAAACATGTGGTTCCAACAAGACGGTGCAACAGCACACACTGCACGTGCCACAACCGACATGCTGAACATCGGAAGCTTACTTTTGCGCCACCTTGTATAACTGAGTAAAAGTGTAGATACGAGTATACGTCAACGATAATGACGATTGACTATGCACACGAGATTACCGAATCATGTAGATAAACTGGATTAACGTTCCGTGTGTCTAAGTCATAAATTTATGTATATGAATATGGCGGCATTCCATTGGAATGTTTAAGTAATCATAAAATGTTTACTAAATAGATATAAATAACAACTATAGGCGTTTGATTCATGTTTCATAAGTGAAATAAACTAACAATAAATAAAAATAAGTTGAAAGCTACATCCAATAGAGTTTAATTTAATGAATGAATATAAATGAAAATGCTTTGGAAAGAGTTGTTAAAGAAAACAAAGATAAAATGCGTCGTGAAGTAAAACTGGATTGTACCAAATTTGAAGATGTTCCCATAAAATCGTAAATGAAACTTGGGTTAGCTACCGGTTAGTAGGAGCGAGAGTTTAATTTGATATTAACCAGCCGATTCTGAGCGTAACTGGTAGTTTAGTACCTGGAAGACCATCTAATCGAAAATCGTAACAGTCGGTAACGCAGTTCATGTAATCGCGATTCTAGCGTACATGGAAAAAATGCGCAATAGATGGAAAAAAGAGGTAAAGGATAATGTGAACTCCATTGGTGTTTATAATTGTAAAAAATAGTTGCTCACGTGCTAAGCTGTAATAAATAAAACAGCGCGGAAACGAAAGAGTTGTTGTTTGAAAATGATTCAGTTGGTTCTTCTAATTTATTATCTTCAGTTAAAATTTGTTTGTTAATCTTATTATAATATGCGTAAGTTTGTGAGTATGGTTGCGAGTTTTTCACGTCTAAACTAATAAACCTATCTCTACGAAACTCTGCACACTTATTTCCAGGAGTATATAATAGGTAACAAGATTATTTCACTGTGGGTCAGTTTTCATCTGAACTTTAAAAATTAATATTTCAACAAAATTTAATTTAATTTCTATATTAGGAGTCGTTTTCACATCTAACCTTAACTATTTATCAGGCGGATAGATAAAATTGTCTTCAGAAGTAATTTTGTTATTTTGCTTAATTCCTTTCTGCGGACGGAGTCGCCGGTAAAAGATAATTTCATACGAAAATATGGAGAGTTGTTTCAAATAAATCTTTTGAATCAGTGCTTCCAAGCTTATGCGAAAGTTCGAAAACTTCCTGAAATTTTCAAAAAACGAGAAGAGAATTTTCAAATTTGAGACAAAAGTTTGAAAACGATTTCTGAGTATGCAGTTTTTAGCTAATCAGAGCACAAATCTCAAGACTTTTAAAAGTTAGGTCGAGTTTTGGCAATTTCTTTCTACATGGGGTTTGGTATTTTCTTCCACGAATATATTTATTTTCCTCTTTGATTTCTTAGCTTTTGTCACAAAAATATCCGATTTCAACACTTACTCAAACGTTTTATATTTATAATTAAAGTTGTAATATTTTCCACCTAACTGTATCTATATTTTAAAAACAACATTAACAAAGGCGATGTGAACTAATTCTGTTAAACATAATCGATACTTAAACCAGTTCTCATTATAATGCTTTAAGATCAAAAGAAGGTTGAACCCCAAAAAATGTAAATATCATATTCAGTCCATTTTTAAAGCGCAAAGTGCGCAAATCTCTAAAACGTTCTTTAAATCCAGAAATATATTTTCGTTCGTTAGTAAGAAATGTGAGTGTTTAGATTTTGATTCTGCACAAAGTGATGATATTAAAACTGAAAATTGTTATTGCAGAAATTTTTATAGTTGATGAAATGGGAAAAACAAATTAAATTTATATCTGTTTCGAATCAACAACGTGTTAAAATATTTTATTAATAGAAGACGAGCATTTAAAAACTTGTCAATGAGAAAAGAACTGGTTTAATTTATTTTAATTCAAACCATAAATATAATTTTCTTATTTGCACAATAATTTACACGCTTTATGGATTTAGTGAATTACTAGAAAAATGCAAAATTTTATAAAAAAAAAAGTTTGTTTACACAGTAATAAGCCTAGGTTTTGCTCTTTATTATTGAGATGTTGTGCTAATTCATGTTTAAGGTGAATTTGTTAAACTGTAGTGAGAAAAAATGTAAACCAATTTCAATAAGATCAGTATACACCCTGGCCAGTGTTGCCACTCGAGAAAAATTTTACATACCATTAGCAGAAAAACATAGGTGTTCGAGACCGAGCGCACAGTGAGGAAAATTTCAAAATCAGACCTGTGAAATTCCTATTAGAATTGAGTAATCAATTGATTTTATGACTTTTTCAATTAATAATGATTATTTTAATTTTTTTCAAAAATACGAAATTACTAATTGATGTTCATTGGAAAGAAATCAAGAATTATCAAGATACAGGGTGGCGCAAAAGTAATCCTCCTATCAGAAAATGCTATAAATTTTGCGATTGGCCCCTAAAGTCAGTTCTGTTTTGACATTTGTGTAGTAAACACATGCGAAATACACGTTAATAAACAATGTTACGCTACACTGCTCCAGAACGCGGAATATTGCTGACTATTTATTTGACCAATAATCGGTCGGGGCCAAACGGTTACTGTGAATGGTGAGCGCTACAGAGCAATGATCAACGAGTTCTTTTTGCCGCAACTTGATGAATTGGGATTGGAAAACATGTGGTTCCAACAAGACGGTGCAACAGCACACACTGCACGTGCCACAACCGATATGCTGAACATCGGAAGCTTACTTTTGCGCCACCTTGTACATAAAAGAAAATTTCTTAAATTTATAGTGTTTGATTACTTTTAATTATTTTTGATTTTTTGTATTTTTATCATTTTTTATTTTTATTTTGGTCTGCAACAATACCAAAAAATAATCAAATAATCGAAAATAATCAAAAGTAATCTAAAACAAATTTTCTTTTAAATATTCAACATTTTTGATTTTTCTTGATTTTGTTTGATAATCATGAAAAATTGTGGTTATTTTTTAAATAATCATTAAAACCTGAAAACAAAGGATAATGAATCATTATTACGCTTTTCCGAAATGTTATCAATCGAACCAGTAATCATTACTTATCTGGTTTCAATATTCTTTGCAGCTCGTAATTTTGGTTTATTTTGTACAAAGTTCAGAGAATAGTGAACATTTTAAGAAAATTAATTTCCCTGCAAATGTTAATCAATATCAAATAAAAAAAAATAAATATAAAATGCCAAAACTAAAAAATTGTTCACAGAAAAAAAAAAATAATAATAATTTATAAAAGAAAAAAATGTTCGGTTTATTACAATAATACTCGGCTTAAATCAAAATTTACTTATCCGAAAATGAGCAATGCCAAGCCCATTATCAAAAATGTATAAAAGAAATTAATTGAATGCCACATCTACACTGGATATCATCCCTTTAGAGATAACTGACACCAATTGAAAATACCAGGGAACGCCAAGTCATCTCACTATCCGCCTTCAGGTCTCGATAGAAAAAGCTTCTGCGCCGGATCTTCTTTGTACACTCGCATACCCAGCCAGCGGAGAATTTGGGCTTTAATACGGTGCCCTGTGCTGATATTTGCATCAAGCTGGTGCAGATCACCTTGAAATTTTTTTCGGCGCTCTAACTTCGCTGGAAGGGCCCTAAATCTTTCGAAGAACTTTTAACTCGAATACTGCAAAAGTCTTATCATCTTCCTTCGACACTGTCAATGATTCTGTACATCGGATAGGTATGATAAGGGTCCTATTGAGCGTACTCTTTGCTCGCCGACTAAGGACTTCGAAGTATAGTAGATTGACTTCTTGGCTAACTTTTCTATCATCCCAAGACTTTCAGGACCAAGATCCTGGCCACAATTAATTTTTCTGACATAATTAATTTTCTGGCCTGCAATAAAAGTTATCTTTGGAAAGATTTTTAAAAGAAAGAATAAAAGTCCTTCTCAATAACTTACAAGCCGCTAATCGCAATCAAATAAGTGGTATTATATAATAAATCGTTAATACTCAGCGAAAAAAGCAAAAAATTATAAATACTTCTAAACTTATTAGTACAAAACGAGATCTGAGTTTGTCATTTCTAAAAGTATTCCTACAGTTCTAGAGAAACAATTAAATTGTTACCGCTAGAGACAGGTTCGGCCTACAACTGCACAGCTTTGAATGCGCTCTAAACAGTTATTTGAATGACGAAAGCCGGTTTCATAATACTTTCAGGTGAAAGTCTGTAAATTTCTGACTTTACGAGTAAGTGTCATCTGGCTCAAAGCACGCTGAGTTATATTCATAAGCTACAATATTTAAATAAGAAATGTATTCTGATCATAGTCCTGAGTTTATATCAGGTAAAGTGGCAATTCAGCCATACCACAAATTAAATAATGGTCATATATTAGTATACTCGTATGTACAGGGTCGGATTTAGAAATTTGAGATTCTTGGTCCACTTTTATATGGCGAAGTCATTGGCGAGGGCAATCGTCGCCCCATGCATTACTTCAGACCATCCTAAGATTTCTTCACTTTTAGCTAGTTTTCAACCGGTCCCATTTCATATAGTTTAGAATAGAAAAGAATAGAATAGAATAGAATATAATAGAATAGAATAGAATAGAATAGAATATAATAGAATAGAATATAATAGAATAGAATAGAATAGAATAGAATAGAATAGAATAGAATAGAATAGAATAGAATAGAATAGAATAGAATAGAATAGAATAGAATAAAATAGAATAGAATAGAATAGAATAGAATAGAATAGAATAGAATAGAATAGAATAGAATAGAATAGAATAGAATAGAATAGAATAGAATAGAATGGAATAGAATAGAATAGAATAGAATAGAATAGAATAGAATAGAATAGAATAGAATAGAATAGAATATAATAAAATACAATAGAATAAAATAGAATAGAGCAGAGTAGAATAGAATAGAATAGAATAGAATATAATAGAATAGAATAGAATAGAATAGAATAGAATAGAATATAATAGAATAGAATAGAATAGAATAGAATAGAATAGAATAGAATAGAATAGAATAGAATAGAATAGAATAGAATAGAATAGAATAGAATAGAATAGAATAGAATAGAATAGAATAGAATAGAATAGAATAGAATAGAATAGAATAGAATAGAATAGAATAGAATAGTTTAGAATAGAATAGAATAAAATACAATAGAATAGAATATAATAGAATAAAATACAATAGAATAAAATAGAATAGAATAGAATAGAATAGAATAGAATAGAATAGAATAGAATAAAATAGAATAGAATAGAATAGAATAGAATAGAATAGAATAGAATAGAATAGAATAGAATAGAATAGAATAGAATAGAATAGAATAGAATAGTTTAGAATAGAATAGAATAAAATACAATAGAATAAAATAGAATAGAGTAGAGTAGAATAGAATAGAATAGAATAGAATAGAATAGAATAGAATAGAATAGAATAGAATAGAATAGAATAGAATAGAATAGAATAGAATAGAATAGAATAGAATAGAATAGAATAGAATAGAATAGAATAGAATAGAATAGAATAGTTTAGAATAGAATAGAAGAAAATACAATAGACTAAAATAGAATAGAGTAGAGTAGAATAGAATAGAATAGAATAGAATAGAATAGAATAGAATAGAATAGAATAGAATAGAATAGAATAGAATAGAATAGAATAGAATAGAATAGAATAGAATAGAATAGAATAGAATAGAATAGAATAGAATAGAATAGAATAGTTTAGAATAGGATAGAATAAAATACAATAGAATAAAATAGAATAGAATAGAATAGAATAGAATAGAATAGAATAGAATAGAATAGAATAGAATAGAATAGAATAGAATAGAATAGAATAGAATAGAATAGAATAGAATAGAATAGAATAGAATAGAATAGAATAGAATAAAATACAAAAGAATAAAATAGAATAGAGTAGAGTAGAATAGAATAGCATAGAATATAATAGAATAGAATAGAATAGAATAGAATAGAATAGAATAGAATAAAATAGAATAGAATAGAATAGAATAGAATAGAATAGAATAGAATAGAATAGAATAGAATAGAATAGAATAGAATAGAATAGAATAGAATAGAATATAATAGAATAGAATAGAATAGAATAAAATACAATAGAATAAAATAGAATAGAATAGATCAGAATAGAATAGAATAGAATAGAATAGAATAGAATAGAATAGAATAGAATAGAATAGAATAGAATAGAATAGAATAGAATAGAATAGAATAGAATAGAATAGAATAGAATAGAATAGAATAGAATAGAATAGAATAGAATAGAATAGAATAGAATAGAATAGAATAGAATAGAATAGAATAGAATAGAATAGAATAGAATAGAGTAGAATAGAATAGAATAGAATAGAATAGAATAGAATAGAATAGAATAGAACATAATAGAATAGAATAGAATAGAATAGAATAGAATAGAATAGTTTAGAAACGAATAGAATAAAATACAATAGAATAAAATAGAATAGAATAGATCAGAATAGAATAGAATAGAATACAATAGAATAGAATAGAACAGAATAGAATAGAATAGAATAGAATAGAATAGAATAGAATAGAATAGAATAGAATAGAATAGAATAGAATAGAATAGAATAGAATAGAATAGAATAGAATAGAATAGAATAGAATAGAATAGAATAGAATAGAATGGAATAGAATAGAATAGAATAGAATAGAATAGAATAGAATAGAATAGAATACAATAGAATAGAATAGAATAGAATAGAATAGAATAGAATAGAATTGAATAGAATAGAATAGAATAGAATAGAAAAGAATAGAATAGAATAGAATAGAATAGAATAGAATAGAATAGATCAGAATAGAATAGAATACAATAGAATAGAATAGAATAGAATAGAATAGAATAGAATAGAATAGAATAGAATAGAATAGAATAGAATAGAATAGAATAGAATAGAATAGAATAGAATAGAATAGAATAGAATAGAATAGAATAGAATAGAATAGAATAGAATAGAATAGAATAGAATAGAATATAATAGAATAGAATAGAATAGAATAGAATAGAATAGTTTAGAATAGAATAGAATAAAATACAATAGAATAGAATAGAGTAGAATAGAATAGAATAGAATAGAATAGAATAGAATAGAATAGAATAGAAGAGAATAGAATAGAATAGAATAGAATAGAATAGAATAGAATAGAATAGAATAGAATAGAATAGAATAGAATAAAATAGAATAGAATAGAATAGAATAGAATAGAATAGAATAGAATAGAATAGAATAGAATAGAATAGAATAGAATAGAATAGAATAGAATAGAATAGAAAGAATAGAATAGAATAGAATAGAATAGAATAGAATAGAATAGAATAGAATAGAATAGAATAGAATAGAATAGAATAGAATAGAATAGAATAGAATAGAATAGAATAGAATAGAATAGAATAGAATAGAATAGAATAGAATAGAATAGAACAGAATAGAATAGAATAGAATAGAATAGAATAGAATAGAATAGAATATAATAGAATAAAATAGAATAGAATAGAATAGAACAGAATAGAATAGAATTGAATAGAATAGAATAGAATAGAATAGAATAGAATAGAATAGAATAGAATAGAATAGAATAGTTTAGAATAGAATAGAATAAAATACAATAGAATAGAATAGAGTAGAATAGAATAGAATAGAATAGAATAGAATAGAATAGAATAGAATAGAGTAGAATAGAATAGAATAGAGTAGAATAGAATAGAATAGAATAGAATAGAATAGAATAGAATAGAACAGAATAGAATAGAATTGAATAGAATAGAATAGAATAGAATAGAATAGAATAGAATAGAATAGAATAGAATAGAATAGAATAGAATAGAATAGAATAGAATAGAATAGAATAGAATAGAATAGAATAGAATAGAATAGAATAGAATAGAATAGAATAGAATAGAATAGAATAGAATAGAATAGAATAGAATAGAATAGAATAGAATAGAATAGAATAGAATAGAATAGAATAGAATAGAATAGAATAGAATAGAATAGAATAGAATAGAATAGAATAGAATAGAATAGAATAGAATAGAATAGAATAGAATAGAATAGAATAGAATAGAATAGAATAGAATAGAATAGAAATAGAAATAACCAAGAATTTTCTGCAGGATAGTAATGTGTTTATATTATGTCTCAGTTAACAAAAACAAAATACATTGCAGTCATTTCGCCTTTAATAAAGTAAAGACCACCTTAACAGTTGGGCCTCTCTGCCATGGAACCGCTTTAGATGCACAATTTATTTAATCCACATCGCACACGCATTTCTTTGCAGGCAATTAACATTGTTTTATTTAATCTGCATTATTGGCGCCATTCGTGAAAGCCATAGCGCCTTTAGCCAAGGAAATGGTAACAAAGAGCGAAGATATCTTCCATGGACGAACTACTATAAGGAATTAACAAAAGTATTTGAAGCAAGAAATTTAGAGTTTGCATTTCCAAATGAATATGAAAGACAAGCGGCATTGCGTAATGGACGCTATAATCCGGATAGTGCGTTGCCGATAGATGTCGATGTCTATTATCCACGTAAATATTGATTTTGTAAATGTTTGTCTAACGTAATAACTTCCTTGAGACTGACATAGACCTGATTATTTCGCTATTCACAGCTAAAGGAGGACGACCAAATATATTCGTAACAATACCGCGTTTTGGCCCAGGTGTGCCCTATTCACTGGCCTACTTGACAGACGTAATACGTCCAAATGGCACAGAACTACAACCATATCCAAGTTATAATTGGCACTACACACATGGCGGAGATTGTAATGGACTCACTTCTGTCTACCGTATACAGGTAAAGTGTTGGTACAAGGTGAGTGGATGAAGATACTATCTAGGCAATCTATTCGAAAGCATCTTTAAACGTTGCGCTGATCTGCCCGGCTATAGCTTTGAACAATATACGAGGGAACTAACAAAAGTTCGCAACTTCTGCAACTGGCCCGGCAATTCGAATTACCAGACGGATAGTTAGAGGCGGTAAATGCCAAAGTCTGTCCCCAAAACCTCATACCTAATCCAAAACTTGATCAGGCGTCTCATCAGCATCAAGACAGAAAAAGTAGATTGGTTCGACCTGCATTCTGATCATAGTCCTGAGTTTATACCAGGTAAAGTGGCAATTCAGCCATACCACAAATTATCTGCAGTTCCGTCTGTTTAATGCGAGTAGACACCCCATGGTGTCATGAGGAATGCCTGTTCAGAGACCAACATGGCCAAAACGGTCAGTAGTTCAGCCAACTCCCAAGGACCCAGTACCCATATCGCAAGCTGTTTTCAAGTGTTTGAAGTAGTGGTATAACCAACGCCTATAGTACAGCTTGACTGTCACTGCAGAAGCGTAAGCTCCCATCACTCCACCTGTTTTTCATAATATAGCATAGGGCCTTGAGAACTGCGAACTCCTTAGCTTTGAAAGCCGAAGTATACTACCCAATAGAAAAGTAAAGTTCGTCACCATTGCCCTCAACGAACACCCCAGCGTACACAAACAGTTTGATCCAAAAGTGCATCGACTGGCCCTCAACTGTATCCACACAAACTTGGGAAACTCCTTTGTCACTTCTCGCCCTGTGAATGCCGTCATTCAGGCACAAGTTCATCCTGCTAGCGGAGATCTGGATATTGTTACAGATTAAACTCTTACCTATCCAGTCTGAACCCCATGCCGTATGCGGTGTCTCCTTATAACAGCAACCTCCTTGTATTTAGTGGTGAGTTTTAGTCACCTTTCGACATCATCAGAGTCCGATTTTGTGAGCTTTTCATGGAATCTTCGTACGGAGTTACGGAGAAAAATATTGTAATCAGATAGGTTTTTTCTTTCCGATGTCGTCAGATTCCACTTAAGCAATTTTTGTTTTCCCTCCTCACTTTTTAGTAAAAGTCTCCTAAAAACTCACTCCACTTATTTGCCTTTTCCTTTGATATTATATAAAACTTATAATTTCCTTTCACCAGATCGATTCCTGTGGCAAAATGTGGATACTCGACAGCGGCGAAATTGGCTTCGTACAGCATTGTGCACCACAAATAGTTGTTTTGGATATAGCAAGAAGCGTAGTTTTGCAACGATACCGCTTACCGCCAGCGATGTTCAAACCGAAAATTAGTCGCTTTGTCACACCTTACGTCGATATTGCCGATCCTGCACCGCATGGTACATGTCAAAAAGCTTTCGTTTATATGGCCGATACCACCGGCAATGCCATCGTGGTATACGATGCTCTGAATAGACGTTCGTGGCGTATTGAAAACAAATACACCTATCCCGATCCTGATTTTGGCACACACACCATAGCTGGCGAGAGTTTTGAACTAATGGATGGTGTTTTTGGGTTTTCTACCACACCGCGCTCATTAGGCATACGTCGCATGTTATACTTTCATGGACTCTCAAATGATGCACAAATTGCCGTACCATTGGACATAGTGAATAATCAATCATATTGGCGTAGTGGATTAAGCTCTGGATTGGAACATTTTATATTGTTGGGTAAACGTGGTGTACAATGCGGCTCACCCGCCATGACAACGCAGGGCATTTTACTGTGTGGACATTTAGCGCCAATCGGGATTTGTGGTTGGAATATACTTACACCGTACACATGGCGGAATCGCTTGTTGTTTGCTGAGAATCCTAAAACATTGCAATTTGTTAGTGGCATGAAAGTGCGAAGAAATTTACGCGGCAAGGACGAGGTTTGGTTGGTTACGAATCGGTTGCAGAAATACTTTTTAGGAAGCATAAATTACAATGAGATAAATTATCGCATTTTAAAATGTGGCGTTAATGAGTTATTGCAGGGAAGACCTTGTTAAGTAGTGATGAACATTTAGTTTAAGTTTTTGTAGAACCAACATGCAAATGTTTTATTAAGCTAAACAGCAGCCTTTCCTTTTCAATTTTTAAGAAAATTTTAATAAATACCGCATCGAGAAAATAGTAGGCAAGTATAAAACTGCACTCTTATCAACTGATTTATGGGCCCCTACGCGATGCCGACGGAGTTTACCGAAGAAGATGCTCCGGCCCGGAAGGTATTCTTGTCGAAACCCACCAATGGAAGCAGAGGCAGAGGGAGGCCCCCACTCCGTTGGAAAGACCAAGTGGAGAACGATCTGCGATCTCCTTGCGTTTCCTGTGCTTTGTTGGAAGGTCAAAATCGTTTAGACGGTTAAACAAACAGCTATTAAGGGCTGTTGACCAACTCATTGCCAGCGGATTTTGGTCTTTTACACAATATGCTAGATATAAAATACTAAATCCGATATTAGGGATACTTTCCCAATTGTCCAAAAAGCTATTTTGCCACCAAGCTTACATAGCTCCGCAGGCAATAGCTCAGTTCCAGGTGCTTAGTTGTTCTTGACAATGCTACATCATCATTGCCGGGTGTTGCAATAATTTACACCGTCCGCGATTTTGATATAGTGTTCATCATATTCCTCGCTACTCAATAATGGGGAGAAGTTTCCCCACATAACTTAACTTTAATTATGAAGTTCGGCCATTTTTGTTCCTGCAAAAATGTGTCCTAACTCTTAAAAATAAAAGTCTGCCCCCCGAGGCTTTTTGGATTTAATTTTTATTGGAAAACGTGGTTTTTTTTGTGGTGCATCCCAAGCCCAGCGCAGAGCCCGAACTTTGGGATTAGATTAGAAACAAATAAGCAAAGTGGTCGCACCAAAGCTTCCTCTCTTTCTTCTATGGACGATTCATCGATTAACCGATTATCAACCGCTCTACCAGCTTGGTCAAGTTGATATGAGTGTGCGGCTGAGTATGTAAAAATCCAGATTGAGTACGACCGAGCGGTGACTCGATGGCTAGGCTAAGGATTTGGTAATTTTTGCCACTTACCATCAATCTCTTACTTTAACAGGTCCTGGTGGCTTCATTTGGGAAACAGATAAGCAGGGCGAAAAGACGCGAAGGCTTACCGGTCAAACAACCCGATGCTGCGAAAGTCGGTATAACAGTAGAAATGCTAATTCCGAAACATACCAGATCAACATTAGGCAAGGGAATATCCCCATTGATAACGCTCCTCGTAAGCCTCCTTGAGTGTATTCACCGTCACAAACGACAACAACAATTGGCTACACACCTCAGAATTAAATCACACTCCATACCAAAATCTCCAGAATAAATATTAAGTATTTTTAACGCGTTTCTGTTTCGTTATTGTTTTGATATATTCTGTACTGAAAAAGGTTACAAACTTTGAGAAACGATACTCTTTCGTATCAGAACTCGTAGCAATTTTCTGGGAACAGTTTCCGTGGAAACAAAACCTCCAATTAATTAAAAAAATAATCAAAAAAATTAAGATTTTTTACGATAGTTAAAAAAATAAAACAAGCAAGGAAAGGGCTGTCTTCGACTGTGCCGAAGACTTTATACCTTTCATGAGTACGCATCACGGTTTTAAGTGTCCGATCCTTACTCACAATTAGTAAAAACTCTGCAAAACTGATAATTTAGAGATACATAGCCCAAACCCCATTTATCGGAACAATCGATTGTATGTGAGCTATGCGTTGCATTGGTCCGATCTTGCTGATTCCGACAAATGATTAATCTCATGCAAAATGGCGGCCATACCAAATTTCATCAAGATATCTCAAAAACTTAGGGACTAGCTTGCGTACAAACAGACAGACGGGCATGGCTAAATCGACTCAGCTCATCGCCCTGATCATTTCGGTATACTTATTGGTGGGTCTATCTCTTCTTCTTCGCATACTTACAAACATCGGACCAAAGTTATAATATCATTTCATGTTCATGAAAGGTATAATAAAAAAATCTGTTTTGATTACTTGTAATTATTTTTGATTATTTTTTATTTTTTGATTGTTTTTGATTTTTTTTGTTCTAATCGTAATCAATTATTAATTGCCTTTTCTTGAAAAACAATTAAAATAATCATCACGAGTTAAACAAGTCGTCTAATTAATTGATTAATAATTACTAATCAAATTTAACAGGTCTGCTTTAAAATGACACTGTTGTAGTGAAAAAATCCGACAGACACTATATATACCGTTTCTATGGAAACGCTGAATTCAATGGTGTTAACCCCTTAACAATGATCAAGAGCAGAACTGTAACCGAAACTCGGGATATCGAAACCAAAATTAGTAACGCTAACTCCGTAACGAAACTGACCCGAAACGTCCAGGTAAAGAAGCAGAACTCGTAACGAAACCTCAGGAGCACTTGAGCATTCTAAATGCAATTCAACATCGTAGGAACTAGATTTTATAAGAAAAATCACAACATTAGATGGGATTTTTGCGAGTAATAAGTCTAAAAAAAGAGTTTGAGATTTGTTCTTCGAATCATTTTGGAACGAAAAGCTCTTTTGGTATCTTTTGATAATAGTACAGGCGAGGAAGACAGAAAATCGATTGAATACGGAAGTGATTCGGATCATAGGTTTGTTTGGTTTAACTAACTCTCCTACTAGTGGACATGAAACGATAAAAAAAATAATCAAAAAATATGCAGAGGATACTGCAGAGGACCTGCAGCCCTTTGAAGTGCATTTTTTTTTCTTTTTTTTTTTATTATTTCGGTAATGGTAACATCTGTCATAAAATTTGTCTTCTACAGTTTGCTGGTGAAGTGATTGTTCATCGAAGTGTCTTTACAGTTTTTCTTGTAAATGCTATAGTTTTCCCGCTACAATCACCTTTTCCCTTTGCATTATTACAAAAAACATGCAAACAAGTAGATTTTTGTGATGCATTTTGTATGGGACAAAAACATTTCGATAAAATGTAAAATGTTTAATTGCAATGAATGTTTGTTCTAGCGATTTCTTTCTAAAGGCAACTAACCCGTCGAAAATGTGTCAGCCACCCTACCTATGTTCAAAATTTAATAGCTTGTTAAGTTGTCCCGCCAAAATCACAACGGATTTGGATACAAATTTACAGCTTCATAGCATAATATGCGTTAACAAATATTGGGTATATTTTAAGAGAGATGCTACATTCCTAAAAGTTATTTTGACGGAATAATGCGCACGAGAAGCCTATGTAGTTTCGCTTCTGTACAGAAGCATTTCGTTACTCAGGTAGCGTTTCAGATTTCGTTTCCGTTCCAGTGTTTCGCGCTTACTTAAGGTCCCACTAGTTATGTGCCTGTTTTTAAACATTGGGAACTGTCCAATCATGCCATAACTCAGATTTACATAATAAAATCTCTGAATATTTTCTGCCCTAAGAACAAATTTTATGATATGGTTATTCGAAATTTTCCAGATCTTTGCCCAAGTGTTTCAAGATTAAATGGGGTAGGATTGATAAAATTCGGACTAAAATTTCTCGATTAATAATTTTGTATAACATTTTAACCTGTTGGCTTTCACGCATGATTTTTTAGATTACTAAAGGGTTAAATTGCTATAGAAAATTTTTCTCTGGAAAACTTAATCACCGCGAATAGAAAAATAAATTAAAATCTGCTACTTTGTTCAATAGCTGCAATTATTTCGCCCCCAAAGTGCTGCGAACTGTGTTATGTATTTAGAAAGTCTTTTGAACAACCTTTATTATTTCGGGTTTAACATCACTACAATCGCTTCAATATTACTTTATTTTTCAATGTCAATATGCTGCACTTTAGGCAGGGGTCAATTATTTTTGTACAGCAAGTACATATGTATGTAAGTATTTCACTCTTTCATTCATATTTCAACAAATATCAATGAATGAATTTACTTGTGAGTTATTTGTTCCCTTCTTATTGTTTATTATTTATTTACATCTTCGGTTTGTTTTTCCAACTAAAAGAGATAATACAGTGTATATACTTACATACATAAATACTTATGTGCATTGAAACCCACACACTTTTCATGACGTTGAATCGACTAGTCCGTAAAATACTACACTTGTACTAATAGAAAGCAGTGAAGTGGTTTAGTTCAGCCGTAGTCAATTCAGGCTACAATTGTGAGCGCTCAAATTACACAGATTTGCTACGCTCTGTCTAGTGACTGTGCTAATTGTGACTGAGCAAGCCTTAAGGCAACATTTTGATGACAATTCCAAGAATGGGCTTAGCGGTTATCCTTCAAAGTAGGAATAATTTGAAGAGAGAAATATTGAGTGTGCCTAGATGGACTCAGCTGAGCAGCCGGAATCCATTGAGAGCATCTGTATATTTCTAGGAGACTTGAAATCCCGTCGTATTGCAATATGTTTCAGCCAGAAATAGAACAGGAACAGACCTGATAACTGAGGTACAGGCAACAATAACAACTCTAGCTTTTCCACATATTAGCTAAAAGGATCAAAGGTACATGTGAACAACTTGTACATGGTTAGGTGTCAGTGTTAGTGTCTCTATTATCTCTGTATTAAAGTAATTTAAGGTAATGTGAAAGTTGATGAGCTCGCACTTGCGGGTTTTGCTAAAATGTTTATTTCGCGTTATGACTACTGCACTCCCAGAGGGGCTGAGAAGCATTCTTATACACTGGAAGTTACCTGAAAGACCCAGCTAACCAATATCCGAACTCTTCGTTGTAGCACATTACGGAACATCCAGAACACACCCTTGAATGAGCAACCTGTTGTCATTTAATTGGCTTTTTGGTCGCAAAAAGCAAGCTCAAAATCAAAGAGAAGACATGCAAGATATGCATTCTCGGCAATTGACACAGCTGATGAAGACTTAAATTCAATTTAATTATAAAATAACTATCCCATAACACTCCGTTCTTGGTTATCTTCGGATTTTTTTAAAAATCGTAGAGGAATGAGGGCGTCCAAACGAAGTCATTACAGCAGTCCTAAAGGACCTCTCTTTTATACATTTTAAAAGGCGCTTTACTCTGGCGAATATGCTCCGGTAGACCTAGGAAGGTAAGCGCGCTTTGTAGAGATTACTAATGATGCGCCTTGCAGATTCCTATCTTTGACTGGATAGATATTCGAAATTGAGTGCGTAGAACATCTCATGTATAAAAGTCCAGTAGGACGCCCAAGTTTAGTAGTTGTAAGGTAGTTAACAACTGTATGGTTTGACTGCCTGGTTGTCTTCCTAAACATATATATGAATATATATCTTTATGTAACATTTAAGTGCTATATTCACTAAGCCAATATTAAATAATTCTTTTAGAGGAGTCTTGGTGCTGATGTTGAACCTAGCAATAATGGTATTTGAGCCGTGTTATCTCATTTTTTATTAGAAGCAAGAAATAATTGAAAAATTGCGTTGACAAAAATCTTACCATGTGAAATCTCCACTGTAGTCAGCTTATCTCTAAGATTCTACCTGTTGAGCCATTATTGCAAGTTTGGTTATTTGTTTGTTCTTTAGTACCAAAACGGTCATTCGCATACTCAGACGCACACAGCCGCACACACCAATGCAAATTGATCCCAGTAGGAAATTTTTAAAATGCTGTGCTTATTACATCATCTCTATATATGAAACCACAATACGAAAAATGAGTATATGTTGATAGTGTTGCACTATTCCTGTTCCTGTCTGTAGTTGGGACTTGTTCGTTCTAGTTCCGAACTATAGAGAAGGTAATGCAGCGCGGCCAATTTCCACCGCCTAGTGTATCGTCATATTAAATTCATCAAAAGAGATTGTGGACAAACTACATCTTTTCCAGATGTACTTCAGAACTCATGAAATCTACTTCAGAATAGTTAGATGTTCTTCAGAAATCGGAAAATTTATTTCAAAATAGTCAGTTGTATTTCAGAAACCGTAAAATGTATTTCAAAAAACTCAATGGTATTTCAGAAACCGTATAATAACTTTCAGTATTAATAATTGTAGTTCAAAAACCATAAATTGTACTTCAGGGACGAAAAATTGTACTTCAGAAAAATCAATTATAGTTCAGAATTTATGGTTTCATAGCTAAAACTGATTATTCTGGAGTAAATTTTACAGTAGAATAATTTATTTTGAAAATTATTTTACGGCTTCTGAAGTGCAATTGACTATTCTGAAATACATTTTATGATTGCTGAAGTACAATTAATTATTCTGAAATACATTTAACCGTTTCTTAAGAACACTTTATGATTTCTGACGTACACTTGGACAAGGTGTAGTGCCGACTATAGGTTTTTCCTACAGAGGCTTCTATTTTTGCCGTTGACTTTTCGGCTCTCCATATATGTAAATAAATTCCTTCGAAAAGCAATTCATCGAATTGGCTCCTCTTACACCAAAGATTGATTTTCAATGCTATATTTTTCCACTGGGTTTGCTTGGCGCGACAAACAAAGTCAAAGATATTTGGTTGAAGACGTCTGATCAAATACTTCTGCGTGTATGTGTATATGACAGGATGTGTTCGCACTTAAGTCGGTTACCACTAAAAGTCATAAAAAATTAGAGGTAAATATCAGACGCATCATTCAAACTTTCGTTCAGTCCAAACGAATACAGTGTACCCTCTACTTTTGACGAGAGCAGGTAATTTTAGGTTAATCAAGGCGCATTGGTTGGCGAAAAAGTCCAAAGTATAGTTTTGGGGCTCAAAATCATATGCAGCCAGGAACTATTCCGTTTTACTTTGCTATCGTTTGTCTTAGCCCGAAGCTCATCTTCAAAGAGGTTTAGGAGCATTTGAAAAACCATGCGATTCATTCGCTTAGCAAGTCATAACACCAGCCTAAACCACTTATTTAAGAGATTGAAAACTTTATCTAATCCAAGATCATCCTAGCGGTCACTACCGAAAGCACCCCACTGAAGCAACCATGCGGGTTCACTTGGCTGATCAAAATCTGTTGTGGGATTTATAACTGGCTACTTTTTGGTGAGCTGTATCAGGGATGACTTGCTGTTGGGATATTTAAAAAAATTTTAAACAATTTTTTAAAAATTCTTTTTGCTCATATCTCACTGACTTTTCCTACGCCGGCTAAAGCGTGGCAGTTTTCCTTACAGCATAATTTCTTCGAAAATAAACGTTTTTGGAATTTGCCAAAATCAACCTAAATAAGAAGGCAATACGAGCACGTTTTGAATTCCCACAACAGGGTAGTTTTGAAATTGGCTCTTTGCCGGAAGCCAACAACACTAACCTAGTTCGGAGCCGTTTGATAACAGATGTCATGCTAGTTTATGGCATGTTATGCTATGTTATGTCATGTTACGTTCTGTTATGTTATCTTATAATATTTCTTGTTACGTCATATCATATTATTTGTTTTGTTTTATGTAAGATTTCGTCATGTCATGTTATGCTATGCAAAGTCGTGGTAGTTAGGTTATTTGTTATATGTTCGGTTTAGTTATTTTATGATAGTTTATGTCATGTCATGTTATGCTATGTTGTCCCAGTCAGCAAATTATTTGTGTTATGTCATGTCATGTTAAAGCATATCTATGCTATGTAATGTCATGGTTAATAAATTTTTTTTTTGTTATGTTACGTTATGGGCAAAGCTTTTTATTTTTTTGTTTGCTGCGTTGAGCTGCTTAGGCCGTTCGTTGTTAAATGAAAACAAAAATTTTTATGTTTACATTTTCTTCCTACGCGTTTCGACGTCTTCCTCGCCTTCTTCAGGGAAATCGTCTTCTTTATTTAAAACAATAAACTTTCTTTTTTATATTTTGTGTTAATAATTAATTTGTTTATTGGCCGTTAATAAATATGTATATTATTATTTATGAGCTCTAGGCCTATTTTAAATAAAACAACTGGAAAATAAATATTAACAACAAATCCAGTTGTTTTATTTAAAATAGGCCTAGAGCTCATAAATAATAATATACATTTTGTGTTAATTAATTTTTTGTGATGCCACGTTGTATCATTACGCTGTATGTTTTCTTATGTTATGTCAGTATAAGCTACGTTAGTTCTTGTTTTGTTATTTTATATAATGTTTTGTAATACTACTTCACGTTATGTTATCTATGTCTTGTTTTATTGCTATACATTATGTTATGTAATGATATTTGACATTATGTGAAGGCGCTTTATGTTATTTTTTCTTAAGTTATGCCATGTTATGTTTTATTATGTTATATTGTACTAATCATCTGTTCTGCTTTCTGATTTAATGTTACGTTATGCCATGTTATGTTTCGCGCCTTGCTTTGAAATTAGTATGCCATTTCTTCTAGAGATTTATAAGCCCAACGAATTTAGTGTAGTGCACAATAACAACAATATCAATAACCATAGTTGTTGTTGTAGTTTGCTTGTCTGAAGAATATTCAATGCATTCAGCATGAAATGCTTTTATGTTAGCTCGCATAGACGTTCGGGCGCATAAAAGAATTTTTTTTGTTGGCTAATTAGACTTGGTTAGCGCCTACAAACACATAAAAACATACACAAGAAGGCTTAGTAGTTGGTACTTTTCATTCTGGAAGTGGCATTTGAAGAGGATGATGTTCGCCTGCACGCAATCTCATTCAGTCAGACTTTGGAAACGTTTCGGTGCAGACCTCACCCGCTCAAAACTACCGTTCAGCATCTTACCTGGATAGCAATACTTTTTGTTGTTTTTGTTCAAACTTTATTGTTTATGTATTGTTTGTATGTGTTTGGCGGTTTTGTGTGAAAAAGAATTTTTGCGATTAGAAAATGTGGTTGATCTATTGTGTCGTCGTGTATTTGTTGCTTCACCTGGCCATTGCGGAAAGTGACGTTAAGCCGGTGTTGCGTCGTAAAGAATTTGTAACGCTTCATAAATGGACTGAGTTGAAGTTAACGGTGCCAGCAGAATATCAACAGCCAGCGAGTTTGGATGCAATGCAATATGCACAGGATAAATTGTTGCCGGTGGATGTTGATGTGGAATATGGCGGTGAGTTGAGTATGATTTTGCTCAGAAATATTTTCTTATGTGAACTTCTTACAGATGATGGTTACCATCGCACTTTTCTTACCATACCGCGTTTGAGCAATGGTGTGTTATACTCTCTTGCGGTGGTGGCGGATAGTGATAATTCTACACTGCTAAATCCACATTTGGTAGCTTATCCCAGCTATGATTGGCACTCTAGTTTTGGGCAAAATTGTAGTACAATAACATCAGCTATAAGGACTTTTGTAAGTAGTTTATACATTTATCTTATAAATAAAATTGAATGTGTGTCTGTGTGTGTGAGTCTTTTATAGGCGTCCCAAGTACTCAACCGATTTTTATAAATTTTCGCAATAGGTTCGTGTGGTCACTGGGTAAAGCACACCCTGCATATAGTTTTAGAAGAGTGAGCGGTGTCTCGCTCCCAGGTAATTTTATATTTCAACTCGTCAAAGCTCGGAATGCATTTGGTTAAAATTAATTATGAATTTTTGGATATAATTGCCCTTTAATGAAGATATATATATACAATTTTTTAAAAAGAGGAGGTGCCACGCCCACATGTGTTTGTCTTCGTTTTGAATTTATTGGCGTTCAATGTTCATTACCGAGTCCAGCACCTTCCATATATAGTGTTAGAAAGGTGGGTGGTGCCACGCCCTAATCCAATATTATGATTCAATTCGTCTTAACTCCGAAACCATAGGGCTAATAAAAATGATGATTTTAGAAAAGTGGGCGGTGACAGGCCCTCTACAGGGAAAAGGTTAAATTGACTATATATCCAGAGCTACTTAATTACTTAATTTTTGGTTCGGATATACATAATTTGAAGGAGCAGACACGTGATAGGCAAGGGTGGCGAGGAAGAGGGATAGACAGAAGAGGAACAAGAGGAAGAATAAGAAGAGGAAGAGAACAGGAGAAAAATGGGGAAAGAAGGGCATAAATATCAGTCTGAGCAAAAGGAATAGGAAGGGAAGAAAGGGAGAAAGATAGGAAAGAGGTAAAGGAGAAAGGAGAAAGAAGAGAAAAGGAGATAATGGCAAATATCAAAGTAATAGGAATAGGAGAAAAAGAGGCGAAGAAGGAGGAGGAAAGGACATAACAGAGTACGAAGAAGAGAAAGAAGAAAAATACTTAGATTTGAGAGAGGAAAAGGCGGTAAAAAAATTAGAAGAGAAATGGAAACGAGGGGGATAAGAAGAAACAGTAAGCTGTGAGGTGGTTGGATACACAAATTTTTCATAGTGAATTTTTGGGCAGGACAATGGCTGTCGGAGCCGCACTCATTTTCTGAGGTTCTTATTCACCTCAAGCCATCTAACTTTAAAAGCCGCGAAAGAAAGCAGGATACAAAACTATTAAACTGAGTTTCAGATCAGTGTATGCGCTATTCAGTAGATTTAAAATAGTTTTGGCTATGTTGTAACGGGTAGTGTTTATTATCTTGGGAGCACCAAATTGTTATTTTTTTTTTGGTCTACGGAGGGTTATGTGATTTTTGAAGTAACCGACACCATAATCTTTAGTAGCAAGACTATTGGAGTGCACGACCCGTTTCTCCTTTCGAAAATCCCACGGCTCACCCAGTTTTTGCACTTGGAACTGCATGTAGAGTTACTTCAAGTCCAGAAGCGAGCTACGTCTATATCACCACCTTGCCCATTTTGTGGAAATATTCACGAAAGTAACCGCGTCCGACTCTGAACTGGATCTCAAAAGGCAGATACAGTTTTGGGAACAATCTTTTCATAGCAGACGCGCTCTCAGAAATGGAACCGACTACGGACAAAGGAATAAATAAAGGAATAAAAGGAATATTTATTTCGGACTCGAACCCAGTACGTCCGTCAAATAAGGCAAGCACCATACCTACCACTTATTCTTTCTTTGAAGATATCTAGGTATCTAAAAATCTAATTACAGCCGTCGTTATACATTTGTACATTACAAATATTTGGTTGTTTGAGTAATGCCAGAAAACACTGCCCGAAGGTTTGATTTGTTTGACCCCAATAAACCTTCGGGTCGTGAATTTAAGTCTCATATTAATCACATTTGTAACGCTCTAGTCTTCTCACAAATCATTAATTTATACTTGTCTTGTTCTCCCTCTTTCAGATCGATGACTGTTGGCGATTGTGGGTTGTGGACTTAGGTCAAATTAATGGCATTCAATATTGTGCTCCACAAATACTTGCTTTCGATCTGGTCACCGATCAGCTGATTCATCGTTATATTATCCCGCCATCACAGTATACGCCAGGCATATCAATTTTTACCGCTCTCGCTGTAGATGTTGACGAATCATTCAAGAAAACTGAGTGTGGTAATGCTATGGTCTATATTGCTGATCCATGGGGTTATGGATTAATTGTTTATCACATGAGTCGTAGCCAATCTTGGCGCATTCAAAATATGCACATGCAACCAGAGCAATTGACGCAGGATAGGACAGGCAGTAGTGGCATCTTTACAGTGAGCATAAGTCCAAGGCAACGAGACAAGGGAAAAGGTAAATACAATTAGGTCTTTCCTAGATGTCATGTATGGGTATTTTATTAGATATGAGGCGGGAGGGGGTAGGTTTTTTCATCGTCAAGGATTGTGTTATCGGGTTCATCGCCATGCCGCCCAATTAACCTATTAGGAAAAGTGTTCGCTCTAGAACTTAAGTACGCACTCACACCTTTTGGCCTCTGGTTTTTTCTCAATAGGAGGCTCTCTTCCCTTTTCACCTTACGATAGCGCTCACCTAAACCTCGGGGATCGCGCTCATACGCAACGTGAGGCTGGAGGTAGCTTACATTTTTTTTCCCGAGACTTAAGAACATTTTGGATTGTACTAGTTACTCTTTCGTGAGATGTATGCTCCCACTGTCCGGTTACATTTTTAGTTTGAAAATTGCTCACAGGGAGTTCCGAGTGGAGAAATTATGAGCTTACTTTCTTCGCTGCATCACGACGTGTGCAAACCTTGCCTGGCAATTGTGATAGTCCGAGTCTGTATTGGGGCCTCGATTAGAATATGATCAACTGGGTTTCGGCTTTTTTTAATACGGGACATGTAGGTGTATTGGTTGATATTTCGACCCGCGCCAAAGGCAATCAACCTATTCACGTTAGGAACTGTTACATCGTGAGACTAAATTTTTCAACAGGAGGACTAGAGGCTAGGTATGAGCAAAGGCGATGGCCCACCGGTTAGTTAAAGTCGTCAAGCACTGTTGTGATATAATGTTGGGGGTAGCGATCATATGGCTGAAGGGCAGTACTTGGCTGCACAGTCTCTTTCCCACTGCCTGGCCACAGTAGTAGACGTCTTATTCCTTGTGTTTCCTGCAGTGCGGCAGTGAACTATCAATAACTACACCCATCACTACCTTCCCTTAAACTTGTCCGGGCATTCCAGGTACTTGCCCTAATATCGCTTTCCTCTAAACCTTTGAAATAGTCGCCATCAGAAGGTTTTTTTGATTCTTTTATTGGAGGCGTGCCTAGATAGCTCACATTGCGTTTAAGTTCTCCTAATTAAGTTACTTACTTCAGCACAGGTTCAAGGATACCTGTGGAAGGGAGTCGTTTTCTGTTAAGTATGGATTTGTTTCGATTATATTGGCAAAATCCTTCCAAAGGACTTCGGATGTGCTGTCCCCTCACTGCTCTCGATGGTGGGAAAGGTGCAATTGGACGAGTTGAAGCTGGCAATTTTTAAAGCCATGTCCTTCCAAAGAGAATGTATCACCTTAAATTTCTATATTTTTTTTTCAATTTTGATACCATCAAAGATTACGTCTGCAGCCATTACAAACAAAGTAAGCAGTTTATTTCTTCCTTTAACTAGAACGTCACCTATACTTTCACGCATTGAATAGTTTTCTTGAAGTGAGTGTACCGCTAGCCCTCGTCAACAACGCTTCTCTGTGGACAATTGCTAAAACTTCAGCAACTCAAAAAGATCTATTCAATCAGTTTAAAATTATCGGCAGTCGAGGCATACAATGTGAATCCGAAGCTATGGATAGCGATGGTAATTTATATTGCAGTTTGATAAGTTCAAATGCTTTGATAACGTGGAAAGAGGATACCGCTTATGATTCGGATCACTTGAAGGTAGGTAGAAGGACGTAATTCGTTAGCGAGTGTTGCCACTCAACTCAAAATTAGTAAATAAGCAAATATTTTAATCTTTCCAAACTTAGGTGGTCGCCTACAATCCGGATAGATTACGATTTGTAACTGGTCTAAAAGTAAATCGAAACAATATCGAGGAAGATGAGCTTTGGGCTTTGAGCAGTAATCCAGAAGTGAGTATCTGCTTAAAAGGGTTCCAATTCTCAAATAAATAAAAAAATTTTGCAATCTTTTTAGCTCTTCGTGGGCGGTAATGTGCTTAGAGAAGATATCAAATTTCAAATCATTGGCTGTCGCGTGAAAAATTTGCTGGAAAATGAGCCTTGCTCTGTTGTTATTGATCATTTACGAAAAGCGTGAAAAGCAAAATTTTCCAAAACTAACATTTTATCAATAAAATAAGAACTGCATACTTTTTAAGAAACAATTATGTTTTGAAATTTTTTACAAGGACTAAAGCTAACGGTTATTTTTGAGTCTGATTCAATGTGTATTAAGACTTTTGACAAATTGCTAAGTTTTAGATTGTGAACTTTAGAATAATAGGCGTCAATTACATTTCTTGGAGTCGACTATGTTAGGTCCTCTCACCAGGGCCGTGCACAGGGGACTGTCTTCGGGGGGGGTTTTGAACTTTTGGATGCTCAGAGAATATTATGATCTGAAAATTTACACGATTCTGCGAGGTCCGAGAGGAAAATGACTATGTGTCGCCTGTAGCAGAATCTTGAAAATCGCGCAGGTACACTCTTAAGCGCTGTCAAGGAGAGAATTAGACAAGTCGCAGCCTGTAGCTGCCTGCTTATGCCGGAGTAGGAGTGTAACTACATTATTCCACGTTAGGGCCCTTCCACAATTAGAAAATTTCACGCACGCAATAGACATACAAGTTAAAAACAGCTGATCGTGACATAGGAAAGCAACCAGAAAAAACTTAAAAATGTGAGCTATTAACCAATCAAAAAAGCAACAGCTGTTTTGCTGCAAGTTTTTACTTTTTGCGTTTTGAAACAGTTTAACGTCATTCTCACTTTACTGACACTTCTTTGCAAGTTTTATCACTGAACACAGATATAGTGTCCGGTTTTGACGTCGCACCTGAGACGACATAGGATGTTAGATAAGGACGATAGTGAAGGGAAGAACATTGATGAAGGGAAGAACATTATCTTCACCAGCTTGAGGTTACAGAAATCACACGATAGTCGTATTGTTGTTGGGGAGTAGATCCCAGTACTAGCCCGACTGCCCCTGGAACATTTTATTTGACCACTTCCTCGTGGCTATGTTCTCTGCTCCTAGCCCGTTGGGGTTCCTTGGTTTCTGCATTGTTTAGTGTCGAACAGATCAGGGAGGTAATTTGATGGAATGGAGGTGTTTCCCAAAGAGAAGTATCTTAACAAGAAAGTCATTGTTAGCAACTTCTCTTATCTACTTTGAAATGGACAAAGTGGTGTTTCACCTTTATGCATCTTCAAGAGTTGGATGGACTTCTAAAGTCGAACTTACTGATAGTGGGCCGCAGTCTCTAACACAATACGCATAGCACTTTAACCATATTCGATATTGAAGATAATATTTGGATGCTCACCGTACATTTGGGAAAATCCAGCGAATCCGTTAACAAATAAAAACAACAAAATCGGGTGTTGAGGATAATTCAGAAATATGAAGGGCCACGAGTTTGAGAAGGTTACATCGAAACAACATCCCTTGGTCGAGTAAAACCCGAGTCTTGCTTTTGCGATAAGCCCGAATGTTGTGGGAATGGAAGGAAACAGAAATGGATAAAAAGGATAGAGAGAAATAAAACGACACCTTAAAGAATTAATATAGAAGAGAAGAATATGAAAAAGAAGAATTACAGTTTAGATGATAATATTGATGAAGAGAAGACTTAGGGACGCTGAGAAAAAGTCCCTTGGATGACACCTTTCACTTCCCACCAACAATTTCCCTTATATTCTTTACATTAGAACAGAATAGGTAGTGGACTAAAATATTTTACGGTTCAAAGAAGTGGTGTCAAAAGCGTTCTTTGCAAACACTTAACCACTACTTCCGTCTCTGAAATAAATCATTCCTATTACGGTAACCGACGGATGTCACTCCCGGGAATGCCATCGGATTCGCATTCCCGTCTCTTGGCGAAGTTTGCGCTGTACCATAACTGTCGGCGAATGCAATGCAGCATGTGTCAGACGGCTTGTGAGGGATGAAAAATTATGTCTAATCCGCTACAGATATTCAGCGAATCGTGTTAGATTGCGGCTATGAGAATGCAGGGAATCGACGAACTGCTTTATCCACGTATTTTTATTCGCGAACTGATTTGCCGATCGGTTATAAGAATAGCAGATCTTCTCAATTCGATTTGCATTCCCTGCGGAAGGCATCATTATTAAAAATTCGTTAAAATAACAAATATTTTCTTTAATGTAAGCTCTACAATGGTAACTACTCTAGTTTGCAAATTTACCGACTGCTTAAAAAACTTAAATTCATCAGCGGCATCTACCGAAGCTATCGCCACCATTCACAATGGGCAACAGCGGAACGCCACCTGTGCAGCAAAATTTAACGGCGCTAAATTACCAACTCTTAAACAGCTGATAGTAAATGTCAAAACAATACAAAATAACACGCAAGCCTTAAATTTTATTTATAAAATTTAATTTTCTGTAACATTCCAAAGTATTGCTAGTAAACCAATTAAATGGGTATGACAAATTTACAACGTTGGCTTTTATATATTGGACTATTTGCGATACCTTACGTAGCCATAGTTAGCGGCATTGTACGCGCGCCCGGACTCAGTAAATGGGAATTGGAAATTCAACTTCTTCCACTCGTGTTGCTCGTTTTGTTTGGCGTGAGTTGTTGAATTTTAATAATACAAATATAATTCATTTAAATTTTGCTTTTCTTTCAGGCTTATTCGGCCACAGTGGTTCTTTATCGCACTTTCACATTTAACGACTGTCCACAGGCGGCTAAAGAGCTGCAACAGCAAATCCAAGAGGCACGCAAAGATTTAATAGCAAAAGGTTTTGTATTTCGGGACTGACTTTTGAAATCGTTTTACTATTTATTTATTTTATAAGTGAGTTAATGTTGTGCTTCATAATTGTACTTGTTAAATAAATGCATATGTACATTTGTATGTGATTATGTATACATGTAGTATGAATTTATAGAAAATTACATTGGAACTATGTACACACCAATTGATAGCAGTGCACAGAACGATTAATATCTGGCATATAACTGCACCTCGCGGATCATCGGCGGATTGGTGATTAACCGTCTAGGACGAAAATTGGAAACACCAAGGAAGGGTTAGTCATAATTCACCTTCTTTATCCAACTCCTAGGGAGTCTCATAATTATTCTGATGCCACAATGAGTGGTGGATTGTAGCTACAAAGCATTTCCTGAAGGATTAGTGAGGTGTTACTGGAGTGGACAGTACTGAGACAACAACAAGCTTATTTGACCGCGACGGTGTGGCTTAGGGTACGTTTGTTAATGCCAATGATGTTAATAACTTTTTCAGCATTTGGTTAACTCAAATGCATTGCTGTTCTTACAGGTATTCGTCAAGGTCCTGAGACCTTCCATCTCGGTTCGGATTTTTGAGGAGAGCTTTCGGGAATTATTCCTGCCACTAGGATCTCGAGCTTCTCACACTCCGCTTGATTTTGCTTGCGCCGTATCGTAATAGTTGCTCTTCCGGTTCGCTGGGACCTTATAGTATTCTTAGCGTTGGTACGTAGTGATTGAAAAATAGGCTCCCACTTGTCAGTTACATCGTTAGGTCACAAATTGTTCTCGGGGAGAACCTTTTACATATGTACATACATAGATGCCGTTATTGTAACCTATGTCAACCTTTGATCGCGACGATTTCGGTTCCGGGAAAAGGGAAGCCTATATCAGTATAATGCTGTTTGATCGTCACTCCCCTCACCCAGCATTGTCATCAACATCTTCTAACGAAAGTCCCAGGAACCCAGCGATTTCAATAGGGTTTCACGATAGTAATGGTTGCGCCGACTAAGCAGGTCGAAGTACTCCTACAAAAGTAGCAACCAAGGTCGCACAGATCACTACCCCCACCGTATTTTCTGGACACAACTCGTGTTGATCAACTGCATCTACGATTAGTAGTAGTGGGATTATTTTCAAATAATATTCGAATAAACGAATAAATATATTCGTTTCAAAAAATTCGAATAGTATTTATTCGAATAATTTGTCCGTTTATTCGAATAGTATTATTCGAATAGGTGTATTGAAATGCGAGAGATGTCGGAAGCGAAATTCGCTTGTACATACCTACATATGAGCATGCATTCACGTTTTGTATGTATGTTTGCATGTACAAATGTGTGCATAATCTGTAGCGATATTTGTTTAACTATTCGAATACCTATTATTCGAATAGTTGTCATTTTTAAGTAATAAATATTAATGGACTTTTTATTCGAATAATTATAATTCGAATAGTCCCAAGCTTTAGTGTTAGTCGATATCGGCACCCACACGCATACATATGTACATCTTATAATCTCCGGATGTTTCGATAATTTGCGGATCAAATAAAAATTCGAGCATTTGACTCGTGTGGGCGAAACGAATTAGTTTATATTTTCAGTGATGATACAGGCTTAGTAATAATCGACAACAATCGATACTTATGATGAACATAGCTTATACCTAGGTTACACTTAAAGCTTATACTGAGGTTACACTTTAGAGTTTACAATATGTATCCTGCTGTCAAACAAACTAGAGGTACACCACTTCAAAACTAGTATGAACTACAGACCCAACTAGCCAGCCTACTGTTTTTTTTTTATATAAGCAGCTGTTGTTTTTAAAATTGGGATGTCTTACGAGATGTCAATTGGCCGATCTCGGACAGAAATATAGCACACTCAAACTAGTTTAAAATGTACTAAAATAAATATATTTAAATTTTAGTGGTAATTGTGAAGTGAAACAATTAAAATGCCTCCGGGTCTGGTGAAAAAGGATTTTACCAACATGGAAGAAGTCACAGATTCAATCATCGTTACTGGGATTTTTTCAACTCCGAGCATTTCAATATTCCCAAATAATTTTAAATTTTGTTGTTATCCATTCTTTTTCGGACTAGTTTGAGGGGAGCTAGTAAATTCCAGTTGTTAACTAGTATTATATTCATACAATACACACACATACACGTTCAATAAATTTTCAAAGTGTATACAAAAAATAAACTAATTAGCGAGGCAAACAACTCAAAGCAAAGCAGCGACTCCATACGAACCCCATCCAACGAACCGAGTCAAGTTAAATCACCAAGCCAAGTTACAGTTTGACAATGTGGACGGACAAATACTCAAACAAAGAGCTAAAAGCTGTACTTCAAACCCTACCAAACTGCCACCAAGCGGCTCTGAACTCTGAGCATACGCAAGCAGTTGAGTTTTAGGCGTTGCCCGATTCGAACGTATAAATTTAGCTTGAGACTGTTTTGTGGTATAAAACAGAAAACCGAATTCCAAAAAAAAATTAGCTTTTTTTGTGTCAACAGTGTTTTGTATAAAATAACCACCAAACTAATTTCGTTGACCCCAAAGTTGGTTGACTCTCAACAGTTTGGGTGCATTTGCTGTAAATACAAACAAGTAACTACCTAGTGTTGTTTGTGTGTTTATCGTTCGAAACGAAAAATCTATAAAACAGCAGCATAAACAAGTTCATAATTAAATAAAAATAAAATTACAAGCGTCTTACCTACCAAAATGAGTCAGAACGTCGTCGGATTGTTCTTGGGATTGATTGCAGTTGCCAATGCAGTGAAGGTGAAGATTTGTGTCATGTGATATGACTACAATAACTTAAATGAAATACATATGTATTAATCAATGTTATAGGTATTTATTGTTACATATATGTACTAATGCTTGTGGGTGCAAATTGTTCGTCTTTGAAATATCAAATTAGCATTAACACGGTAATTTAATTTTCATGTAGCGTCGATTTTTTTAGGTCACTTTTTAAAACTCCTCACTAGCACAGTAGTCGTGTAAATATGCGTTTATTTTCTATAAGTATTGGTGTGAAGAAACGCAGAAGCGTAACTGCTATACTTGAGTTAATAATTTAACCAGGTCACGCATCAAACAAAAATAATAGTAACAATTTTGTCCAATTACAGTTTCGTATTAAAAATTGATTTCGTGTCAAAAGTGATTTATAGTGATCGTGACCATAAAAATATAAAATTGTAATTTATATTAAAGATGTCCACATCACATATTCCCAGATACCATAGGATCTATATGTGTATATATATGAGATAAGTCATCTGGGTTAGAACTATCGAAGACCAACTTTATAAAAACCAATCATCATTTCGTAGTAGATTTATTATTATTTTTTTTAAAACAAGATCATAAAACTAAGGCTAAACATAAAGCTTTAAGGAAAACTATAGTTTTGCGTTGTTCTCAACAAAACAATAGTTGTTCGCTGAGGATAAAACTTTTAAAAATTTTATAAAATTTTGACTGTAAAGTTGAAAGAGAGAGTTTGCAAGTTTCTGCTGGGGAAATTTCACTCAGTAAAACTTGCAAGTAGAAAACAGCTGATCGTGGCATAAGAAAGCAACAACAAAAACTTAAAAATTTTAGCTATCAGCCCATCAAAAAGCAGCAGCTGTTTTGCTTGCAAGTTTTTACTGACTCCTGTTCGGCGAAAACTTTTCACTTTTTTCGAAAGAGCAGAGCTAAAAGCTGTGTTCGGTGACAAGGCTTACAAAGAACTGTCAGTAAAGAGGGAATGCCGTGAAACTCTCTCGAAACGCAAAAAGGAAAAAGTTTCCGAAAAACAGGACTCAGTAAAAACGCTCTCTCCCTGCAATTGTTTCGTGTCACCAAACACTTTTAAGTAAAGATTTTATAAAACTTTTCAAAATTTTATCCACACCGAACACAATTAATTTAAGGTGTGTTCGTCGACAAAACTTGCAGAGAACTGTCAGTAACTGTCTAACTGTAACTGTCTTTCGAAACGTTTCAAGTGTACGCAGAACAGGAATTTGTTAGAACAGCTGTTACTGTTTTTATTGGTTAATAAGTCAAAGTTTGAAGTTTTTGTTGTTGGTTTGCTATGTCAAGATCAGCTGTTTTTCACTTGCAGGTTTTTTTGAGTGAAATTTCCAAAGCATAAACTTGCAAACTTCCTCTCATAGTGAAATGTCAAAATTACCACTCTCCCTGCAAGTTTTTTATGTAGCCGCACACAATTCAGTACAAACTTTATAAAATTGTAAAAATGTTATCCTCGCCGAACTAAACTTGTTTTTGCTGACTAGATACTGCTTATAAATAAGTCATGCATTTGACAAAAAATTGGAAACAAAATTTTTTGAATTTGATGTTTAAAGGGACAACCTACGGCCTCGCATGTGTTTAACAGTGCCCGGGGAACAATTTACTTGAAATTGATTAACCATTTATTGTATTTTAAACTGGTAGTCTATTTATCAATCTTCCGACATTTGGAAAAACACTAATGAATTTGACCTCAGTGTTGGATTTTGATCGGCTTCGGTTAAAGATTTTGTTTTGGTTTGATTGTTGTTGTTGTTTGCAACGTCTTAACACTCCACAAAGGCTTACTGGTATGTAACCATTGAAGGAAACCTTCGGGTATAATACTGATGGTTCCAAGCTAAAGAACACGAGCCAGTTTTCAATCGAAGCCGTATTTTAAATATTAATGATTGACGATTTTTTACGAAATTTGCATTTATTCCCGATCATGGTTACATTGAAACTCAGCGGTAAAGATTAATATATGTTTTAGGCTTAAACTTCATACTAGCAATGTCATACATGTTATTTGGAGATTAGTGAAGCCAATCGGCCAAAATACGATTCAAATATTGGACAACACAAACCTTGAGGTAAATGACACGCATAAATAACTTTATAATTGCTTTAAAATTGATACGAGACTGTACATAATAATTATAAACACATACATGCATACATACAGACATATGTACATACCTGAACCATTTGCTTAATCGTCTGTTTTGCATCTCCCATTATTTAAAAACATTTGTAGCATATCAATAAGTGTTAACAAATGAAAAAACAAAACACTTGATGGCATCAAAAAAATACAGAAACGGAAGCAAACAATGAAAGGAATCAACTTTAAACAGATAACGACTTTTGAATTCAAGTTTTTGTTTTGAAACAATATCTGGCTTGAGTCCAAGTTTTGATCAACACTCGCCAGTCAATATGCCATTTGATAAACATTTTCGCTTCACGCTTTAAGCACAGTGTAACATTTTCAAAAATCTGAAAATTTATTTAAACTGAATAAACATTTGCACATACAAGGAAGCACATAAGTTCCCAATAATCATTTTTGATGGATATATATTTGTACCTCCTTTGCATTCGGCTAGTTTATAAACTTCAAATTAATATAATAGATACAATTCATTTATTTATTGGTATAAAAAAATTAATTTCGTGTAAGTTAATGCTTGTAAAATATATTTCAGCAATAACAAGATGAAAAGTGCATACTATAGTGAAAATATGTTAAAAAATTGGTTGGTAGCCATATGGTACATTGGGATGAAGTGTATGCACATTGTGACTATTTTAAATTAGTCCAAATTTGCAAAAATAGTCTAAAACAATATATAAGTAGTAAGCCACAGAAATGGTCAGCGGAATTATGTATGATTTTGAGGTCTATACTGGTAAGAACACAATTAAAAATAAGACAGAGTTAGGCATAAGCGGGAATGTTGTTTTGAAATTGTGCGAAAGTCTGCCAAAAAAGGAAAACTTTAAAATTTTCACGCATAATTGGTTTACATCATATAATTTTATAAGTGCACTAAAAGGAACCTGCATGTTTCTTACGGGAACAGTAAGACACAATAGGCTTCCAAAATGTCAGTTTGCTTCCGATAAATCTCTGAAGTGCCAAGATAAAGGATCATTTGACTTTATAACCGAAAGACGTGAAAATATATGTGCAGTTAAATGGTTAGACAACAAACAAATTTATTTTGCATCATCAATTTATGGAATCGATCCAGTACAAAATGTTTCGAGGTGGTCTTCCCAAATATTGTCACTCAATATGTGCGCTATATGGGTGGAGTTGACCTAAGTGATATGTTGGTTGCACTATATAGATCAAAAATTTAAACAAAAAAAATACTACCTACGCATATTTTATCACCCTCTAGAAGTTTGCGTCGTGAATGCCTGGTTAGTGTACGAGAGGCATTGTACACAAAACCAAGCGCCGGCAAAAAAGCCTTTGCTAGAATTCGAAGCGGAAATTGCTGATGGGATGATAAATGCTGTCTTTATCACCACCGAAAGGAAAAGGGGAAGGCCATCCGATCAAAACGGTGACAGCCCAGTTCCAAAAAGACAGAGGATAGCTTGTGCTAAAATACCCATTCCAGACGTACAGTATGATGGTGTTTGCCATATGCCACTACCAATTGAGAAGAAGGAAAGGTGCAAATATTGCAATAACAGGGTTTCATGTTCAATGTAATGTGCTTTGTGTTTAACAATAACAAAAAACTGTTTTTATATGTTCCATAACAAGTAATTCAAAAGGCATAAATAAATAAAATACTTCATACTACTAAATATGTTAGAATTTTTATGCATTAAATCCCAATGTAGCCATGAGGCTACCAACCCGTACCACCCACTGAGACACATATACCAAAAATATTTTAACACAGTGTCATTTTTAATACCATTTCTATTAAAAATACCCGTAGTTTAATTTTTTTCCCATAACTGCTTCTTAATTTGGGAAAGCGAGGGTTATTTTGTTTTTCAGGCGTTTCACTAATTATCAAAGCACAATGCGCAATATAATATGTATAATATAATGTCATAAACACTACCTTTTATCACACATATATATATTTATATCTTTTCATTTCTTATCTTTTTTTAAATGTTTTGGCAAAAACTTTTTGCAATTTTTCATTCGCTCACGTGTTTTGATTAATTTTTGATGTCAGATATGACAGAAAATACGAGTGCTGCCATGTGTAAAAATTGCACGTGCGCTTTCAAAATGAACTCCAATGTTTATTGAACTAAAACTTTGGCAAAAAAACGTAAGCGTGTACCGTAGTTATAACCGCAACCGCCGCCATAACCGCAACTGTAACTGTAGCCAGATTCAATGTTAAAAAAAGCTTCTTTATTTTGGTTGCTGTTGTTGTAACATGTCCTCTTTTGCTTCATCCACTACGGTATAGAGTAGGCGGGCTTAGACAGAGGTAACAGCCCTTGTTGGTTAAAACCCTAGTCATTCCGATATGTTAGCCTGGTTTTCGTGACAATGTCCTTATCTTCATTACAAGCTTTGTGTTTTGTTCCCTTGCTACTATTCTTTATGTCACAATTGTGAGCTTTGTTTTTCGTAATATCGGGTCTTGAACGTAAAGGTAAACGTAACGGAATCTTCTCCTTCAACATATTCATTGTTGTTGTAACGGTAGTTCGCCCTGCCTTAGACGTACCTCGGTTTCCGAAATTCTCTTTTCAAAAACTGGTAGCTTCAAAAGAATAAGACCGTAGGGAGTTTGGTGTTAGAAATGTCTGCACCTTTGGGCAGATCAAAGAGTGGATTCTCTGAGGGTTTTTTGGATTGTTACGGATATTGATATAAATAGTTCTCAAAAACGTGTGATAGGGCGACGGCTAGTCCAGATTTGAATCATGAGAAATGTGCCAACTTTTTGTCCTTACAGAGGAACCGCTCGGTTAATTCTCCTAAAATGATACTTTATTTCCAGCCGAAGGAGGCAATTTACTTTAATTCTATCTTTCTCACTGACAATGATGTCGGGATATTTCGTGACGTGAATTGCTTTGTTCTAAAGATCATTATATTTTGATCACGGCCTTGAGTGCACGAAACACTGTGCAACAAACCATACATTATAAACACAAAACCGGTTACGGAGCTGAAAAGTTGCGCTTACCTGAAGGGGGTTGTTTTTCTACCGCTGTTCAAATTTTTTTGTTTAAAATTTTTCATTTATGCTTTACACGTAAGTACTTGGCTCTGCTACACAAAAACATCAATAATTGTATATAACCAGTAGCAAAATATATTACTCCTAAAGGGAGCATTAGCTTTGTTCGCAAGCATACAATTTTTAAAAATTTTATTAAATTTTACTGAATACTGTTCGGCGACACAAACACTTGCTGGGAGAGAGCGCATTTTGACATTTAATTGGGAGAGGAAGTTGCTAAATTTTTTGCTGGGGATTTGATAGATAACAAAACAACAACAAAAACTTCTTTATTTTGAGGTATTAGCCAATGAAAAATGCAACAGCTGTTTGCTTGCAAGTTTTTACAAATTCTTTGTCGGCGGAAACTTTTTACTTTTTGCAGTTTCGTGAGGTTTACGCAATTCTCGCTTTACTTACTGTATTTTTTTTTTTCGAACACACCTAGTATTTGAATTTCTTGTATTATTGTATTGTATTTCTTGGCTATTATTGAAACATATCAACTTGAAATCGATATTTGGAGCACTATAAGTGAAGAAGGATTTTTGTGTAAACTTCTCTCTGAATTTTTAATTTTAAAAGTTTCCACCAAACGAAATTTGTAAACATTTGAAAGACAAACATGTAATAATTTCACAATCGCTAATTTTGCAATTTAATAAACGTATATTAATTCTTGTTGCCTACCCTTCGTTGCTTCGCAGCGTATCAGAACTTATAATAGACTGAGTCTGGTTTGTATCATTGTAGAAATACAGAATTTAATCACATCGCTTATTGCAGCAGTCATTAACAAATTTTGTTTGATACCTACATGTATCGTACCAACACATTTTGGATCACCCTGGGCCACGTATTTATCGATAACGCAAAAACCGGTAGTGTTATCGAAATAAGCAATCTGTTAAATTTTAAGTTAGAAGTCCATCAATGCAACGGTGAAAGGTACGTTTAATTCTATTCCGTAGTTTTTGAGTGATGCTCTCTCAAACATGCAAATAGACACAAAAATTCTTAAACCTGTTGATTTTGATTCCATTGCCTTAATAATAAGCTCGCCTATAAATTTTTCTTGAATATCTGCAATTTACTGACGCAATACGTAATTTGATTGACTATAGGGTAGCATGTATAGCATATCTAATTTTTTGAGCAATGCTCCCCTCCAAATCAGTTATTAGAACCGGTTCCTTGGGAATTTACTAACGCTGGCTACTTTCTCATGGTGTATGTTTACAAATTGACTTCATTGGCTGAAGTTTTTATACATAAGTAGCTGGAATAATAATTAACTAAATTGCTTGTATTTACTTTCAAAACAACTGACATCATAACCATTTTTAGAAAAGGCCAAAAATCGAGAATAAGCTCAACCTAATGATGTGAATCTTAAATGTGTTCCAAAACACTTGCAAGCAAAACAGCTGTTACTTTTTTCATTGGTTAGTAACTTAAAGTTTAAAGGTTTTGTTGTTATTTTGTCTTGTCGAGGTCAGCTGTTTTTCCTTGCAGAAACTTGCAATTTCCTCTTCAAGTAAAATTTCAAAATGCGCCAGTTTTTTGTGGGGCCGAACACTATTGTGTAAGATCGCTCAGCGATACTTGCTGAATATTTGAGATAACAGTTCTCTGGAAGATTTTTAGTTTTCCTCGGTATGCCGACGGGGAGTATCGAATAAAGTTTCATGATGTGCTTTACAAGCTATACACAGATATGAACACTGAGCAGGTAATTCAAGCAAAATATCTTCCCCGAGCTCCCTTTGTGTCTCTCATTAACATCAGTTATACAGGGTGGCTGATGAATTTTGCTACATTAAGAAACTCAAATAATTTTTTTTTCAGTGTATGGAATTCATTTTTCTTTTATTCGTGTTAAAGCTCATTAAATTTTATTAAATATAGCTTAATTAGTTTTAAAAATAATGGAATTTAAATGCCCCCCCTGCTCGTCGATGCATGTGCGGCATCTTACCAAAAAGTTGTTCATTACTGCTTGGAGAGTTGAGACAGGAATAGCCGCAATTGTTTCTCGAATGGATTGCCTTAGTTCATTCAAATTTGTTGGTTTTGCTTTGAAGACTTCCTGTTTGCAATAACCCCACAAGAAAAAGTCAGGTGCAGTAAGGTCAGGCGACCTGGGTGGCTAACGGAATGTGGAGTTTCTGGATATCAGCTTATTGGGAAATTTTCGTCGCAATTCTGTCATAACAGGTTGGGCTATATGAGGAGCTGCACCATCTTGCTGAAACCACACAGAGTTGAAAGAAATTCTCATTCGGCGTAATTCTGGATAGAAAAACTCTCTCAACATGCTCAAGTAACGGTCTCCAGTAACCGTAACGGTGTGACCGTTTTTTTCGAAGAAGTAGGGACCGACAATGCAGCGTGATGAAACTGCACACCACACTGTGACACGAAGTGGATGCAATTCCGTCTCATGGAGTATCTGTGGGTTGGAAGCACTCCATATTCGACAATTTTGTTTGTTTATGTTGCCGTTTAAATCGAAATGGGCCTCGTCAGACATGAAAAGACAGTTCAACATGTTTCCATCCTCTTCCACCATTTGAAGCATCTTCTGGCAAAATTCCAAGCGAATCGGCAAGTCTGCAGCGTTCAGTTTGTTGGCCATTTGAATTTTATATGGGAATAAGTCCAAATCTTTGTGCATAATTGACTGTAATGACTGTCTGCTTACACCCATTTGAGCAGATAAGCTTCTTGTCGAAACACGTGGATTGTTTTGTATGGCAGCAGCTACAGCAGCGATTGTTTCCTCCGTTCGAACTGAAGGGTTTCGATGGTAAGGTCTTCTGTTGACTGTCCCATGCTCGGCAAAATTGTTTACAAGTTTATTATGGTCCATCTGCTCGGAGGATTGCCGCCAAACGTGCGCCTATACTCTCTTTGAACCGAAACTACGGACTCCAGTGCGTGATAGCGGCGGACAATCCAAATTCTTGTTTCAGTGTCCCAGTTATCCATTTTTGTTAAATGTAAAAGTCAATCTGCAAAATAAAAAAAAAATTAACCAGATTCATTAAATAGAAAAAAAGTTATTTAATTTGTTTTTGGTAGCGGCTTTCATTAGCCACCCTGTAACTTAGAATTGGATGACTGACGTGCTTTGTTGCGGTGATAACACGTGGTTTGGTTTGCCTGCGCATAGTCTAGCATGCCTATGATTAACTTAATTAAATATAAAATATGATATTAACTTTTCAACTGAATTCAAAAAAATGCGTAGTAACGTGCTACATAACTATTAAACATGATATTCGACACATCTCCTGTTTTAATGTAAACAGGTGTAAGTCAAAATTAAATTAAACAGTAAATGTCGTTCTTTTGGTGATGATTTGTCGAGTTTTGGCGGCCGCCGTGGTGTGAAGGTAGTGTTGCCGGCCTACCACACCGAAGGTCCATGGTTCGAGCCCTGGTACAGGTAACATCAAAAGTGATTTGAAAAAAGTTTTTCAAAACGGGGTCGCCCCTCGGCAGTGGTTTGGCAAACTCTCCGAGTGTATTTCTGCCATGACAGGCTTCTCAGCAAAAATTCGTCTCCTTTGTAGATGCCGTTCGGAGTCGGCAAAAAACTGTAGGTCCCACCAATTTGTAGGGAAAATTCAAATCGGCACACCACAAATTGGAAGAGAAGCTTGGCGCAAAAATCTCTTAGGAGGTTTATGATGATATACCTGTTGTATATCGCGCCATAGAGATAGAGAGATAGAAATATTAAAAGCAACCAGGGTTTCTTATTTTGCGATCGAATTTTTATTATTTTTTGTTTTTGTTACATTAATTTCAAAAGTAATACAATGTGCACACTATTGTGTTTTGGAGTTCATTCTCATTTTCGAGGCAAAACATATTGAAAACCGAGGTTTTCGCCTTGTAAAAATTTCGCCGAAACCGTGATGAAAACTTCCCCTTTTAGGCAAAACAACACCGTAAAACACTTCCAATCAGTCTCGGCTCTAAATTTTATCGATACTGGTCGAAAAACATACTGTCATATAAATGATATGTCCTTGTTATTTCCCTGTCAGAACACTGCTAGTGACATAAGGTATTATAAAACGTTTTCTTAGACCGATGTAAAAAATTTAACACAGTCTCTTTTCTACTGATTACTCCGCCAAAATTTATGAAAATCGAACAGAAACACTAAATTCTAACATTTTATACATTAATTCACATTTTCGCTATACCTTAATTGAGTTAAGTAGACCCACGGGGTATTTAGATAGTTGTCAAGTGAAAATAAGGATCACAGTTATGAGCGGGCTTGTTTTATGGGAAGTGTTTTATACGAAAACACGCGTTTTATGCTGTAGTGTGTACATTGTCTAAGTAATCTGTAAAATCTGATTCTACTAATTTTTGTTTTTAAAAATAAATGAAAATGAAAATAAAATAAAATAAAATAATCTCTAAATTTAACAGAGAGAAATTGATAGCAGAGATTATTACTAAGCCAATAGATTCCAAATCAACAGTTTTTAGAATTTTTGTCTGTCTGTATGTTTGGTCGCGCATCACGTAAAAGCTGCTCCATGGAATTGCATAAAACTTACACTTTTGAATTCCTAGACGTCTAACTTAATATTTAAGATATCCTTTATTTCGATAAAACGACAGGTGTCGGCGTGGACCAGGGTGATCCAAAATGTGTTAGTACAACATGGGTATCAAACGAAAGGTGTTTATGACTACTGCAATAAGCGATGTGTTAAAGTTCCATATTTCAACTGGTTTCGGAGAAACAATAGTTAAAGTCGGACTCAGTCTGTTATAAGTTCTGAGACTTAGCGGCCCGTGGCCGGGTCTTCTAGTATATAATAAATTTCTTTGAAAGTTTAAAGTAAACTTTTTACGAATGTGAAGAACAATTTTTTTATAAAGCAATTAGCAAAAATATATGTATCAGCTCAACCATATATAAACGCACAGCGTTTGCCGACGCACAAAAGTTTAGAACTGGCGTGAAACGCACAGAACTCAATTTCGGTGACTCCCATATAAGTTATATGAACATGAGAAATTTTTGACAGAAAATCCACACTGTGCGTTTATACATCGAGCCCTAACAATTTTAGTGTAACCAACAAAAATAAAATTTTACATGAGAAGGTTTTTAGTTTACAAATATAAAAAATTTTAAATCGATATGTTACTTACATACATCATAATTGCCTTTGCTTAATTTTTTTATTGGTACATACCTATTAGAGTTGTAATATTTTGTGAGATGGTTTAAAATCATATTTGTGTATAAATATATTCTATATTGCTAGTAACTATGTGTCCAGTTCGCCAAACATTACAGTACAGATATACAGTGGGAAAGGGATATAAAATCTTAGTGGCGGCCGTAAAATTTTCAGGTTGAAAGGAGAGGTAAACATTTTAAATTTAGAATTAATGAAGTTTACTTATGTCAAATGCGTTTTTTACGAGGAGACAAAAAATAAAAATACAAGGTGGCGCAAAAGTAAGCTTCCGATGTTCAGCATATCGGTTGTGGCACGTGCAGTGTGTGCTGTTGCACCGTCTTGTTGGAACCACATGTTTTCCAATCCCAATTCATCAACTTGCGGCAAAAAGAACTCGTTGATCATTGCTCTGTAGCGCTCACCATTCACAGTAACCGTTTGGCCCCGACCGATTATTGGTCAAATAAATAGTCAGCAATATTCCGCGTTCTGGAGCAGTGTAGCGTAACATTGTTTATTAACGTGTATTTCGCATGTGTTTACTACACAAATGTCAAAACAGAACTGACTTTAGGGGCCAATCGCAAAATTTATAGCATTTTCTGATAGGAGGATGACTTTTGCGCAGTAACCGTTTTTCACCGACCGATTATTGATCAAATAAATAGTCAGCAATATTCCGCGTTCTGGAGCAGTGTAGAGTAACATTGTTTATTAACGTGTATTTCGCATGTGTTTACTACACAAATGTCAAAACAGAACTGACTTTAGGGGCCAATCGCAAAATTTATAGCATTTTCTGATAGGAGGATGACTTTTGCGCAGTAACCGTTTTTCACCGACCGATTATTGATCAAATAAATAGTCAGCAATATTCCGCGTTCTGGAGCAGTGTAGCGTAACATTGTTTATTAACGTGTATTTCGCATGTGTTTACTACACAAATGTCGAAACATAACTGACTTTAGGGGCCAATCGCAAAATTTATAGCATTTTCTGATAGGAGGATTACTTTTGCGCCACCTTGTATATGCAAAACGTATGAGTGTGTGTAAAGAAGTTATTGGGTTATACTTGAACACTCGATGCAAAAAAAAAACAGACGAAAAAGAGAAGATTATTTCATAACCAATAAGTATAATTAACTAATTTAATTAATTTTAGCTAAGTAAAGCAATATACATGAATTTATTTATTAGTTTTTTTTTGTAAGCATCTATTTAAAAAGCTATATGGCTGCTAGCCATGTTTAAATAATAAATACTTTGACAAACCTTTTACTATATTTATTAGGCTTTCATTATTCAATCCCTTAAACTGTTTTATAACAACCATGCAATTTTTCTAAAAAGGGGATAATGCCCCTTTACTACTTTTGCTTCGAAACGCTACTACAATTGTTAATTGTATGTTCACATATATTCACATGCGCAGAAATTACATTTGCACTCATAATATTTGACGGAATTCAAGCACCCCTGTAAAAAACGATGAAGTATCAGAGTACTCCAACACTTATCCTCATTCATATAAAAAGGTGGTCCAATTTACATGGCAATGTCCGGTGATTGGATCACCCAATCTATCTCGGAGTACGTCGTTTCTTTGCTTTTGAACACTCCAGGGAGTACCTACGTGAGAGTACTCTCAAAATGCTCCCAAAGGATTACTCCATGTTATGTTGGTCCGATCTGGGTGATTTTCACTACACACATTACATATATATTATGTACTAAAACTGCAAAATTTTACGTTCCTAGCTTTTTAATTGCAACTGCTATAGGCCCCAACCCGTTTATCGGAACAATCGATTGTATGGGAGCTATGCGTTGTATTGGTCCGATCATGCTGGTTCCCACAAATGATTAATGCATTACAAAATGGCTGCCTCTTACTAAATTTCATCGAGATATCTCTAAAACTGAGGGACTAGTTTGCGTTTAAACAGACAGACGGACATGGCTAAATCAACTCAGCTCATCGCCCTGATCATTTCGGTATACTTATTGGTGCGTCTATCTCTTCTTTTTCTCATACTTACAAACATCGGACCAAAGTTATAATAACATTTCATGTTCATGAAAGGTATAAAAAACGAACCATAAACTAACTGCGTCAATACCTCTTTTTTATGTAGAGCTTATTGAAATATATATACTGCTTAAAGAAATAATGAAGAAACCCGTTACCCCAAATTGACTTTTTTACAAAACTTTTAATGTTCGAAAAAATTTGGGGTTTTTTTTACCGAAGCCGGTCGTTCTCTGCAAACAACTAAAATATTATTTCTCTTAGTTACAAAAAAGAATTTAAATACACTTAGGGCCGCTTTCATAAAAGTCGGTTAACGCTAATCGGCCGTTAATTTAACAGCTAACCATACAAAATACGTCAATTAAACCCCGGTTAACGGTTACCGTCTTTCATGACACCGGCCTTTAATGTTTAGCCTCATAAACATTTTGAACAGCACTTTATTTATCTTTAACTAACTTCCATTCTTCTAAATAATTAATTTGTTTTTTCTTTTTCACAGGTGCCTATTACGGTGTATTATGAATCACTCTGTCCAGACAGCGCCAAATTCATAACCGAACAAATCTATCCATCAGTCAAGGGTGAGCTCAAAGACTATGTGGACATCACATGGGTGCCTTTTGGCAAATCGCATGTACGTACCACCAATATACTAAGCTCAAACACATACCTATACCTTAGCAATAACCAGTAGCAAAATAAATTATTACTGAAAAAAGTACGCCAGTTGGTAATAGGCTGAGAAACGAAATATCCCACATATTATTTCCTTGGTACATCGCTGTGTTAAAATTCATCGGTATTTAGCAGTAAGACTCTCACTTTGGCTATTACCAACTCCTTTACTACCTATTACATTTTGCTACCGGGTAATCTACCTGAAAATCAATGATGCGTACCAGCTCTGTTCGGCGAGAGCCGAAAAGTGTTCGTTGACACAAAACATTTTCAAGAAGAGAGTGCATTTTGACATTTCATTGAGAGAGAGACTTGCAAGTTTCTGCTGGGGAAATTTAAATTAGTAAAACATGCAAGTGAAAAACAGCTGATCGTGACATAGCAAAACAACCACAAAAACTTCAAACTTTGAGTTATTAACCAATAAAAACAGTAACAGCTGTTTTGCTTGTAAATTTTTACAAATTCCTGTTTGGCGGAAATTTTTTACTATTTGCGTTTGAAGAGAATTTTACGTCATTTACTGACAGTTCTTTGCAAGTTTTGTCGCCGAACACACCTACTATATGAAAGAAACCCGCTACTTCAATCATGTAAACAGCACTCCTTAAAGAGTATCAGAGTACTTCACCACACTTATTCTGATTCATTTAAAAAATGTGGTCCAATTTACATAACGCAGCCCTAGGAGAGGATCAGCTACTCCATTTCCTTGCTTCTGTGTGCTTAATGGAACTGGAGAATACTTTCCAAAAACTCGGAAAGAGTTTCTCCAGGGAACACTTAACACCAAATCGAGAGATCGATTTGGTTATCCTGTTCCAGAACCACCTTTTTTCGATTTCTCTATCAGCACTTGCTTTAAATACTATTCCCTATGTGTAGGCATCAATGTTCTTATTGTTGTTAATATCATATTTTATCGTGTCTTTTTCCAGTTCACAACTCAAGGTGCTGATGTGCTATTCGAATGTCATCATGGACCAAATGAATGTTATGGCAACAAAGTGCACGCCTGCGCTATCGAACACATCCAAGCAAACTCTTATCAAATTGAGTTCACTAGAGAATCACTAACATTGGACTTTATAAATTGTATGATGAAGGCGGGCAAGAATTTCGATGACAACGTTTACCCAGGTGGACGTTGGTAAGTGATGAAAATTACACCAAAGTGTTAATATTGCAAAAATCTTGTGATTTGCGTATGCCACTTTCACATTGATAAAATATATGCCTTTTTTGTTTTTGTTAATTTTAGTGCACGTGACAATCATATTAGCACCTGGGATAACATTCATCAATGTGCCAACAATACCGAGGGTAGCTTTTTATTGAAAAAACACGGCGAAGCAACCAATCAATTCCAAAGTCCATTGAAAAGCGTGCCAACTGTTGTTCTCAAACAGGTAAATATATTAAGGTTGAAATTTAAAAAAAAAGAAAAGTGTTTCACCAAAAATATTTTCGAATTTTTTTCTCCCCAGCAATATGATGCTAAAGAGAGTGAGAATGCTGTGGCCAACTTCCTGAGTGTTGTCTGCAAATATATTCCTCAGCCGCAGCCTAAGCTCTGTGCTGCACTCAATTCCGCTGTCAGCGCAACTGTCACGCCCATTTTGGGTTTGTTCGGATATATGTTGTTGCGATTATTCTAGGGCGATGCCATTTTTTCGTGCTCCTATTTGGCGTTGAGCTGCTACGCTCTAATGGTACCAACATATCTTGGTGAAATTTGAAATTCTTTTCTATATTTAACTAGAATAATCATCCGTCCAAGCACTATTGGTGCATTCATTATTTTAAAGCTATTTTGTAATATTTTAAAGTCCAGTTTTTAAAGTTCTTTAGGATTTATGTAATAATCCGCCCATTTATAAGTGATCAAGTGAAAGGTTAAACTTTATAACTATAAATCATTAATAAAAGCATTTGTAAAGTATTTACTTTTATTAGATTTTAATAAATTGATGAACATAAAAGGTTTAATTTTACAATACAAAGTTTTAAAAATATAATTTCACTTAAAACGACTTATTTATATTTTTGTAGATTCATATATACATACATACTAGAAGACCCGGCTACGCTTCGCTGCGTCTCAGAACTTACCATACCTTGGTTCCGATTTTAATAATTATATCTCCGAAACTAGTTGTGACACGGAATTTCATCATATAGCTTATAGCAGTACTCATTAGCACCTTTCGTTTGATACACATATTGTACTAAAACATTTTGGGTCACCTTGGTCCACATATTGGTCGATAATTTCGAAACCGTTCGAGTCATCGAAACAAGGGATATCTCAAATTTGACGTGAAACGTCTAGTAATACTACGGGGAAAGTTGCATACAACTCCATTGCGAAGTTTTTGATTGATGCGCCCAAACATACAAACAGAGAGACAAAAATTCTAAAAACTGTTACTTTTGGTTCTATTGGCTTAATTCTGTGCCCTTCTATAAATTTTCTTGAATATCTGCAATGTACAGACATCGACCTTTTACAATTTTATTGCGTTTAAAAACTATAGCACACTCGGCCGTACTCAACGCCCTTTATCCATGAATGTCGTTATTAAGCAGCTAGCAGTTAACCTCTGTTTCGCCTTCTGCTATATTTTATCAGCCCAATTCTAAATATTCTCACGGAATAATTTTCTCTCGGATTTTTTTGTTCCCTCGGAAAAATTCCTCCAATTATGTTCTCCTAGGGAGAATAATAATTGGGGAAGAGGAATTTCGAATTTTCGAAATCAGCTGTTTTGGCAATTGGAACGGCATACACGGATTTCTAAACTGGCTAACGAAATTTAAAAGTGTAAATATTGTGAAGAATTTGTTTAAAAAAAAAAAAATTTAAAACAACGTTTAGTGTTGCTTTTTTTACGTTTGTGGCAGAAATTAAGCGAATAAGAGCCACAGGAAAATAAACACAGGATTAAGTTAATAGTTTTCCTATAAAAATATAAGAAACATTAACTTTTATCCCGTGCTCCTTTCAGTTTAGCTGGTGAAAAAATTCCTTAAAAAAATGACAGCGAAATGTCCCTTTTCCTAAAATTCGTAATAGCTACTTTTCTCCCTTAACTGGTTTTCCCTTTTTCGAACATTATTCAGAATAAGAGGAAAGGTAGGGTGAAAAAATTCCCAAGGATTTTTTATTCAGAATTGGGCTGTATATATATATATATGCCAGAGCTATATTTTCTATATTGAGTGAATTTGATAGGGTATACCTTAACATACGAAGCAATGCTTTAGAAATATGAGGCTTCTCTGAGCCGAGCCCGTGGTTTAGAAGCCTACCCAAGTAGAAAGAGTGGAATTCAATATTTTTCCAAATCAAGTGATTTAATTCAACGTCTGCTGTCGGAAAATTTGCTTCTGGGCAGAAGCTTCTGTATACATTAGCATACTACGCCGTAGTAAGCGAAGTAGTTGGACTCGAGCGGCCTGATTATGAGCGTAATCGGAAATTTTCTACCTTAAAGAAAAGCTGTCTAAAATGAAAAATGTTGCCTAATTATTGTTGACTTGTAGATCCAATCACGAAATTTTTTGACTAAAACTAAAAACCTGTCAAAAGCTAAAAATTCGAGGATAGCGAGAGAGTAACACTAAAAAGTACGGTACTTCTGTCAAATTGATTAGATTACTAAATCGTGTCCGACCGATGCCGATGGCGATTAATCGAACCGTGGGCCAATAACCGGGCGACGACGATACCGATTCCTTAGCAAAAACCACCTGGCATATATTTTTTCCTACAAATTGGCGGGACCTGGAGTTTTTAGACGAATGCAAGACGATAAAGCTAAACTTTTAAAAATTTTGTCACACAAAACCTTTTTGTCATTAACATGATTTAATGATTTATTTATATGGTTGACGCGAACGGCCAACAACACGAAATTACCGTTTGACGTCGGTGAATTCTTATGTCAAAATGCACATGTGAGAGGGAACGCGCAAAAACGATTCGCCTATTTTCTAAGCTTTTGACATAAGGTGTGGATGAGGAAGAAGAAGACGCTATGTCATTTGAAGCGACCATATAAATTATTTGATCATGGTCATTAACTCCAGACTGAGAGATTATTTGCTCTCATTTTTGTGCTCTCAGTCAGAGAACCGAGTACGAGTGCTTGTCAGAGAACCGGGTACGAGTGTAATTTCCTGTAACGTCTGACTTATTTTAATTCATGGCCCAACTACCAATTCGTAGGAGTTCGACAAACATACAGACACTTACACATTTTTCATGTATTTTGTTTCTGTAATCCACACTGAAAACTGGGTGTACTGTCAAAATTCGAAAAAAGCTGGTCTAAGTCACGACCTGTTAGTACGGGCTCACATCTAGTATCATCATCATATAAAAGGTGGCGCAAAAGTAAGCTTCCGATGTTCAGCATATCGGTTGTGGCACGTGCAGTGTGTGCTGTTGCACCGTCTTGTTGGAACCACATGTTTTCCAATCCCAATTCATCAAGTTGCGGCAAAAAGAACTCGTTGATCATTGCTCTGTAGCGCTCACCATTCACAGTAACCGTTTGGACCCTACCGATTATTGGTCAAATAAATCGTCAGCAATATTCCGCGTTCTGGAGCAGTGTAGCGTAACATTGTTTATTAACGTGTATTTCGCATGTGTTTACTACACAAATGTCAAAACAGAACTGACTTTAGGGGCCAATCGCAAAATTTATAGCATTTTCTAATTACAGGATTACTTTTGCGCTACCCTGTATATTATTTCTGTAAGGTCTTTTTGTGTTATTTCCTAATTTTCTGCTCTCATTTGGAACCAATATTAATAAATAAGGTATCGTTTTAAAGGTGGGGGTTAGCTCTACATGCGAAACCATGTTTTAATTAGCGGAGTGCTTTTGTTTAAGCGTATTTTATAAAAATAAATTCTTTAAAATAAACGATTGTGAATGCACAAAAAAATTAATTTGTACTGCAACGCTATTGTGACTGACATTCACATGCCTCGCGACATCTACATTTGAATGCTAAGACTGAACAGTGCGCCATCTACACTTGAACATTGCTAAAATAAGTGAATAAGACTGCGTTCACATTGGGTCATAAACTCGAGTTAAAGGGACATTTTTTGAGTTAATTCATATTGATGTTGTCAATCAACTTAAGTTTATGGCTCAATGTGAATGTAATATAAGTGGTGGAATTTCAAATAGCTGTTTGCGCATATTTGTTAAATTTTTTAGGGTCTCACAACAAGTGTAGCTGAAAATCTTTTTTTATAATTTGAGAAAAAGGTTTGAAAAATCCTGGACCTGGACTAATAAAACGTTTCAAACCATTTTTGTTTTTTTTTTGCGCAAGGAGCGCACGGGCCCAGCTAGTGTTTAAACAAAACGCTTGCAATATTTCGCGGTTCGATCACACTGCCACCTATTTTGGTGGTTACGAAATTGGACTGCAACTTTAGCAGGGAGAACACCAAAAGGGTGTTAAATTTACCAAATTATTTCTATGACGGTAAAAAGCATGTTTTTCGCACACTAAAATCAGGGCATAGTTCGTTAAATTTGCTTCGACACACTTAGACTTACCAGGTCGAAGTTTGTTGATGATGGGCTTAAGTATTGATCTTGTGAACAGTTCCACAAAAAAATATTCTGCGTTACTCAGTCTGAAGTCCGGAATAATGCTCACACTTGGTCCTTGAATTATACTTAAGTTCGGTTTCCGGTTTGAGCAAAGCTCATTTACTAACAAAATTCAAGTAAAGCGTGTGACATTGGTCATAAGTACTTGAAATTCTTTTTTAAATAAAAACTGACCGATGGTCCACTATTTTCCTTGTACACGAGTAGTGTTAATTATGATTATGTCAACTCTTTTCGATCATTTAAAAATATATATTAATAGTAATTATTTACTGATGTTTACTTCTGAGAACCCCAAAAAGTCTATTAATAAACAGGAACCAATATGTATGAATACACCCTCCTGTGCATATTAACAGTTAAGAGAAGAGCACCCTTTGGTAAAACATCTAGCTTTGGAGAGCAACACATTCGCATAGCATGTTAACCTTACACGATTGTACTCGAAGGGTTGCTGACCACTGCCTTGGGGTCGATCTCGTTTTGTCAAAAGTTTTTCAAACCACTTTTGATGTTACGTGCCCCGGTCAGCACAACCCCACTATACTATCAACCTTAAGCTTAAACAAAATCCTTGGAAAAAGTACTGCCTTGTTGGCGCTTGATCTGTGGTGAGCTCTCATCATACCTATCTCGATGTATCGCTAGGAATCATGGACCATGACGAAAGAAGGTAAAATATCTCTTGAAGTATTCGATACACTAAATAGAACCTTATTGCCGATGTTAAGTAGATTGATTCCGCGATAGTTCTAACCTCGAGTTTTGTGTTCGTCCGACAATATTTCGGAAAAGGGTGATGTTAACGAATTTCTTCACTTTTTAGCAATGAGGAGATTGTATCCTCTATTAGTCAAGTACTCCGTCGGTTACCAGGAAGGCACCAATGCTCAAAGTGAAATGTCACAAACAGACAACTGCTCGACAGTAATCCGCCTTCAGGCAACTAAGAAGCCATCTCCATAAGTGAACGAACTTTAAAAACGGTGGTGTAATTTTATGTTTATTTATAAGTACTTCTCAAACAGGGTCTAACTCCCTTTCTAATATATTACATTCCTAAAAAAACCCTTTTTTAATTTATTTATTAGTATGTTTTATGTGAATTCAAGTACATTTCTCAACCTTCCCAACCCAAATGGTAGAGTTTACGCAGTTTAGCATCTGGTACAAAGCGAACTCCTATCTTCTAACGAATGATAGAGAAAGATGCAAGATGAGACAAATATAGAATACTAAAAACAGGTGACCAGATCTATGACTTAAATAACACTTTTGACATGGTACACAATGCTCTTTATGAGCTTATTTATGAGTCCGGAATTAGGGTATTTTCGTTCTTGCGATGTTCTTCCGATGTAAGCCTAATTTCATATATCACATGAACTTCAACTTTAGGTCTTATAGTCGGCACTTATTGCACTCCAAAAAGACTCCTATGCGAAAAGCTTATCGAAGTGATTTATGTTTCTTAGAATCTGCTCTTTTTGGGACCTTAGAAGTAACTTTTTTGAATTGAAATTGGGCAAAATTTTGTCAGGCTATATTTGGGAGGTAGCCCTAAAAGGCTCAACTGTAAAACCAGTAAAAACTGGGTATAAAAAATGCAGCTGTTTGCCAATAAGTTGTTCACGTGTGATAAAAAAAAATGGCCACAAAAGATAAATTTAGTCCTCACCTGTTTTTTGTACCTGCCCTTACTACAGATAGTTCCCAATAATATTTGGATTAAAAGAACACATTGTAATTACAATCAATTTTGTCATGATTATGAAGCAGGAATAAACAAAATTATGAATGATAATCTATATAATATAAATAGATAGATATTAGTTCCCATCCATAAATTTCCTATTTGTGGTAAACAAACTGATAAGAAGTATGTAGGAGCAACAATGTATTAACGGTAGTTAGGGTGCATCGTAAAAGACCACACGACAACAAAGTTAAAACGAGAGGAAATGACAGCGATTGCCAACGGATCGGAAATGAATAGGTATAAAATAGGTGCAACACTCGTGGGTATCACTGACAAAGTAAGCATACAAAAGCAACAACAAAAAATAAGAAGAACAAAAGAAATTTAAACTGTGAAATATATTTTTCAAAAGGTTAAGACGCCCAGGGCGCGCGAATACTTAATATGACTACGAATGAAGTTTTGCAGATATCTATGACGTAGTTCTTTGGCTGATTAAATTTCTTCCACTAAAAAAGTTTACAGCGGCCGCTGTTGTGTGGCGATCAGTGGAGTAGCCAGGGGGATTAGGGGATAGATCCCCCCCTTCGTCAATGAACTACAATTTTTTTCTTTCGATTGAATAACACAATACCGTTTTATGCTTCTGATTTATAATTTTTTTATTTTATAAATGGCAAAGGGCAGTTTTATGAATATATGAAATTATCGCTGGATTAATCGCTTGAATATTAAGCCTATATACATATAGGCTTCTTTTCAGACCTTCTACAAAATTCACAAGGCTTTCAAGACGATAAATATAATAATACCGTAATTTTCGAGGTCTGATATTGCTGAGCTAAAACTCTACTCCCTGAAAATACTAAATACGGAAAAATAGGTAGCGACGAGAAACGTTTTTTACAAAAGTATAGCCCATTACGAGTATCTAATTAAAAACATTCAAAAACAAATTTCAAACTTTGTTCAAAACCAAGGAAAATTTAACCAAGTTTTATCAAAATTCTACACTTTTTAATCCGAATTTTATAAAAAAATTTGATTTGCAGTTTTTTGACCTATTAAATTTTAGTATTTATAATAAAGTGAAGTTGGTAGAAAATAGTGCCAATTATGGACATTTATTGTGAAATTTATGGTGTCAGTTTTGTTAAAATTTTAACATTTTCTCTATTGCTTAGTATTATAAAATCTTAGATCAACATTAAAAATTATTTTTTTTTTAATAAATAAACCAAGTCTTTTAGCATCTTTGTTAACACAATGCGTTCTACCTTTGTGTAATAAACTTCAAATAATAAAGATACACTTAGGGCTTGTAGTGGATTTGCAAAAGACTTAGTACTGGATTTACGACGAACATGACTTTGAAAAATTGTTCAGAACTTGTGACATGGATATTGAAATCAAATAGAACCGATTAAAACCTAGCCAAAAGTCTGCAAGCATGTTACCTAGATGTTTTTTTCAAGATTACTGTTTTTATCTATTCATGTATTGATAATATAATAATGGAAATAGAAAGTCGATTCACTTAACATAAAACGATCTTCAGGGATTTCGCTTCAGTTTTTCAACAAACCACAGAGAGGAAAATGACAAAAATTTATTTAAGCTTGCTGAATTTTACGAAACACTTGTTCAAAACCAAAATATAGTGGCCGAAACCAATTTATGAAGAAGGTTTTTAAAATTGGCATAACTGCGTTTTACGCACTTCAGAGCTCTGACAAAACGTCATTTCATAACTTATACAAATTGCTACAAATTTTTGTCAACTCTCCCCGTTTTCACTTCTACAGTAGAACTCACCTCTTCAACCCTTCTTCTTCTTTAAATTCCGCTTAATCGTCTAAGCGATTTTAGCTCTTTACCATATCTCGCCACTCGTTATGTCTTTCTGCGAATTGGCGCCAATTGGAAACACCACGGGATCACAAGTCGGTCTCCACTTCGTCCTTCAATCGGAGTGGTGGTCGCCCTCTTCATCTGCTACATCGGTCGGCACCTAAGAAAACCTTCTGGGCTGGAGCATCTTCGCTCATTCGCACAACATGGCCTAGCCAGTTAAGACTTTGGGCTTTAATTCGTTGGGCTATGTCGGGGTCTGCATAGAGCTCATACAGCTCATCTTTAAATCTTCTTTGGCACTCGCCGTCGCCAACGCTTAAGGGTCCCTAAATCTTTCGCAGAATCCTTCACTCGAATACTCCCAGAGACGCCTCATCAGATGTTGTCAGTGCAAGCTTCTGCACCATAAACCAGCACGGGTACGATAAGTGACTTATTTATTCTCGTTCTTCGAGAGAGGACTTTACTTCTCAATTGTCAACTCAGTCAGAAGAAGCACTTGTTTGCGTGAGTGATTCTTCGTTGGATTTCTAGGCTGACATTATTGTTGGTGTTAATGCTGGTTCCCAGGTTAAAAACTCTAATATTTTCTTTGCGATTTCTGTATTTTCCTCAATACAAGGTTATGAAAGCAATTTCTTTCATATGAAAGAAAACACTTTAGCTCTTCGAAAAAAAAATTGCAAAAAATCAGAAAAATGTGTCACGACTCTAAGATTGACACATTGTTGGATTAAAATTTAATGAACTACAAAACTGCATACTCCAAAAAAGTCAAAAAATTGTGTAAAAAAAATTTTACATTTTGATAAAAGTTCTTTGAATTTTCGCGAATTTTGGGTACATTTTTAAAACAAAATTTATTGTGTGTCTCAAATTTCAGGTGTCGAAAAAAAAATTTTCATCCCTCTACTTCCCCAAATCTTGGCTACGCCACTGGTGGCGATAGTGTTGCTGGCCTACCACACCGAAGTTCCAAAGTGGTTTGAACAAGTTTTTTTCAAAAACAGGGTCGCCCCTTGGTAGTGGTTTGACAAACTCTCCGAGAGTATTTCTGCCAAGGCTTCTTAGCAAAAATTTATCTGCCCTGGCGTTCGGAATCGGCAAAAAACTGTACGAAAACTTAGAAGCAGCAAACCACACGAAATGTTTTTCTTTTTTTTTTAAGTTCACAGCTTGGGCGATCTTTTTTTACATAAACACGCTCCACTTCCCACCTTTGACGAGTTCAGAATAGAAATGTATCGACAATATACCTATGGAATACGTCAACTTTTATAAAAAACTGTCATTCCAGCACTCTATCCTCTCTCCTTAGCTTGAGATTCTCATTTTGGGTTTCTTCACCTTTCTCGTACTCTGGTTTTTGCAACCCCCACCTTTCAGCTTCCTAACTCTATCCCTCAACTTTCCGGAAAATTTGGAAGTTTTAGTTCTTGTTGTAGTAGCAGCACTCCACCCTTCTTAATATGTGTGGCAATTATTTGAAACTCTTGTTCATCCTAAGTCACTTCCTTATTCTACGTTTTCTTTCTCTTTCGCTCTCACGCCGACTATACCTTTAGCTTTCTCTTTCCTTTCACTTTTCCCTTTCCCTGTTGCTTTCCTTTCCCTTTTCATCTAACTCTACCGCTACAATTATCTTTTCTTTCCCTTTTCTATTCCCCTTTCTTCTACCACCACCTCTACCTACCACCACCTATACCGCTACTAGCGCTAGCTCGTCTCTCTCTATCTCTACCTTTTGGAACCTTTTCCCCTTCCCTTTACCTCTACATCATTCCTATCGCGATACCAGCTTCAATTTTAGCCACTTTTTAAACAATATCTCCCAAAGTAATAGAGGCGCTGAGGTGAGAACCATCCCACGTTATTACACACGTAAAAACACATTCTAAGGTAACCATCGGTCCATACTTCGATGTATAACCTTAAAACGGTTTGAGATGAACGTTATCCGACATAAAAGCCCATAACAATATCTTTGATAACCAACGCAACCACAGAAAAGGAAAGGGTCATGATCACCGTCCACAAGTGTATTGCCAGAGCGGCTTTAGACCTAGTTAGTCAGCTATCAACCAGATTGTCATGATACAGCAACCCTAGAGATAACCAAATACCACACCAATTCTTTGTCCTCTTCAAATCAGCTTTGGACAGCTCGTTGCCTGTGTTCGCCTCCTTCTCATTTGGACTTTTCCACAAAGATTTTACGGCTATACCAAATACGGTAAGCAGGATTGGGAAGGAACTCTCAGCAGCATTGGAAACTATACACATGCTCTCGCCAACAACTGTTGCTTTAGAATGTAGTAGGTAACAGATAAGTCAATTTCTCTCGCGACGAGCACAACGCTCTAGAAGTCTGGAATCCCCTAGTTTACGGCTGTGTATGGAATATGGAATGGCCCTTGGAATTCTATCCTTCAACTAAAGAACCAAACTTCAGACAGCAGGGCTTTGGTGGGTTTAGAAAATGACCATGGTAAGGTATGCCCATCGTAAGAGGCTTCTAAAACCAAAAAGCTAAGGTTTTGAGAAATTAAAAAAGTCCCTACCGGGTTAGAAGGTGTTAATACCTGAGCTTTTCAAAGATAGAAGTTCGCAGTAGAGAATGGCTACCTGCTGCCTTGCGTTCTTTGTAGTGCCATGCAACTACCTCGGCCTAACTGCTGATAAATGCGTTATAGTTTTTGATCACATGGAAAGCAAAGAAAAAATTGTATTGGATTAGCGTTTGGGGCGTAAGGGATATGAAGGTAATGAACAAGCAGACTACCTTAACAAACAGGATGAACCCAATGAGACAGGGGGATAGAATATACCCGCGTTAAGGTTTAGCTCTCGTAAAGAGCTATCTATACCTCCATCGAAAAAAGAATTAGACAGGCTCGGTCATTTTAAAGATAGAAGGTCCGAAGTCTCTTGATCACTGCAGTCTACGCTAAATCTGTCAGAAATGCCTGTTCATTAATTATCAACGAAGGCATTAAACAGGTACACTTTTTGACGTCATTTTTGTTAAACCTATTTAGGCCAGGAGCACGCTGTGAGGTGGTATGGTTCTTAATTCGTTTGTGGTATGGAATAAAGATCCTGAGAAACCACTTTTTCGCTCTATATATGTATGTATATGAGAATTTTGGTATTTAAGTTACGACCACGTATTATGCGTCATCACTGTTGGCATGATTAGCTAAACCAATTAATTGCTGTAATCATATTGTAACATATCTTCATTCGAAAATCCATGAGTCCAGCACGTATCAAAAATAGAACATTCATTCAAACGTAATCTGTGATTGCAAACATTTAAAAAGATGAACAGCCATCAAAATATATTTTGAAGAAACTTTCGCACAAAACCACAAATTTACCCAAGGGAAACTAATATAAACAAATAATAATACATACAAACACACATCTAAATAAGAAAACTTAAAGACAAACTAATAAGGAGGGCTAAGTTCGAGTGTAAGCGAACATTATATACCCAACTGTAAGTTTTATCAAGAAAGTTGAAGTTATTGTATGTTCTTTAGTGGTAATTTCGTTGCCAGCAAAAATGATTTCTGTAGTATTATGTCTGTAGTAGTAAAATTAAAATGATTTCAATAAGTTTTATTTAAAATATAATGAATTCCATAACAGAAATCTCCTAAAAAGAAATTTCAAAGTTTACACATAATTCAGGAAAGGCAACTAAACTTTAAAAAATGGTCATCAAAATCTTCAAATTTTCAGGCAGAATTTTTAGACAATTTTAGACTACGCAGTTTGTGCAAGTTAGAACTCGCTCAAAAATTTCCTTAAATTTTCAGAATTTTTTTCGTCAAGGGTGTTGAGTGATTTCTTCCACAAAACGCAGTATGAAAAATTAATTGTCTATGGAAAAAAATACCCAACATCTTTAACAAAAAAAATATTCTAAAAACTTAAGGAAAATTTTGAGATACCTCTAACTTGCACATGATTATGTGGTTTCTGTTGTGGAATGCGTTATATATTAAATGAAAATTATTAAAAACACAGCTTCTTTTTTCTAACGACATCCAATTTCACTGCTATATATTGAACACAACTGTATAATTCAAAATTTCTTTTTGATTTTGAGTTGATATAAAGCAATTTTTTGCAGAGATATTGCCTATTATGTTCATCTATATCCCTTTCAAAAGCCTTTTGTAAAAAAGCGAGCATGGTTCTTAGCCTATTTCTCCAATTTTTCTCCAGCACATTCCTTGTAATACATAAGTATAATATGTGCGCTGATATTAGTCATCATAAATTCATTGATTTTAATTTATTATTAATATTTTTAAAATTGGCCCATTTTCAAAAATTTACAAAAACTGTGATTCGATGCAATCTGCACACCAAATTTGGTCATTATAGGTGAATAATGAAGTCAGCTATGGTTTTTTTGTGTCTTCCAAAATATTCGTTACATAAGAAATGGGCGTAACTATCAACCGATTTTGTACATTTTATATATTATTATAATATATACAGATGAGTGCCAAGTTTCGATAAGATATCTCAAAATTTGCTCACGTTAACGGATGGCCGGATAAAGGTTAATCAATTTCTCTTTTCTTCCTGAACTCCTTGATGTACATACATATATGCGTCTGCGTCCATCTCGATTCGTTTATGCCTTTACAACTTACCTTTGGGCTATCAGAATTTCTATGCGCAGCTAAGTATAAAAATCAAAAAAGGTCACAAATCATAAGGGGAAAGCTGAAATCGTCTTCAACGCAAAGGCCTACTTGTTGAACGTATGCCACCCAACTCCCGACTTTTCTATAGCGTTGTGTGTGTGAGAGGTGTTGAATATGTGTAGGAGTTGCATACATACATACGTATGTTTTTTGGTGGGCGAACATGCTACACCAATCATACTCGGAAATGCTCGGTCATTTCAATGGTCGCTGATTGGTTGAATTGCCAGAATCCTGTTACATAGTAGACTCTTGCAGTTATTGGGCCGAGTATAAATTGCCGACGCGCAATGCAAAGATCCCATTCAAATTTTGGCGCTTGATAACATCGCAGTAGATTGTGGTCAAAATTAAGCAAGTACATACAAGTACGTAAATATTGCGCTTACATTTTAAGGTGTAGCAACAAGTGGTATTTTTCGAAATCAAAAAGTATAAAGAGAGAATCCCGCAAGTCAGCAAAAATTAGCCAACGTGTAAAACATTCACCTGTCTGCTTAAATTAAGATCTAACTCCGATATAAAGAAATTAAAAAAGTGTATTAAATATCAATTTAGCTTTTCGAAAAAGATCGTGCAAAGTGCTTGATTGTTAAATTATAATTTGCCGCGCATCAACGTTTATCGGTTAAATCGTGTGTTAAAAGCTTTAAACATTCTTGCCAAACTAGGTAAGTTGCAATTTATATATTTTATCACTTAAATAAACTATCTATTTGTTTTAAATTTTTAAACAGTAAAATATGTTAAAGAACAAAAGTTTAGTGAGATAAAGGGAATTCCCAAGTGACGGTTGGGGAATGTTTACTAGTTTTCTTCAAAATTATAACTTTTTAACAAGTTTTGAAATTTTAACATTTTTAGTTATTTCCCTCATAAATGATCAGCATAAAATTACTTTAAAGTTTCATAACTACTACAATTTCTTTTATATTTTAAACGTTTTGTGCATTGTAATAAAGATCAAACAAAATTTTCAAAGAAGTTTTACCAGCAACGGAATACCGACATTGTCATCGCTTGAATGTTAAAATATGACGAAATTCCAAAGCAAATGAACTACCGGAATATTAGGCGATTTCGCGTAGTTGCTATTCCGACAGCAAGTTATCTAGTTAAAATTTTGTTACGTTACCTTTTCGCTGGGGACGCTAGGAAAGCACTGCCAGCTGTCAATTTAGTTGGAATTCTGTTCGAGACAGAAATTACAAAAGTAGCCAGAAACAGTCAGACTAGAAGTCAATCCCGTACTTTTTAGTGTTACTCTGCCGCTCTAAGTAACTTTTCATTTTGGGCAGCTTTACTAGTTTTACAGTTATTATTTCGAAAGTAAAAAAAAGTTAAATTATAAAGAGAAACGAAAAATATAAGTATCGACAGTTTAAGAGAAATTTTTTGAGCTTACCGAAGTCAAGAGCGCCATCAGAATAACGAAGAGCTTCCGCAATAGTCATATTTTGGATCACCTCTTGTCCTTACATTGGGCGATAACTCCGAAACCATGCAGCTGTGAATTTCTATCAATTTTTCTTAAATATTTGTAATGTACCGACATCGTTCTGCTAGAATTTTATTATATGTACAGATGACAAGCTGTAACTTATAACCCTTGAAAAGTAGTAAGTGCTGCCAAATATTCCGCTGCCGAGTATTATGCGCTTCGGCCCGGAGTCTCGCCGAATATTCGGTATTCGGCCAAATAAGTATTCGTGGCATCTCTAGTAGGGTCATTAAAACTGGTATAGAGATATACAATATCAGAAAAGAGGGATTGGCACCTCCTATTCAAACTTAATTTTTTAAGCTGAATATCACTGTGGAACAAATTCAGGTTAGCAAAAGTTAGTACGATTCTGAGAGTGAGGGGTGAAAATAGAGGCTAAATTAGAAGGCCCGTATCGCGGCGTTTGTTTATTTTAGTTCGAATTTTTTTTTAATCGACCTTCGAACTTTGCAGTCAAATGCCGATTTTCAGCATATTGTTTGTATTATTGCTAGGGACCTGTGCAACAATGAAAATTAAAAAAAAAATTGATTTATAAATTGTTGTAGTGCTTATGAAGAAAAATGCTGGACATTTTTTTTTGATGCTTTTTGAACATATTTTCCACAAAACTAAGTCTTTTTTCTTTCTGTTTGATATATAATATACTTCTAAAGAAACATTGAAAAAGAAATTAAAAAACACGGAACAAAATATAATTTTGAAATGTTAGTTATGAAAAGTTTTAAGTAAAAAAAATTAAATAAATTAAATTAATGATGTGGCCAGTTGCTCTCTCTAATATCTTGGTCATCGTCATCATCATCAGAAAGGTCGATAAATTCGTCCAACTGATATTCTGGAATTTCATCTTTGTCTTCCCTTTCTTCCTCTTTTTCCTCGTCTTCTAGTTACCTTATTTCAAATGGAAGCGCAGTTTGGTGATAACGTACGCCTTGCTCATCAGATTCAGTTGGCAACTGTTGAGCGAGTTGATCAAGAAGCTGATGCAAAAGATGAATTTTGTACGACATATTAACCCCAATTTCATCGAAAGCTGCCAACATGTTTGCAACAGATTCCCTGTAGTTGTCTTTGAATTCTTTACCCAAAAGTCCTTTAATGACTGCTTTCAATGCGAGCCATGCATTTAATTCTCGGTCTGTCAGAACTTGGTAAAAATCTTGACGACTCATTAGTTTCCGTATGTCGGGACCATTAACAACCCCTTCCTTAATTTTGGCGTTACTTAGTCTTGGGAAAATGTCTTTTAAGCGGTTGAATACTGTTGGTCTTTTTGCGATACATTTTAAAAAAAATTTTAGCAATGCCAAGTTTAATGTGGAGCAACGGCAACAAAATTTTAATTTCAGGAACAAGACTTTCGTGTAGCCTATTGTCTTTAGGCCATTTCCGTCTAATGCGACTATTCCAGTTATGCTGTTTGTACTGGTTTCCTCCTCTTATACCTTCTCCGTGTCGTGAATCCCAATCGCACACAAAAGACGGATATTTGGACGGCCAGATGCTGTTAAGCCTGTAATCAATGAAACTATTTTGAGGTCGCAGCACTAGTGTCAATTGAGAAGCATACTATAGATCAAACAGAAAGAAAAAAGACTTAGCTTTATGGAAAATATGTTCAAAAAGCATGAAAAAAAAATTTTCCAAATTTTCCATTTTGGTTCATAAGCACTACAAAAATTTTATAAATCAATTTTTTTTAACATTTTAATTGTTGCACAGGTCTCTAGCAACAAGTTGGCTTTAACAAATTGAAAAAATATAAATTAGTCGACGAGTTATAGCCAAAAAACCATACAAGCAATATGCTGAAAATCGGTATTTGACTGCAAAGTTCGAAGGTCGATTAAAAAAAAATTCGAACTAAAATAAACAAACGCCGCGATATGGGTCTTCTAATTTAGCCTCTATTTTCACCCCTCACTCTCAGAATCGACCTAACTTTTGCTTACATGAATTTGTTCCACAGTGTATCTCCAAAAAGATTCAAGGTATTGGTATGGACATATACGATATCAATACCATATTCACGAGAAAACAAATGGGAGTTATCGGAAAAGGGAGCGTGGGAGTGAATAAATTTATGAATGTGCACCTCAACCACAGGGCGCATGTTCAAATTATACCAATTTTGGGGTTTCAGACCGCTTTTTATCAGGAACTAGGAATTATGGGAAATTTTTGAGCACAACTTCTTATTCAGCGTGAAAAATCTTTAAGGAAACTTTTAGTTTTATTGTATTTGCATTAATAATATACGAAAGTGTGACTAGTGTCCGAAATAAGAATTAAATAGTAGTATTTTGCAAAAACTTTTTTAATAGCAACGTTTTCTTCGATATATGTTTCGAGTCAGACCAAAATTCTATATATTGATCCTTGCATGATTTTACACGGTATTGCGATATTTCAGCTCCATAAATCTTCCCACGAAATTCTAGACATTATACCCAGTGCGTCTTTTTATGCCTTTCATGAATATGAAATGGTATTATAACTTTGGTCCGATGTTTGTAAGTATTAAAAGAAGAACAGATAGACTCTTCAATAAGTATATCAAAATGATCAGGGCGATGAGCTGAGTCGAGCTCCCATACAATCGATTGTTCCGTTAAATGGGGTTTGGGCTATGTATCTTTAAATTATCAGTTTTGCAGAGTTTTTACTAATTGTGAGTACGGATCGGATACTTAAAACCGTGATGCGTATTCATAAAACGTAGATACAAATTTTTAAGCTCGCCTAAAAAAAGTTGTTAAGTTCGGGGACTTTTGTCGAGTTCGAGGTGGATTCGCAAAAGTAGGATTTCTGGGGGGATATTTCTCAAAATTGTGTCGAATTCGAGGAGGATTAGCGAAAGTAGGTCTTCTAATTAAATATTTCTCCGAAGAGCATATATTTCGAATAGCCAACGATTCGTAAAACTTGGTATTGCCAACTATTCAAGAATGAAAAAATTCACTAATCACTACATTATAAGAGAAAACGAAATATCGCAATTTTAGCTTGCTTGTATTAGTGATAGCGGTTAAGGTTTTACCATGAATGAACTAATTATATTTGATATATGGAAGCATAAACTACTTATTTATACGTATTTATATAGATATTTGTTTTAATGTGTAGTAAGTTTTTAATTGCTTTAAGCTCTAAATAAATAGTAAATGAAACAAAAAACCAAAAGCCACATCCTCAACACGCTGTAATCTGTACACAGGATGATACAACATGAATAACTTTTGCTTTGTTCGAAGGCCATCAATGGACACAAAAACAAAACAGGATTTATTTAAAGCGAATGAACGTGAAAGCTTTGGCGAGCCAAGAGCAGTTATGAATGAGAGAGATTGTATCTAAAACAGGAAGTTGAATATTGTGAGCGTGCAATTCATTTTCCGCTGTTTCCTTCTTGTGAGTTACTAGCTTCTACAAGTATTGACATTACTATTTTACTTATTCAACTGCTAAAAGCGCGTATGGCCTAGGGCTAAAGCTAAAAAAAATACTAAAACTTTGCCTTTTACTTTTTAATTCATTTGATTATGTATTGCATTCAAATTTGTACTTAAACCTAAATGCTTATTTGCGTGGATGGGCTCCTAAGTTCTAGGTAAACTTTAGTTGAAGAATACATTTTTTAATATATTCTTAGATATTCTTCTATTTTTCCACATCACAAGAAATTTCTAAATTTAGGAGTCTATCAAAGCAGGCGGCGCTGCTGGGTCTGTTTTAAGGTGGAGTGGTATTAGGATATATCTGAGCCTTAACTGGAAAGATGCATCCACCTGACTCCTGCATTGTCTTTCAAGCGGAAATCTATGCCAAAGAAAAAGCAGATGGACTGCTGCGTAAGAGTATAGTATTAGCGACCAAAGTAACAAAGTTAGGCATTAGAATCGCACGTGATCATATCTGATATGGTTCGAAGGTGCCGAACCTAGCTAAAGACTCTGGATAATCTCAACGTTTCTCTCTGCTAAGGAAGGGTTCTGAAATGAGCATACACGAAGCAGACAAGGAGAATCGATGAGTATTCTTCTTTTAAAGCAACGAACTTACTATGACCAACAGAGATGATTGAGAAGTCTCAAGGTCCATATGGCCATGTTTAGACAGAAAACCAACTAGCTTCCTTCTTAAACTAAACAAATCTGCGTTAAGGGTACTTACAGGTAGATAGATAGATATTAGTTGAGGATTGCACTGCGACCAACAAGTCTGTTGTCCCCTCGTCTCAATACACCACCTCATCCAAGCCGAAGGTGATTATTTTCGTTGGCTTGATAGTTTGTATGTTTTTGTGCGCTGGCTATGGTGTTCCTAGAAATTTTACCCTTTACTGGCGATGGCGTCGCATGTCAAAAGGATGTGCTCTGCAGTCTCCGCCATTGTGTGACAGAATTGGCATGTGTCTTCTGTCCATATACCCAGTTTATGCAGGTGTCTGTGGAATCTGCAATGTCCTCTAAGAATATTAGTTAGTAAACATTCTCAGATTAACCTTAGAGATGCCTATTCTCGCTTTGTAGAGGGAGGTGTTATATCCCCACGAGGAGCAGTGTCTGGCATATTGCACCAATAATCCTCCTTTTTCTCTTCCTCTTCACATCGCAAGCATTTCCTAATTGTGTGAGGACCCACTGGCAGTATTGGCTCAGGCCCGATAGGCCTTGCGTTCGCTAGGCTCTGCCGGCTCATCTTCTTACATGTGTCATTACAGTACATTGTGCTGCCTCAGCAATGCTTCAACGATAGCGTATGCGAACAAGTGTCCTATGCAGAAGCTGGCAGGAGAGACATAGGGGTCTCCGAGGGGAAGCATGGGATCAGTGTGACCAGGTGGTAGAAAAAAGAGGCTAAAATTAAGAACAAAAAGTCTGAGATTTCTTTACGAAATCCATTTCAAATTTTTTGTTTTAGTTTACACTGTTAAGGAACTATTCTTGTTTCAACACATATCAGGCACATTTTCCTTGACTAGGAATTTTTTCAAAGGAATACATACTATAGAAAAATCACTACAAGCTAATTAATTATATAATATTTTCTTCGTCTGATGAATCAGAAGTGCTCGAAAATTCCAATTTTAAGCAAAATATGACATTATTTGCAAACACATTACGCTGAAAGCTTCGGATGAACTAAAAATCTCTGCAGCAATATAATGCTTCAAGAAATCTTTCCTTTATGTAAAAGAAACAACCTTACTGTTTTATAATCCTTCACGCCAGCACAGTTTATATCGATGTATTTTTGTCCTGTCTGTAGTTACTTGAAATTATGCATTAAAACCCAAATAAGAAAATTACTTGAAACGAGAACCCCCTAAACCGAGAACCCGAATGAAAAACGACCCATATCAAAATTGGTTTGAAGATTGATTTTCAAAAACCCTACCATTTAGAATTCAGATTTTGTCTCAAAAACATCCTTTCTCCACGTCAATCCAACATATTCTCCGTTAAGATATGGGTTTTTTTGAAACAAATTCTACATTGAAGCGTTCTTCAACCATATTTTAAGAAACGAAATTTCTGAAACGAGCTCTGAGGTTGGGTTTTTGACCTTGCAGATGAGTTTAGAATGAAAGTCAGTTCTACGTCTGATTAATCAGAAGAGCACGAGTCTGCGTACAAAGTTGGTGTATTTATCATAGAGATGAGATCATCGGTAATTTCAAAATCAGTGCAACATTTGGATACGCTTTTTAACGAACACCTAATATTAAGCAGCGAGTTAATTAATTTTAATTATAATCTGTTCCTTTACTTAGTTTTTAAAATGTTCATGGCACTAAAAATGTTTTCAACCTCAGCATTACGGAAAGGTAATACCAAAAAGCTAAATACGAATTCGACCAGTTCTAAAAAAGGGGGTTCATTTAAAGAACTTTTATGTTCTCGGACTTCCGCCCAAAATTCAATGGTAGAGGTCACACTTGTCTACTGTACGGTTAACAGCTTTCACCACTGCAGCTCAATCAATGCTACTTAACTTGGAGAATACCTGGACTTTTCTTCTTGAAAGTGAGAAAATACATCCGGGTTGGTAATTTTCAAAGAATTATCAACTGAAAAAAAATGTATCTTTTGTAAAGAGTTCATATTATCAGGTTGGCGATGTCGCAGTTGTGTTATCAACTCCATTAAAAATAGTTGGCAATTTTTACGAATAATTTTCTGTATTTCGTTATCAATACTACCTTCATTTAACTTTAATTTTATAAGAAAAATATGGTGTTGGGACCAGATATGGTTTGGGGTAAAAAAAGGTTAAAAAAAAGCCACGAAGCTAAAACCAAAATTATGAGGCTAAAGGACAAAAAAAGCTAAATCTGGTAACACTGTATAGGATATCTTTCAGAACAAAGCTTTAAATCATCGGCCGACGAGGTTTTTTTACTTTAAGTCATATAACCCCAGCGTGACCATATGGTCACGCAAGAAGTAGTAGTTGAATTAAAAAAAAATCAGAGCTCACCCAAATAATTTCCTTTGACCTAGCTTTTTCCATTTAAATACACATGCGCGAAGCGAACTGCGTTCAAAATTTTTCATAAAGTGTCTCTGTTTCAAAGTGAACAGGTGGAAAAAGTTGAAAGAAAAAAAGATGGCAAAAAATGCGAATTTTGATAGAAACAAAAAGTAAGTACCGTAATATTTTTTGAAGTGTGTTGTTTTTAAAAGAAGTTAAGTTTCAATTTGAATAATAATAAAGTGAAAATATATGACAATTATATTTTTAAAAAAAATAAAATGTTCTTGTTGACCATTAACGGTATTTTTTCCTGGTGTGACCATATGGTCACGCTGGGCTAGATTAAAAGCTCATTTTAGTAACGTAATTTTCGTTCAAATGAATTGAAAACTTTATAATTCGTGGTGAATTCTTTCCAAATTTTCAGACGCTTAAACACACAAGAGGTTATTGACTATCTAAATGACTTTTGTGATAGCGATGAAGAAGATTCGCCAGCTGCTCTATATATCTTACCTCCGGACAACGAAAATGGTGCAATCAGTGGAGAAGATGATGGTGATGAAGACGACGTAGGTAAGCCAGAGAATATAAGTGTTGGTCAATTGAAAGCACTTTGTGAGTTAGTGATGAGCAGTGGTAAAAGGGTTTTAACGATTGATAATGATGATGAGGAGGATGCCTTGGAAGTTGCTGATTCTGTATTGATCAACATATTAGAAAACTCTACTCAGAACTTGCAAACTAATTTGTTAGAGGAACAGGGCGAAATGTGAATAGAACCGTCCTCATCACAACCTGAAACGTATGTCAGCGGCTTACGAAAAGTGAAACCTACACAGTCTTCAGTGCCACTACGTATGGCGCAAACCCGGTAACAAATGCAGTTCGATACTCACAGAAGCAAAAAAAATTTATTGATGTTCCACGGCCATTAGTTATCAGGGAGTACAATTAATATATGAATTTTGCTACATTAAGAAACTCAAATAATTTTTTTTTTCAGTGTATGGAATTCATTTTTCTTTTATTCATGTTAAAGCTCATTAAATTTTATTAAATATAGCTTAATTAGTTTTAAAAATAATGGAATTTAAATGCCCCCCCTGCTCGTCGATGCATGTGCGGCATCTTACCAAAAAGTTGTTCATTACTGCTTGGAGAGTTGAAACAGGAATAGCCGCAATTGTTTCTCGAATGGATTGCCTTAGTTCATTCAAATTTGTTGGTTTTGCTTTGAAGACTTCCTGTTTGCAATAACCCCACAAGAAAAAGTCAGGTGCAGTAAGGTCAGGCGACCTGGGTGGCCAACGGAATGTGGAGTTTCTGGATATCAGCTTATTGGGAAATTTTCGTCGCAATTCTGTCATAACAGGTTGGGCTACATGAGGAGCTGCACCATCTTGCTGAAACCACACAGAGTTGAAAGAAATTCTCATTCGGCGTAATTCTGGATAGAAAAACTCTCTCAACATGCTCAAGTAACGGTCTCCAGTAACCGTAACGGTGTGACCGTTTTCTTCGAAGAAGTAGGGCCCGACAATGCTGCGTGATGAAACTGCACACCACACTGTGACACGAAGTGGATGCAATTCCGTCTCATGGAGTATCTGTGGGTTGGAAGCACTCCATATTCGACAATTTTGTTTGTTTATGTTGCCGTTTAAATCGAAATGGGCCTCGTCAGACATGAAAAGACAGTTCAACATGTTTCCATCCTCTTCCACCATTTGAAGCATCTTCTGGCAAAATTCCAAGCGAATCGGCAAGTCTGCAGCGTTCAGTTTGTTGGCCATTTGAATTTTATATGGGAATAAGTCTAAATCTTTGTGCATAATTGACTGTAATGACTGTCTGCTTACACCCATTTGAGCAGATAAGCTTCTTGTCGAAACACGTGGATTGTTTTGTATGGCAGCAGCTACAGCAGCGATTGTTTCCTCCGTTCGAACTGAAGGGTTTCGATGGTAAGGTCTTCTGTTGACTGTCCCATGCTCGGCAAAATTGTTAACAAGTCTTATTATGGTCCATCTGCTCGGAGGATTGCCGCCAAACGTGCGCCTATACTCTCTTTGAACCGAAACTACGGACTCCAGTGCGTGATAGCGGCGGACAATCCAAATTCTTGTTTCAGTGTCCCAGTTATCCATTTTTGTTAAATGTAAAAGTCAATCTGCAAAATAAAAAAAAAATTAACCAGATTCATTAAATAGAAAAAAAGTTATTTAATTTTTTTTTGGTAGCGGCTTTCATCAGCCACCCTGTATGAGCGGCGTAGATCGTATGGATCAGAATGTGGGCTTGTATCAAATAGGTATAAGAGGAAAGAAATGGTGGAAGAGTATCTTTACGTGTCTAGTTGACGTTTCGGTACAAAATAGCTGGCAGCTACACAGATCAGTCTACCCAGAAATACCTCAGCTCGAGTTTCGGCGACAAATAGGCATTTACTATTGTAAACACTTTGGTGACCACCCCAAATCAAAAGGTCCTCGAAAAAGGCCTTTGGAAGGAACAGCAGAGGAGACATTGAGACATGATGGGCTCGATCATTTCGTTCGTCCATGCGAAAAAAGAAGACGTTGTGCTGCCGATTTGTGCATTTCTGTTGGTAGAACCGAGTGCTCGAAATGTAACGTTGGGATTTGCGTAAAATGTTTTGAGAAATATCATATGCCATCTTAATTATTAAATACGGTACGGTATAAAATGTTTTTATAAAAAATAGTTTTCAATATATACTTAAATAACTGTTTAAATCATTTTCCTTTAATTCACACTTGTTTAGTTGAAATATGTGGGATAAATCTTTGCTTTACTTCAAATAAAAACATGAGAAAAATTACCTCATATCATGCCCAGTGTGACCATATGGTCACACCTCAAAAGTCGGTTTAGGAATGATGCCTTAAAATATGGATGGTACCTAAGTGATCATTGGACCTATAAAAGTCATCCTTTAAAATATTTCAGAAATCCCAGACAAAAAAAGTACCAGGAGGATTCGAGTTAATGTAGAGATGCCACGTATAGTTATTTGGGCAAGTACCGAATATTCAGCTAGGATTTTGGCCTAAGAGCAGGAAGACAAAAAATCCTTTAAGATACTTTGAAGAAAATCTGTGACGTATGTAGTAGCGCCGATGATGGTAAGTGCACTTCGAAAGAAAATTAAGTTTATACTAAAAAGGTGACATCACGAAGATAAAAAAAAGTTGTAACTAACAAATTTACTTCGTCTTGGCGTATCTGTTAGGCTAATTTTGTTGAAATGTTGAGGTTATATTTTTAAAGTTATCCAACTTAATATTCAAGGCATCTTGAGGCAATTTCTTGCATTAGCAAATTCTAACAACCAATGCTAAAGGCAATAAAATAAGTACTCATTTTGTACATACATAAATAAAAACTTATAAATTTTTAACTTTTATTTCTTGGTCAAATGTTAAATAGCCAAGTTGGGAATTAATACGAGTCTTTCAACAGAGTTTTGCTTCTTGAAAATTCATAAAGAAAATACGAACTCTACAATATTATGAACAAAATGTTTGATTGCGTTTAATGCCCTTTCTAGCTGGCTATTAATAATTCAAAACTAAGGAACGAAAAAGAGGCAAAATCAAAATGTAAAACAGGAATTTATTAACGCTGCAAAATACAGATTTCAAGTCCACAATTGGATGACATTAAAACTGGGTTGCTCCGCGGCGGTGGTCGGCAACGCTTCAAGTGCATTTTGGCATAAAAAAGCTTCTTAGTAAAAATTAAACTGAATAGGCAGATGCTGTTTTTAATAGCAGAAAACATGTAGGTCTCGCCAATTTGTTGGCAAAATTAGATATAGATAGAAATAGGTTGTGCATTCAAGATGCAAAACAAAAATGCCAAAGCGTAAAATTAACCCTTTTTTCAACTTTATTTGCAGCACAGCGTTAATATTGACAAAGTTAGTATAAAGTTTTATTGCTCTTGCAATTATTTACGCTCCCTGCAAAAAAATGTGTGACTAATCTCTAAAGAAAGCGACTCGCGATTAATCCCTTTAGTCTGCAGTTGGCTATAATTCAATATACATAAGTAAATTTTAATTTGTGTAGCGGGTGTCAGTCAATTTTAGTTTTTGGGGCATACTTATAGGAGTTAAAAGCACTCCTTTGATTGGAAAGTGGATTAGTCCTTTCGTACCCGTTCGGGTATAAATGGGTACAATTGGTATAATTGACTAATCGCATTTTTTGCAGGGTAGTTCAACATTTCACCATGTTTAAACCAAATTTGTTGAAAATTTAATGATTAGTTTGCTGTCCCCTCTTTCCTTAACCACGGTCCTATTTACTGCGTCTCAGCACAGGAACTACCATCGAAGTATTCGCTGTTGTTTTTCCCCCTTATAAAAACGCAATCTCAATTATTACATACGGCCGCTAAAGGATTAATACGTTGCTTGCACATGCATCTAACTAGATTACCCACATCTTTATCTGATGTTTTTGAATATTACTAAAGTTTATTGTTGAAAAATAAGTTTATAATCTATTTATGACATTTCCATTGTATTTTTTTTTTATTTTAAAATTTTTTTCCCACAAAAAATTCCACGAGCCAGCCATTTCACCGTCACTCTGGTACAGTGTGTAGGGTGTTCAACTTAAATACCGGAGCTAGTGTGTTCGAAACAAATTCACATGAAGTAGTTCTAGACATTTAGCGCTAGCTGAGTGGGCTTTTCGGCCATGGGCGGCAACAATGCATTTATCGTGGCCTACGCTAGCCGGAGGCGCTTAAAATTTTTAACTCCCCCAATTTTAAGTAGCACATCATAAATTGAAAGATAAGCTTAACCTAAAACTCTTTAGCTTTCAATTAGCGCCAAATTGTTGTTATTATTATTAATCTTTTTTCTTCTCGCCATTATCGCCAACACCATGCGATAGGGTCAAATTGTCACATCACTTTGACAGATTTTTATTTAGCCATATAAAGGTTTTGTTTGACTCCCTGTTACTCAGCTGTTGCTACTTAAGTTGATACATATACATATACAAATTTATAAATATTTAATCAGAATTGAGGTAATTTGTTTTTGCATCTCACAATGATTAAATTAATGTCGAATTGTATTTGTTTACTAAGCCTGTGCATCTGGAGCTTGTCATGTTTATACCTCTTATGAACATGAAATAATATCTGTGGCGTTTTATTATAACAACCTAAGTCGACTTAAGAAATTAGACCAATCAAAACTTTTTCTATCGATTTTGAATATGAAAATCGGGTAAGTTTGCAAGACTTTTATCTTCCTTATATTATTTTGCTTATAAACGATTGAGTCTAACTGGCAAGCAGCTTTGTTATTCAAAATCGCCAGAAAAAGTTTTGATTGGTCTAATTTCTTAAGTCGACTTAAGTTGTTATAATAAAACGCCACAGATATATTCAGATCGATTCTAAATATCTGCTCGGAATTCTTTCCTTGAAAAGAAAAATTGTCAAAGAGAAATTTCGAATTTTCGGAATCAGCTGTGTTGCTATTTGACGTTTTGTTTTGACACTATTTTTTGTGATCAGTGGATGGAAAATACTAGAGCTTTTAATAAAAAATTTTTAAATTATATTAATTAATAACGAAAATGCATAGTATTGCCTCTCGAATGGTAGCAGAAGAAGAAACGGAAGATTCTGTAACACAGGGACTTCAACAGAGGTCTATAAGAAGGTTGTGCGATGATACAAACCCACTTCAGTTGTGGGAGCTAACAAAGTGATTTTAGTGCACACACAAGCGCCCAAACTACAATTTGTAGTGTCGCCGCTTAAGCTCTTATTGTCAAAACATGACAGTTATAAATATGTAGGTCTTTTAACCATTCGACAATACATTTTTTTGGTGTTCCTGGCGAATTTAACTCCGCCTCTGTATTTCGCCAAAAGCTATTCAGCGTTTTCTTACTTAGTTTGCAGAAGTCGGGCAAACCCCGTTTAGAATAGGCGATAAGCTAAAAATAAGTGTTGAATTTGTGTTTAGAATCGGGCTGGTCAAGTTTGGTCCAATGTTTGTAAATAGCACAAGGAAAAGAGTTAGGTCCACCAATAAGTCAAATGATCAGAACGATTTGCTGATGCCCATCTTTTATATTAAAAAGCTGCAAAGAGAGGTTTGGCACTACCCAAACAAACTCATATTTCCAAAACATATATCTCCGGAAACTCTCACCCTAAAAATTGGAAATCCCGCTAAAACTCTACGAAATAGCTCAACCAATTTGAATAAAATTTCGTAAAAGATAGTGTAGTGCTTTCTAACACCTTCAATCCAGGCATTGCCACTGGGTATGTTTTTACAAGTTTGCCACCTGTGTGAATTTTTTTAAAATTAACGGATTATATGCAAAGTTGTGGCTCGAAAGTTTTAAAAAAAATTTGTTGCATATTCTGGAAGTACATAATTTCGAAAATATTAGCGCGAACTTTCATCCATATCGGAGCACTAGTTTTCAAATTACAGCGGTTCTAAGCGTGCTGGTTCCATCTACATATAAGCACTTAACACATTTCCTTAAACGCGGTAATCTCGCAATGAAGTTTCTTAAAAAGTCCCGTTGCGGTGAACGTGATATCTTAAAAACTAATGAACCGATTTTCATTTCTCCTGTCCTTAAACGATTCCTTTTTCATTTAAGAATTTTCAATTTTTTGCAATCAATTTTTGTTTGAAATTTTGAACAACTAAAAATAAATCTTTTTGCCAAAATAGTTTTTGTATTAGTTCAAGGACACCGCAATAGATTTGTCTACAATAATTTTTCCACTTTTTTCATTTCTGTTGAGCGGTCTGCCTTGCAGAGTGTTCACCGCAAGCCTCAGCAAAATAAACGCTCTTCGGGGAAGTTTTTTATAATTTAACTAGTTTTTTTTTCTTCGATAGTACTACCAACAAATTGTCTCGCTTTTTCGAATAAAATTTGCATAAAACCCTTAAAAAACAATCACATTTTCCTCTCAACTTTGTTTATAACCCCTTAAGTGATATAAAAATATGGTTACCAAAAGAAAATTATAAAAAGTACTTCAACAAACATTTTTCTAGGATTGTTACCACTCAGGGTTGCCACCCAATTGTAGTATATATTTTTTCTCATATTCGCTATTATATCAAAAACGACTTCACCCATTTTTCTGAACACTTGAATATAGATAACTTATTATACTCGTATTTCGAGATGTGCTACAAAAGTGCTGCCACTTAAAATTGTTACAGGGTTGCTACGGATTAACAAAATTTTTAATGAAATGAGATTTGCCGATATGGGTATCACAGTTATTACTACATTTACACTGCACCAAATGAGTCATTTTGGGCGAAAAAATCCAAATGCGTCGCATTTCCTTATACAAATCGCATTTCCCAAAAGACTGATTTCATCGCATTCGCTAGCATTTACTCGCATTTGGGCCGCAACAACATAACATTTTTGTGGAACGCATTGCGTTTAAAGTTTCTCCTAAAGGAAAATGTCAAACAAAATGCAAATGAGCTAATGTAAATGGGTTTGAAATGACTCATTTGAATTTTCCAAATTTAGTATTACCGACATATCAACCAAGTATTCACAGCGTTTATTATTCATGAATGGTGTAAGACCTACCGCACAGCCGTAAACAGTGCTGTTCTTATATGTGTATGAATATTGTTATTTTTTTTTTCTTTGTTTTTTGTTTTTTAATTGATAACATCTTTTCACTTTGCTATTGCATAAACGCGATATCAAGTAGGAAAAGCAGTCGCGTTGGCGCTGGAATTGTTTGTATACTTGTTAGCACGGTTTTATATCTGTACATACATATACTAGCAGACCCAAACTAAGTTGTATTGTTATAAAAAGTTATCTTTAGCAAAACCCGCGGAATTGTTTTTTGTCTTTTAATAACTATTAATTACTTAAATGGCGCCTAACCGTCTAAATGGTTTTGCCCCTCTAACAACTGGCGCCAATTGGAATCACCGCGAGATCGCAAATCGGCCTCTTGGTCCTTCCATCGTTTCCTCCGTTGGCTAAAAATTGGAAATTTGTTATGCAGATTTCCTGCCGACCATGGGAGGTAGTTTTTTGAAGAATTCAAGTTTTTTTGAAAATCAGTACATACACGACTAAACATTTATGAAGTGAGCCACCTAACATTTTTTCGAAGGTTATGTATTTTGATGAAATTGGGCGGTATGGCTCACAACGATTAAAGAAAAATACGCATTTATACATATTTTCGAGGCTCGAAAATTTTTATTTAATCTCTCGCGGTTGACCAGTCTAATTTTTGCAAAAAATTATTCGCAATATTTTAAATATTTGTGATTTCTTCACCAATTTCAGATCTCGCTTTAGCAGAGTGTTGTTGGGCATTCCATTAAATACTCTCAACAGGAAAAAAGATAAGGGGCCCTGTAAAAAAATAAAATATGCAAACACTAGGGAACTTCGAAAATAGGTTTATAGCTATAACTAACCAATTAATTCGAATTTCGAAAAACTGACCCAACAATAATTTTTTTTTGTTGTGAACTATACAAACAAGTTTCAGAAAGAAAGTCCAACTTCGAAAAAGACGTGGCCCTTAACAAATTTTCAAGCACATGTGTAATTATAATATAGTATAGTATATTAGACTGATTCAACTAATTTTTAAAATTAAATTAATGTTTTTTTTTTGTTTTCGTCCTAATCTTTTCTCTTAATTTAATTAATTTATATCACTAAGTTATCAATACCTACTTACTTAAAATATACGAATTTAAAAAAAATACATTGACTTTTATTGTTCAATAGGTGCTTCCTCTGCGAAAACATAATTTAACACATCAAAAAAAAAAAAAAAAGTTGGCGGATCTGGTAACTCGATACATGTATTTTGATGCTCCAGATCCAAATCCTCCTCCCCAAATAAAACCAAAAGAAAGAAGTTTCCTTTTTTTTAAAGGGAGGGGTTGGGTCGAACCTCGACTTAATGTGAATAAGAATGTATATTTTTTATTTTTTTTTTATTTTGCCCAGTATACAGTGTACGACAAAACTAAAGCACCAAAAGTCCCTCTGGTAAACATGATTAAATAAAACTCTATGTGTAGGATGGTCTGTAGAAGTTTAAAGGATTTGCTAGAAATAATTATTTCGTGGTACTTCGAGCAAGAATTTTACTCAAATTGAACCAAAGTAAAATTAGGAAATACCATTTTGAAATGTTTTAACATTTTTCATGGCCTTATTTAGCGTACTACAAACGTTTTTCCATTCAACTGGCTCCCTTAGCACTGTACTGGGAGGTGCTAGTGCACGAAAAATACCGAATAGTAGCTATCGGGCAATCGTTCGTGGACTAAAAATATTTCTTCTGTTTCCACAAGAAGTTTTATTAAATAATTTTTGATATCCACCCAATGCAGAACCATTCAAAGGCGTTCTCTTAAAGACCGATTACTTCACTTCGAAGCTTTGAAACCCATTTGATTTCAGATAGAAGAGAATAAGGGTTTTCAAGATTCCGCCTTAATTTGTACAATACGGCGAATAATCTTATTTTCTGTCAAATAAAAGTTTTCTGAAATTTTAGGACGCCCTGTGGCTTGTTCCCAGACCTAAAGAACGACGCTTACTTACTTTTTTTATACTTTTTGATCGGTGAAACACGGTTGAGGCATAGTAGGGGTATGTAGACGTTTCTCCGGTCATGGAGTGGGTGCTGGTATTGAATGTATCAAGGAATGCCATTAAGGGGGTCTTTCAGGAAGATATTCTGCCGAAATGTATACCGACTTGCTTCAAAAAATAGTTAAGGCTCAATGATGTTGACGTATTGCTCTGCCCGTGCTATTCAACTAAACAGAGAATTTTAAAAAAATTATATCATCATATATATTATTTCTGTAAGGTCTTTTTGTGTTAGTTCCTAATTTTCTGCTCTCATTTGGAACCAATATTAATAAATAAGGTATCGTTTTAAAGGTGGGGGTTAGCTCTACATGCAAAACCATGTTTTAATTAGCGGAGTGCTTTGGTTTAAGCGTATTTTATAAAAATGAATTCTTTAAAATAAACGATTTTGAATGCACAAAAAAATCAATTTGTACTGCAACGCTATTGTGACTATGACATTCACATGCCTCGCGACATCTGCATTTGAATACTAAGACTGAACAGTGCTAGAATAATTAAAGGCATTGCGAATATCACAGCGCTCAACCCACTGCGAGCGCGCCATCTACACTCGAACATTTCTAAAATAAGTGAATAAGACTGCGTTCACATTGGGTCATAAACTCGAGTTAAAGGGACATTTTTTGAGTTAATTCATATTGATGTTTTCAATCAACTCAAGTTTATGGCTCAATGTGAATGTAATATAAGTGGTGGAATTTCAAATAGCTGTTTGCGCATATTTGTATATTTTTTTGTGGTCTCACAACAAGTGTAGCTGAAAATCTTTTTTTATAATTTGAGAAAAAGGTTTGAAAAATCCTGGACCTGGGCTAAAAGGTTTCAAACCATTTTTGTTTTTTTTTTTTTGCGCAAGGCGCGCGGGTCCACCTAGTTTTACTTAATAGTATACTCAATGCTAACACGATATGCACCATAAAGGCCAGGGATATGCCATGAAAAAACGGGTTTGTCCCATAGATATTTTATGGTGCTTTAGTTTTCTCGCACCACTTTTTGAGTTCATCGGACTCTTTGTACACAACTTTTTGGATGAGCAGGTAAACAACTTTTATTTATTTAAATTTATAATACCTAATATGCATTCTCTCTGAATAAAAAGGTGTAAACATTATAGAATTTGAACTAAGGATTTTTTTAATTAAAATGTTTTAAAGGGAATTTCGGTGCTTAAGTTTTGTCGAACATGTCTATACACATACTTACTACTTGTACATATAAAAACTATTTCATAATAATACTGTTTCACAGTAAACACTTCTAATTGATTTTCACATAAATAAATCATTTTATACCCGTTAATGTGCTTATGGACCGTTAATGTGCTTATTGACTTCTGCCTGTTATCGCATATCTGTTGGATATCGCAATTTTTATGTTCAATAACATGATAACAGTTTATGTTTGTTTATTATTAATATCACCAGCTACTTTAGTTCACTACGAATAGTTCAATTAAGCAATTCATTTGACAAGAGTTGCACGTATGTAGATTTATTTGATTTTGTAATATTAACTACTACCTTTATATAGGGGTGATTTCTTCTTCGACCGTCTGTTTACAGAGCGAAATTGTGGAATCTTGCGGAGAGCTAGTTATTTGAAAGCGAAAGAACTTCTCGAGGTGTATGGATGGAAATATTTACCATGCCAAAATTGGTGCATCATTCGAGTGAATCTAGGTACTCGAAATTTGAACTACAGGTAGTTCATAACCCGATGGTAATGGAACATGTGTATAGGGAAAATATTTCCACAAATCTGAGGGAAATATTTAGAAAATGCCTATTGTTCTATATATTTACTATATCTTATGGTCCTATTAAGAACTTACATAAAACACAGGAAATAAAAAGATTATGTTTTATAAGGCTACCTTTAAGTAAATGCATCAGAACTCAATTTCCCTTTACAAAAACGTAAACTTAATGAATTTTAGTATAACAATCAAACTCGTACCAAAACTGAGTAATTGTTATTGTAAAAGATCGAGGAAGTATCCGCAGGCGAACGGGGAGCGTAAATGACTGAAGACGAACTGCAGCCAAATATCCCTATAGTAAGAACTCAACACCAGTTTAGAGATAGTAAGGTCTCTACATTTATAGTCCATCATTCTGGCAACATTCTTCCCCCTTAGTTTAAAACAAACCTGTGGTTCGCCAATTATCGGCATGAGTTCTACAAAAGGCAGATAAGTATGCCTTGTCAGCACGTGAAATGGTCAAGTAATAAAATTTACATACATCCACGTCGTTCGGGATACTGTCCTACATCCTAGAACCTAAGTTGCGACAGTTGATGGTACTCTCACCTTCATGCAGTACGCAACCACGACTGTCACAAATTTCTCAAAGCCTTGAAAAATTTTTGAGTTACTAGCTAATTCTTCGGAAACAGATAAAGAAACAGTCTTAGAAACGTACAACGCAGTCAGTCAAGAGTAACGCGGGTCTGTCAAAACACTCTCCCAGCAATTGCTTTCGGATGGCACCTTATGACTCCTAAATATCACTCAATGTCCAATGCTAGAGGCCATGTAATCCGAAACTTCTGAACAGGAACGAAATACGATTCGCAAAAAAAAACCGTGAATTCTTTTATTAAACCATGCCCAGTGAGTCCCGTTTCAAACATCATCGCACCAAATATATCAGATGAAGAACGCAAGCTGCCCAGATATATTCGAATCAATTTGGCGCAGCTTCGATTTGAATGTTGAATAACCTTAAACTCTTAGCATAAGTAAGGAAAACCTTTGATCTCACCCCATTATAAATTATACAAAGTCATCGGCTTTCCAGTAGGTAGCATAATATCATGGGCCTGGCGACACTTTTTCGGCTCGAAAACGGTGATTAGCATTCCGGGTGACTAAGCGATATTTTCATTTAAATCAAATTGACAGAATAAGATGTTACAAAACCAAAGCAAAAAATCTTAATATAGTTTCTTACTTTCGTAAATTTGAAATATTCTTTTACATATTTTTTTACATATTTTCATATTATTAAAAAAATATATAAAATTCCTAGCTCTGATATGGAATTTAAGGAAATATTGACTGGTGATTTTTGGCGCTTTTATAAAAAGATAAGAAAGAAAGAAGATTTTTTAAATCCTTCTATAACTTTTTACTACAGTGAACAAGAGGACTAACAACCCTGATCGTCTTCCTTGGATGATAGCAAGTAAAGTTTAAAAATATGGATATTGCTGCTATGATTTTTCTAATGAATATAAGAACTCGTCTAAATTCTGAAAATTATTAAATGCAACGACAACAACTTCGATATTCCCATCAATTGTTTTCCAGAAGTACAATGTTTCATCAGCTTAAGTAAACTAAAATTGCTTGATGGCACCATTTTGAATTATTTAGGAAAACTTGAGCAAAGAGCCGTCAAGGTGTTTTTGAACCTAATTTTAACCCAATCGATATCTTTATATCAACAGCTGAGTGGAAGATACACTATTTCATACATTTTTTGAAGAACTCCGTATCTGAAGATAAGGCGTTTTGAACCAAATTCTAAGACGAGACGTGGAAATATTTTGGATGATTTTAAATATTCGTTATATTACCATAATAGTCAAACCCAATTGTATATCTTTATAAATACTCTTCGCCTTTACCAAAGCCACCGTAAAATCATAATTTAACGATATTCGTCGACTATTTTGCGTCTCGACCTCTGCAGAAGAATATATTTTCTGGAATTTACGTTTATTGCAATTCCTTTTTTAACCGCAACTAGAACTTTCTAACTCATCTCAAACTAGTCCAAACAAGTAAAAGTCTGAACCACTAAAAATTAATATTTATGGAGAACTCTGCACTATCCAGAATCTCATTAGACCTTAATTTTTAAATGTAAACCTGATTTCGAGCCTGTGACCTCCTCACATGGACTTAGTATTTAGCCATCATGACCGCAGCTATTTAAATTATTTTCACTTTACAATCATCATTTAATAATATAATAATTTGTGAGTGGTATAATTCTGTCCGAAGTGGGACAGTTGACATCTCGTAGGACATCGCCATGTTAAAAATACCAAGTGTTTGTATAGCAAAAATATACAGTTGGCTGACTAGTTGGACTCTTTGGACGCTGGCTTTAAATTAGTCATTTGATTGCTGGCAAGTTAAAAGGTAGTAATGTGTTGAAACTCCTTGGTGCTATAATTATGAAAATTACTCTATTTTACTTAGTACAGATAGTATGTATATTAATCTTTTTATCACTGGCGCATGAAGTTCATGCGATGTTTTAAATAGCTTGCAAGTGGTTATTGATACATTTCGCATTCTTTAAACGCATGTCAATCATTATTTTTATATTTTCATAAAAGCAGGGACCGTCGGTAATGATTATTTTTATATTTTTAATAAGAGACGATTTGTCTCTAAAACATGCTTTGTGGATATTAGGGAATTTGTTAGACGAATCAGTTGAGGGAGATAGAAATCAAAAATTTTAGTTTTTAACTTTATTTGGTGTTGTTGTTTGTTCTTGTTTTGTATAAATCAATTTTAATGATTCAAGTACTTCCAGTTAGTGTTAGCTCATATCGAAAAACTAAATACGTACATAATCTTAGGTGATGGCTCTCATAGTGAAATAACAATCGTTTGACACCCACATTGGCAAATCTTACTGTATTTTTTTAATTTAATAGGTGGTAACTTGGTTAAAAATTCCTCAGTTTCAATACTTATGTAAGACAGAAATGTGTCGAGAAGTTGTGGAGATAATAGCGGATAAGCAAAAAATATATATAATGGGATTAGGTTGCAACCCTAAGTAATAACTCTAACCAGAACTATTTTTTTGGAAATACGACGGAAAATACCTTTCAATATTAAAATTTGTGGCAACTCTGTAAAAGCCTCTTAGTGGTAACTCTTATGAAGAAGAGCTTGAAGTTTAACATGTTACCTATGTGCGATAATTCACTTATATGGGTCAAGTGGTTTTCGAGATTACAGCTGATTTCCCAAAAAATTAATTTAGATTAGGTGGCAACCCAATGTGGCAAAACTACCTGCAAATCTTTTTTTTTAAATACGATGTTCAATACATTTCGTTTGATACCCATACTGGCATATCTTGTTTTATTACGAAAAAAAGTCAGATAGATATGTGGCAGCCTCACAAAAGCACATATTAACTAAGTAACTATGAAGAATTTCCGTAATGTAGGACACTCTATTCTCATTTCATTTTTTTTTGTCCAAAATAGAAAATATATAGTTTTCCCAGTACAAGTTTCATTTTTCGAAAAACAAAACACACTTATTTGTTTCAATCGAAAACAAAAGCAGAATGCAAAAAACTAAAACTAAAGTTGATTTTGTGGTGATAACAAATTAAAATATGACATTAACACCCTAATTCGTTTTACCGGCAAATAAAGAGTTTGGAAACTTTTACACCTTTCTGGTATTCTGCCGGCTTAAGTTGCAGTTCAATTTCGTAACCACCAAAATAGGTGGTTACGTCGCGTAACCGCGAACAATTGCACGTGTTTTGTAAATATTTTTTTGGGCAGAAAACACCCGAAAATTTTGTACACATACTAGTTCACAAGAATTAATAAACAATATAAGAATTTTTTACATAAAGTTTCGTTCGCGTTTCCATTTTATTCTCTATTGCGCATTGTTTGTTTTTGACAGCGTTGCCATTATGCTCGATTCGCGGTTACATGAACTGCATTGCCAACGATTACGATTGTACAGGGTGTTTTTTTTACAGGTTTGTTTTTTGAATAGAGATAAAACTGGCATTTTGTGGTCAAATCTGGCAACTCTAATGTCATTTATGTTCAGTTTGGTTTGCCATTTCATCATGAACAGGTTGACAAAAGAACAACGCTTGCAAATCGTGCAAATTTATTTCGAAAATAATGGTTCAGTTCGCGAAGTTTACCGTGAGCTCCGTCCATTTTATGGTCGACATAATCGTCCATCAGAGCAATTAATTCGGTTAACCATGGATCGTTTTCGCACTACGTTTACTCTATGTGATAATACGCATCCGCAGAGACGTCGAACAGTGCGCACCGAAGAAACAATTGCCGCTGTAGAGCAAAGTGTTGAAGAGGACCCGAATGAATCGATTCGCCACCGTGCACAGCAATTGGAGCTTTGTCCATCAACTTTATGGAAGATTTTGCGCAAAGATCTTGGCTTGCGACCTTACAAGATCCAGCTTGTGCAAGAATTAAAGCCGCGAGACCATGCAATGCGTCGTGATTTTGGTGTATGGGCCGAAAATGAGATTGATTTCGATGCTGATTTTCATCGCAAAATTTTGTTCAGTGATGAGGCTCATTTTTGGTTGAATGGCTACGTCAACAAGCAAAATTGCCGCATTTGGAGTGAAGAGAATCCACATGAGACCCTTGAAACGCCATTACATCCACAAAAACTGACTGTTTGGTGTGCTCTATGGGCTGGTGGAGTCATTGGGCCATACTTCTTCCGCAATAATGCTGGAGAGGCAGCTACCGTTAATGGAGACCGGTATAGAGCCATGATAACCGACTATTTTGTTCCCGAATTGGATGGCATGAATGTGGATGAGTTGTGGTTCCAACAAGACGGCGCTACATGCCACACAGCGCACGTCACAATCCATTTATTGAAGGAAACATTCGATGAGCGCATAATTTCGCGGAATGGACCTGTCAATTGGCCACCAAGGTCGTGTGATTTGACACCATTGGATTATTTTCTTTGGGGATATGTGAAGTCGCTCGTCTACACCAACAAACCAGAAACGTTAGGGGAATTGGAAGCCAACATTCGTGGCGTTATTGCCGACATACGGCCCCATATGCTCGAAAAAGTGGTTGAAAATTGGACTTGTAGAATTGGCTTTATTCGAGCCAGCCGCGGCGGCCACATGCCCGAAATCATATTTAAACATTAATGGCATAAAATTATCCTTCCAATAAAGCCAAATTGATGGACCTTAAAACGATTTTCTTGTGTTTTATTTCAATTCGAAGTTCTATACCCCTAAAAAAAACACCCTATACATATGCTTAGCATATTAATAGTTTTTTAATCACATTCAAATTTGTTTAATTTTATTAATATCATGAACAAGCATAATCTATGTATACGTAGCTGCACATAAAGTTTAATCAATTAGCCAATCAAAAGCCGACAAGGAAATTAATTGTCAGCTCATTGGATACTCTCACTTAGAAAAGAATACATACGTATGTATGTATGTATGTTTAAACACTTATATGTTTGCAGATTAGGGTGTGCCATTTTCAGGTCGATTTTTGCTTTGTGTGTGTAGTTTGAAATAGGTCTGAGTGCTTAGCTAGGCTGATTTAAACTTTAAGTTTGCTTTAAAAAGCAAGTCATTATAGTAGTAGGGAAATGACGAATAAAAATGGTCGTTATTTAAAGAGACGTGTACATTTTAATCCAAACAGGGCGTCCTGAGTTATGAATAATAAATTTATTTTTTCAGGTTTCACAATATCAAATTTGACTATTTTATTGCCCAACCGAAACCACAATCGGCACCTTGTTTTTAATCAGCTTCATTCCTTGATTTGTAATCAAAAATAAAAACTAAATATCGGGCGGCGGGTAACTACTCTTTTATGGTCATAGTTGGGATAAATTAATATTAATTTGTGCAGCCTACACATAGTGGTAGATAGATCTATCCTAGGATCAGTCCTATCAAACCCGTTTGGTTCTAAATGAGTATCCATAGGACATGTTCAAAAACTATTAACAGTTTTAGCCATATAAAGCGATCATAACGTCATCAGTCTAATACTCGTTTGCGACTCCCCCAAATATATCGCAAAGTAATCGCATTTTTTGTGGGGTATATACCGTTGACATTTAAAAACATTAACAAATACATATTTATGTATGTTTCTATGTATGCAATCTTTGAATGATAAGACCGAACATGCCTGCCACATGCCAACTTTAATCAGCGCCCAATAAAGATTTTGCTAACACTGCGTCGGAAGCTTTCAAAGATGTAAGTCATAAGCGGTTTTAAACTTATGAAGCACTCTATCATAAATTAACGCGAACTCTAAATATACAGTTTTGGGATTTATTGATGATTTTAGTGCAAATAGTGTGAAAAACAACGCCGGCTTATTTAATATTACAGGAAAGCAAGTTTAACTAAAAGGCAGCAAGAAAAATTGAGACAAAAGAAATTTGGTCAAATTTTTAAAACCATAAAAAATACATATCTGTGATTATTATGTACCTATTTAATTCATTGAACAACAAATTATTTTGAAGAGTCAATTCTATATTAAAATAAACTTAGGAAATTAGCAAAACAAATTTTAAAATAAGCGTGAAGATTGATCGCTTACAACAACACTTTTTAAGGTGAGTTCAATAGTTTGATGATTCAATAGCATTGTAAGTTTTCGGAATTTAATTAAAAGAAGTAAGGAGAGCGCGGTCTTCGGCTATAACATTTCAGAAAACGCATCACGGTTTTTAGTGTCCGATATCTATTAACAATAAGTTCAAACTGTGCAAAGTTTTACGTTCTTACATATTTGAATGAAAGATATATAGCCCAAATCCCGTTTATCGGAACAATCGATTGTATGAGAGCTTAAAGTTTTTTTGGTTTAATCTTGCTGGTTCCGACAAATGAATAATATATTACCAAATGGCGGCCATATACTAAATTTCGGCGAGATACCTGCGAAACATAATAATAGCAGAGGGGCAGACGGGCGGACAGACGGGCATAGCTAAATCGACTCAGTTCATCGCCCTGATGATTTCGGTATACTTAATGATGGATCCATCTCTTCTTCACACAATTTCTGACTATGATTTTTGTGCTCGAAGAAGGCAGTGCTAAAAGGAATTTAGGTTTCAGAAGTGACTATTCAGAAGCCACCCATAACAGCCGTGCCGTCTTCAGGAAACTTTGTGGTATCGTCATCCAGGCATTTTACAACATAAATAGCATATAAAAATTTTTTTTTTTTTCCAAAAGGAAAAAATGCCCACTGCACCAACCGTGTGCCCGTGTACTACCAAACTTCTCCATATTTTTTGACCATTGTGACACAACGAAACCAGTTTTATAGGGCTTATTAATATCAACATTTTACTGTCGCTCTCTATATTTTTACGATGGGTTCATGAGTACGCTGGGTACGACATAGGCAATATAATTTTTTTAAGGCGATGTGCCACGCCCCCAGGATATATAAAAGTGCAATTCGTCATAACTCTGAATGTATTTTTTCTAAATTAATGGTATTTGGATATATGTGTGCTTTAATGAAGATTTACATAGTTTTCGGAAAGTGGGCGATGCCACGCCCACATATTAGTGTGCGAAAGTTTCACAGTGGATTTAGGAGTCCGCTAAGTACGACAACGGTATATAGTTTTTGGAAAAGCCCCCAGGTTATGGAAAGCTGCAATTCGGCAGAGCTAGGAATTTATTTGGTTCAAATTAATGATATTTTATACATAGATATGTGTTCTATACTCGTATACCAGAAAAATCTTGGAAAAAGTAAGTTAATTCGCTATATCTACGAAACTATATACATGCATATCAGTACTTGTACAGGAAAAGGGGAAGAAGGGGAGTAGGAATTGAAAAAATGAGGTGTAGAGGACGTGCTAGAAGAAAATGAAGAGGGTAAAAAAAAGGAGCGGGATATGGGGATGGGAACAAAAGCAAAAGGAGAAAGAAAGAGGAAGACATAGGAATAAATAAAGGAGCGGGGAGTGGGGAGAGAAGAAAGTACAATTTGTTGAATGTAGGCAAGTCAGATTTTAGGCAGGACAACGTCCGCCGTGTATGCTAGTATACCAATAAATATATGAGTCATTAAATATTCATTCAATGAAATGAGCACAAACAAAGTGTTTTGAAATAAAAGCATCAAAATGATTTTATGTTTGGTTGCACTCAAAAAAATTTTATTAAATAATTTTTTTCAATTATCAATCACTAATTGATTTACGACCTCGTAACCCTGATTCGAGTGAGCACAAGTAAGAGAAATATTGACCATAACGTGATATCGGGTAGACCAAAATATTTATGTGCAGAGGAGCATATGTATGTACATATATGTATCAAATGAAAATGATTAACGAAAAACTTCAAATCGATATTCAATAGGTTCTAGGAATTTTAAAACTTTCGCGAAACTCTCAAAAATGTTTTTGTGGTTAACAGTGTCGCAAAAATCCTCTCTCAAAAATTTTCAAAGTTTGTAGTCGTAATTTTTAATTTTGTTTAGCTTGAAATATTTGTAGCCCACTTGATTTCAGTACACTAATGTGAACCGTAAGAGGTTTTTTGTTTACTGTGTTCGAGATGAAAACATTTACTTACTCGATATCAGCAAAAAAACAAGTAAGGAAAGGGCTGTCTTCGACTGTGCCGAAAACTTTATACCTTTCATGAATACGCAACACAGTTTTAAGTGTCCGATCTTTACTCACAGTTAGTAAAAACTCTGCAAAACTGATCATTTAAAGATACATAGCCCAAACCCCATTTATCGGAACAATCGATTGTATAATAGCTATATGTTATGTAAGTCCGATCTGGCTGATTTTCACTACACACATTACATATATAATGAGTACCAAACGTGCAAAGTTTTACGTTCCTAGCTTTTTAATTGCAAAATGTATAGCCCAAAACCCATTTATCGGAACTATCGATTGTATGGGGATATGCGTTGTATTGCTCCGATCTTGCTGATTCCGACGAATGATTAATCTCATGCAAAATGACGGCTTCATACCAAATTTCATCAAGATATCTCATAAACTGAGGGACTAGTTTGCGTACAAACAGACAGACGGACAGACGGGCATAGCTAAATCGGCTCAGCTCATCGCCCGGACCATTTCGGTATACTTATTGGTGTGTCTATCTCTTCTTCATCTCATACTTACAAACACGGACCAAAGTTATAATACCATTTCATGTTCATGAAAGGTATAAAAATCGATATCAACACCGAAACCTGAGTACGCTATACCCATATGCTTATGAATTCCGATATTTTTGCAGCTGTGTCAAACATAATGAGCCATCATAGTTTTCAGAAGAGAGTAAATGTACATTAGGGTGTTTAATTTCAAAATCTTTTCTTTTTTGTGCATTTGTCCTACATGCAACTCATATTTCTTAGCTTTACGTATAATAAAATCGGAACAGTATGATTATAGATATTAAATAAAAATGCATACTGCGATGTTTGCTAGAATAAAAAAAACCAAAACAATAGTTTTTGGAATTTTTGTCTATCTGTATGTCTGTTTGTTAGTGCATCAATCAAAAACTGCAATATGAAATTAAATGGAATTGTCACCGTTGTTATTCTAGATGTCCAGCTTAAAGTTTAGGATCCGTTTTAATGCACGCAAATATTCTATTACAGCTATACCCAGTGGTTGTATTTATTTAAGCTGGCTTATAATTTTTATAGTTATATAGTGAATAATTATTACGCAGGAATGCATATTTGTAGTCTTAATTGAAGCAGCAAGCTAAAGGCACTATTTCTACCTGCCGTTTTGTATGTATATTTGTATCACTAAATAACTACAGGATGGAAATGAATAAATTCTGCATTGCTGCGAGTCTATAATATAATATATAGACGACAGTTTTGCTTTACTGCTTTTTATACTGTTTTCATTGAGGTCAGGGGGAACCTATCATTACATCGGGTATCAAGTTAGATAATGAATGAAATATTAAATTTAAATAAGTTTAGGGAGCTTTACGAGGTTAGCTCATTTAAAATTTCGAATTTTTATACAAAATGCATGGAGAAATTTGATTTTTGCTTCAATTTGACTTTTTGCTGCCTAAAAAAGTTCTTTAAATAAAATAAGTACTTAACTATTAGAGCCGATTTAAATAGAACTCTGAAACTTTAATTTCAACAGATACCCGTGCCATAAGTTTCGAATTGCTCAACATGCTGCTTCGCTTTACGTTCCACAAATTTTGTGTGGCAAGACCTTATAGCATACATTTAACTTTTTTGCCAAGTTAAAATGTGTGGTAAAATTTTTATAAAAATCAGCCATTCTACGGCAAGGGATTTCTGAGCAAATGCCGTCGAACTAAGTATTTTCGAGCTATAGAGCTAGAAAGAGTAAACATGTCTCTAGCAAATATCTATGCAATGCCTCATATTATAGTTTTTAGGTCTTTTTCTAATTTTTCACTTGTTTGTACCTTAGTTAAATTTCATATAATTCTAAAACCTGTTTTTGATACCAAAAAAATAGTATTTGCAACAAAAATCTAATTTTCTGCATGCAATTACGAAATCGAAAATTTGGAATGAGCCAATCATACCACGAAATTAGAATTTTTATTTTTAATTTCATAGTTAATGTATTTTTTATAAGAGATCAGATTTTTAGTTGGGGCAGAGAAAAAAAAAAAAATTCACCTGAAAATGGAACACCCTAACGTACACACAAGCATTCGATAAGGAAATTAAACGTCACTAATACGCCTAGTAGCACTTCTCCTGCCAACACTTGTTTGGACAGCTCTTTCTCACATCTAAATAAGTCAAAATTTGCAAGTGAATGAAATTTAAAATTCTCAAAGAGTATGGAAATTTAATTTCATTTCAATAATTCAGATCTGTTCTATTACTCTTCAAGTAAAATTATAAAAGCTAAATTAAACAAATAACTCCTAAAGGCATAATACTAGGGCAGTTGCACTAGAATTTGTTAATGCTTACAGGTATGAATGTTTATATGTATGTATGTATATGTGTGTCCCCGAACGGGTACGACAGGAGCGATGCTTTTTATACCCAAACCGGTACGGTCCGCATGTCTTTTAATTCCATTGAGTGTGCTACTCATATGGATTTATAGCTCGTGGTAGACGAAGTGGATTAGTTACGGGCCACTCTCTTTAAAGATAAGTTGGACTATTTCTTCCAGGGTATTTACTAAGTTCTCTGCAGGGTATGTATGTAATAACTTATGAATGCATTTATATGTTTGCCTGTTTTTATTGAAGTTGTTCCATAATTTATGTAACTCACGTCTTGTCGCTTAAGAAGTTTATATGAAGATTATTGCTTTAACAAAATGTTTCTTTTGATTTATGTGTCCCATTGACATTTCGATATGACATTGATTTAATTATCATTTAGTAAGAGTTTAGGCGCAAAAGTGATTATTGTTGTTCATTAGACATAGTCATGACTGGAATTCTTTGCCCCTTGTAATCATGAAAATCTATATAGATTCACAATTATGTATCTAAATATATAAATTGTTTGATGATTTCAAAACAGGTTGACTCTTCTCCCCGTCTTCAGCTTCTCGTTCCTACTAGAAAGTCCAAAGATGTGGTATAAATCATAATGGGATTTGTGTGCGGAGAGAGACCTGGGTGGGATAAGAAATAGAAACTGATACGGGCGGTATAGCGCGAGTGCAGTATGGGGTGGCGGAGATAAAGTAAGACAGAAAGTGTAGTAACGAAGACAAAGATACAAAGAGAGTTTGATTAGCAAATGCTCAGAAAGAAAAAAGGTTTAGGCAAAGAATGAATGATAGGAAACAGGGCTAGGACAAGATTGTATGATCGGAAACATAACTAGTAAAGGGATCAAAAGGAAAGGTAGAAAGAGAGAGGATAACAGAGATGACAGAGATAAGCGCTAAGAAATTCGAAAGGGGTTAAGAAGAATTTTTTAGGGAGAGATATACTAAGGAAGATATAAACATATGTATATAGATCGGAAAGATTTAATAGAATTTTCTTAGAATTTGATTCACAAATGCCCTATTACGAATAATTTATTTTAGACTACTGTTTTGGTGCAGGGCTTTGCCATATACTCGAATAGCAACAGTGTATAAAGCAGCAACGGAAAACGACGTTCTATAGCAATAAATCAGTGAAGAATCACTAAATTCCATTTAATAGTTATTGAATACAAACAGACATCCAGAAATTAGAAAAAAGTTATCAGTTGGCTTAACCAAAGAAAATCTATTATGAGAAATATCTTTAAGAACATATATGGGTCTGTTCCAATTTTACTGCATGCGTAATAATATTTTGAACGAACTATTTTTGCCACCACTGTGTACAATATAATAAAATATTTCCGAAACGGATAAGGTAATATTGATCCTCGATCTTACTTCGGTGAACATTTTGTTCAATTCTATATAAATATTATTGTGTGATGCCCGAACAAACAGACAAAAATTTTTCTCGGCTTCTCTTACTCTAATAAAGTCATCTCGTATACATTTTTCCTTAATATCTATAGTGTACAGATATCACGCTTTTACAATTTAAGTACAAGCAAATTTAATGATCCTTTATAACAATAGGTCCTTGACTTTAAAAGTATTCTAAAACTCCTTTTATGTCTTCTTCTACTTGCAGTGAAAATGAACTCTTCAGTATCCTTTCTGTTGGTGATGATATGTGCGGTCGTTTTAGCGGCTCAAGAAGGTCAAGCTAAAAGTGAGTAAACAAACCATATTTGAGTGCATATCTGCTCCTGGTAAAGGCGGAAAGCTATCGATATATCGGGAGTTTCTATAAAAGGTTAACACGATCGCTTTCTTTTTACTATCGATAATATTGCGTAAAATATTGTGACGAATTCGATGATTCCTAGATTATTCTTCCTTGTTTCAATCGTTATAAAGTTAAATAAACAAACGCGTCAATACTTTTGGCTAGTTAGCTAGTTTTATTTACTATAATCGCAATACAAATTCACGAGTTTGGTAGCACCACAGTAAGTCCACTATAAAAAGCTTGAAAATAAATTGATGATAATAACTTGTTAGCTTACTGCCTTTTATAGTCCGCCAGGGGGCTATCTCACTCACCCAGAAGTTACTAGGTTGTTCGTGCATCGTTCTCTCCTGCTTACATGTTGAGTGTAACCATCGCAGCTGTGATTAAATATTACATAACGAAAACTATCTTAAAACAATTATGGTGATAGGAAAAACCGAAAATAGTTCACAAAAAAAATAAAAAATTCCCTGTACCAAATGGTTGGAAAATAAAAACTTTGACAGCGTGGAGGAAAATTCTTTTATTTATCTGGTGAACAGCACCGTCAAAATTTTACCTTGCTCACAGACAAATTTTGACAACCACACATACATGCATGTGATATTGAATATAATTTAGCGCAAAACATACGAAGTAAAATGCAGAAAAAATACGAAAATTTAAAATTTATTCAAAAAATATTTGCTTTCGCATTCTCGTTTTTCGTGTGTCCACATTTTTAACGGTCAAAAGTTTCCCCTTTCATTTGGTACAGCAAAAGGGAAAATATTTTTACACATAGAAAATTTGTTTCTATCGTTTTTCCTTGGAGCGAAATTCTTCCAATTGGCACACAGATGAAATAAAAGAAAAATTTTTAGCAACAAAAAATTCTGGATTTTAATGATTTTTTTTCTGCTATCGAGTTCACGACATTCCCTGGAAAACTCGAAAATAAACAAAAAATATCCCAGAACTAACTAATAAAATGTCGTAATTGCTGATTTAAGTAGCCATCGTGAGATTTTTTTCCGACGACAGTTCACTCGGAATAGCTGATAGCATCTATATATGTATATAAAATTCAAATTATGTATGTATCTATAGATCGACTTGCGTCCTCAACGTATAAACCGATCCTAACCAAATTTGAAACACGAGCTGGATACCTTACCGGGATGGTCATGGGCTATAAAATATTTTGATATACATATATATGGGGTGTGGTACCTCCCATACATCTGAAATTTTTCATAGTCTGTATCTCTGGAAGTATTTATGTTAGACCACTGAAATTTGGTAAGGGTTTACATGAGGTTAATCCCTACCACCTCCAAAAAAACTGGGGATAACAAAAACGGGGGCGTGGCACCTCCCATACAGCTGACATTTTTTTTATAGAAATGTGGGGTGAAACCGACGGGTATAAGCTAGTATTTGATAAATACGAGCCTAATTTGAAAATTCGGCGACTGAAAATATATTTTATATTTCACCATGAGCTTAGTCCTAAATTTTTTAAACACTCGTATCTTGAATGATTCTAAATAATCTATTTTTAAGACTCTCATAAGGGACAGTTTTTGAGCTCTGAGTAGTGATTATTATGATAAAGCAGAACTTTCTTTTACTAGCTGCGTATTAACCATAACTTTTGTATTTTGCTGTCAGTTAAAATAAATTTCCTCTGCAAATTTGCAAAACTTGATAGTATCGAGTAATCGATAGTATCCATGAATACCGTCGATTTGTAAAGAAAGCCAAGACTGGCGCTAGGTACCCACACCTAACTCATAGAGTCATAATATATCGCTTTAAACATACTCTATTACTTAAATATGATTCAGATTATTTTTGACTAAAATCCAAATGCTCCAAATTTATCAATCTAAAACACCACCATCAACAAATGAGCATATTTACGTTTTAACAGAGGCAGCTTTATGAAAATCACACCTTCTTCACCATTCCACTAATGACAATTATTCCTTATTTAAAAAGTGTACTTTACAATCTATCTCTATGGCGCGATATACAACAGGTATATCATCATAAACCTCCTAAGAGATTTTTGCGCCAAGCTTCTCTTCCAATTTGTGGTGTGCCGATTTGAATTTTCCCTACAAATTGGTGGGACCTACAGTTTTTTGCCGACTCCGAACGGCATCTACAAAGGAGACGAATTTTTGCTGAGAAGCCTGTCATGGCAGAAATACACTCGGAGAGTTTGCCAAACCACTGCCGAGGGGCGACCCCGTTTTGAAAAACTTTTTTTCAAATCACTTTTGATGTTACCTGTACCAGGGCTCGAACCATGGACCTTCGGTGTGGTAGGCCGGCAACACTACCTTCACACCACGGCGGCCGCCCTGCAAAAAATGCGATTAGTGTAGGAGGCATCCGAGATGTGTCGCAAAGGAGGATGCGACTATTGCCAGTTCTGATTACTTTTTATGGGCTGAGTGTCCACATTTGTTAGAGCATGACAGACCAATGTTACCCATTTATACCCCAACGGGTACGAAAGGACTAATGCACTTTCTACCCAATCGGGTACTTTCAACTCATATAAGTATGCCACAAAAACTAAAATTGACTTACACCCCTGTGAGTATGCTATGAAAGCTCGGTTAAAAAAAAATTGCCAAAAATCAGGTAAATCTTTTATAGGCTTGAAATTAGTGTCTTGCTACACTGAAATTGAATGAGCTACAAAACTGCATAGTTGAAAAAATTCTTGGTAAAAAGTTTACACTTTTGATAAAAGTTCGTCGAATTGTTCTGAATTTTTCACAAAGTCCTAACCTGGTATTTTCAGTATTTCTATTGTATTTTTAAGGACCTTTTCATAAGACATTATCAAAATTATTAAAGAAAAAAGTTATTCTTGCTGAAAATTACAATTTTTATGGTGGCTCATTTGGACTGTATAATGAATAATAGCCAACTGTAGAATAAAGGAATTAATCACGGGTCGCTCTTTTTTAGAGATTAGACAAGTGATTTTTTTGCAGGGCTTGTACAGTAAAATTACTTTCACGCTACCCAAATATTGTATCACAATTACGCAAATTAATAAATTTATTCACAATTCATATACAAGCCACCTTGAAATGACGTTCATTATCTGTAAAATGGCTAGTTAGAAGATAACCTGACAGGAGCACAGCTTATTTGTCATATCTTAAAATACGTTTGTGTGTGTGCATGCGAGATGGTGACGGGTTATAGAAAATGCAGCTACACAAGCCACAGTCATACTCCTAATTGAATGTTGATTGTGTTGTAGCTGCAAAGGCGTGAGTGCAAAACAAAACGATAAAATGTAAGGACGAATACGACCGTACATAAAATGTTGGAAACAAACTCCCCAAAGAGCTAAACACACTGTTTATCTTTGGAAATCCATTTATCAATTGAAATAAGTAGATGCGACAATGAAGAGTGTTGCTAAAAATTCCGATGTAACTGAAGACAATTGTAAATGGCAAAGGAGGACAAGACACCCTTCACTTAGTTGGCCACCATATTTTTCTGCTGAAAAAGTTGCAGGTCGATAGGAAGAGCTTCAGCTTTCGATTTTCCATCTTCGATATGGTTTTGTCGAGACAGTACTTCCACCTGTATATTTATGGAACAAAGTATCTAAGTAGGTAGTATAACCTGTAAGGGAAATCTTTAGTTTCGCTGTTGTTGTGACAATACTAATTCTTCTTCAACTTCTTTCATATGCAATCAATGGTCTAAATTGTCCACGCTGCAGACATTTGTAATTCTTACATACAGGGTGGCTAATGAAATCCGCTACCAAAAAAAAATTAAATACCTTTTTTTCTATTTAATGAATCTGGTTAATTTTTTTTTATTTTGCAGATTGACTTTTACATTTAACAAAAATGGATAACTGGGACACTGAAACAAGAATTTGGATTGTCCGCCGCTATCACGCACTGGAGTCCGTAGTTTCGGTTCAAAGAGAGTATAGGCGCACGTTTGGCGGCAATCCTCCGAGCAGATGGACCATAATAAGACTTGTAAACAATTTTGCCGAGCATGGGACAGTCAACAGAAGACCTTACCATCGAAACCCTTCAGTTCAAACGGAGGAAACAATCGCTGCTGTAGCTGCTGCCATACAAAACAATCCACGTGTTTCGACAAGAAGCTTATCTGCTCAAATGGGTGTAAGCAGACAGTCATTACAGTCAATTATGCACAAAGATTTGGACTCATTCCCATATAAAATTCAAATGGCCAACAAACTGAACGCTGCAGACTTGCCGATTCGCTTGGAATTTTGCCAGAAGATGCTTCAAATGGTGGAAGAGGATGGAAACATGTTGAACTGTCTTTTCATGTCTGACGAGGCCCATTTCGATTTAAACGGCAACATAAACAAACAAAATTGTCGAATATGGAGTGCTTCCAACCCACAGATACTCCATGAGACGGAATTGCATCCACTTCGTGTCACAGTGTGGTGTGCAGTTTCATCACGCTGCATTGTCGGGCCGCACTTCTTCGAAGAAAACGGTCACACCGTTACGGTTACTGGAGACCGTTACTTGATCATGTTGAGAGAGTTTTTCTATCCAGAATTACGCCGAATGAGAATTTCTTTCAACTCTGTGTGGTTTCAGCAAGATGGTGCAGCTCCTCATATAGCCCAACCTGTTATGACAGAATTGCGACGAAAATTTCCCAATAAGCTGATATCCAGAAACTCCACATTCCGTTGGCCACCCAGGTCGCCTGACCTTACTGCACCTGACTTTTTCTTGTGGGGTTATTGCAAACAGGAAGTCTTCAAAGCAAAACCAACAAATTTGAATGAACTAAGGCAATCCATTCGAGAAACAATTGCGGCTATTCCTGTCTCAACTCTCCAAGCAGTAATGAACAACTTTTTGGTAAGATGCCGCACATGCATCGACGAGCAGGGGGGGCATTTAAATTCCATTATTTTTAAAACTAATTAAGCTATATTTAATAAAATTTAATGAGCTTTAACATGAATAAAAGAAAAATGAATTCCATACACTGAAAAAAAAATTATTTGAGTTTCTTAATGTATCAAAATTCATCAGCCACCCTGTAGTTAAATAGAAATAGCTAAGAACTAACTCAAAGGTTCCGAAGCAGAAAAAGTCCTACTTATTGTTCCTAGCACGATTTTACCCGTATTTCGATAGTTCTAACACAAAAAAATACTTTTTACCTAGTACTTACTTTTTCAGAATTAAGAACCCTTTTCTTTAATCGGATTTAGAAATTAATTTATTTGCAAGACAAATATATAACACTAGCTTTCACCCGCGGCTCCGCCCGCATGAAGAAACTGAGCAAAATAAACGAAAGTTCTTCTGAACACATTTTTATTTATCAGCCAGATAAAAATTTACGGTTAGATGTGAAAACGACTGTTAATATAGAACTGAGGTTTAACTTTTTTTAAAAGGACAGGCCCTGGTCCACGCATGAATATATTACCTATTCTATGCTCCTGAGATCAAGTGTACAAAATTCCGTAAAAATCCGTTAAGTAGTTTAGACGTTGAAGACCTACAAACAAACTCACAAACTTGCGCATTTATAATATTAGTAAGATTTAATATTTCCCTGCTATTTTACCATATCACTGCAAGACATAAATAATTATCAAAATAATCAAGACTTCTTATTTATTTTAATTTTATTTAATAATCGTTCATATTTTTTTAATCAATTTAAAATAAATCATTCAAATGGAAAACAATGTCAAGTAATCATTAAATGACTTCTCAAGAAAACAATTAACTAAACCGCTTAATCACCATTACCAGTTACGGTGAGCATGATTACTTAACATGTTTTTCGTTTTTAATTATTAATTTCCAATTGATTAAAAATAACAGCGATTTTTCACGATTATTAAACAAATTTAAAAATATTAAAAAGCTGTATTTATTAAATCGAGCTTTAAATCGAGGTGTAACCAACAAAATAATAAAAATTCGTTTTTTCACATATATCGGTAATTTTGTTTGTTTTAAACCATCTCATAAAATCTCACAACCGTAATAAGTTCCATTAGAAAGATAAACCAAAAGCAATTATGATGTAACTGACATTTTGCATAAAAAAAAATTTTACTTTTGTTGGTTACACTAAAATTGCTTCCAAATCTCAAAATGTTTCTTGCAATGACACAACAAAACTTATGTAATGATTAATTACCAATTTTTAACGATTAATAAATATTATTTATTTAATAATCATCTTAATCATTGCCCCTTAAAGATATTTGTTGTAAAATATAAAGTAAGAAAAGTAAAAACTCAAATTAAAAAAATACAAGTTTTTTTTTAAAGGACATTGTAAGAATTTTTCTGGAATACAATTTAATTTGCCGAGTTTTGAACTAGTAAAAATCTAGTTAACTAACTAGCCAGCTCCGTTTTGCCACTTTAGATGTAGTTCTAAAACAGATGTTGGTCTCCCTAGCTACTGAGCTCCCTGCAGTGGTATATAAAATTAATATACATACATTTTTGCTAACCTATCTTCAAATACGTAAAAGGCAGTAAAATTGAGCGCAACTTTCTCCATGCATTCACTTGTATGAAGTTGCAACAGCAATCTAAATAAATACAACAATTGCTGCCGCGGAAAATCATTGACAATTGCTTCTTTGTTGCATGCTTCTTCTTGCTTGCCAGCAACATTTTTGAAAGGTATTGTTTTCAGCTTAAATATAGAGGTAGCCTATTTTCTATCTTCTTAGAATATGTTTGTTTGTACGTCGGCATGTTTGTTTACTGATATGACACATTCACGTGCTCACAAATAGCTACACTCGTGGCATATTGAATTATCAATTTGTTGCTCGCAACAGCAATTCGTTCTTAGTATAAATACAATCGGCACAAATGAAATTTATTGTTTTGTTTATGACATCAAAAGTTCAACAGCCGTGTGAACTTGTATTGAACACCTTGAAATGGCATGGTAAAATTTGAGTAATCATCTAATACTGCGCTTAAACTCAAATGAAGTCAGAGGCACGCAACATCATACGTAGATGTTTACGCTTGTGCATAGTAATTACTATTATTATTATATATTTATTTCTTAAGTAAATGTCTTCCTTTTCTATTTCCATTTAATAGTCTAAGTTTATTAATTATATAAAACATTTGTTTCAAAAAACATAAATACAAATTTAAATATATAAATAAATATTTACATATTTTCGGTCTATTTAATATGGCCTTTGGGCAGCGCGGCTTAAATGAGATAAGAATGTGTTTGTATAATTTGGAATTATTATTTATTTCCCGCTTTGCGTTCATAATATAAGTCAGAGCATGTGCAGCTAGCAGAGATGCCAGCAGCAGATCGGGGGATACAGTACTTTCTTAGGGGCCGAAAATCGGGATTTCTTTCTTAAAGTCCTGGGATTTTCAGGATGGGAATTACGTTACTACGAACTAAATACGTGTTAATTATTATATCCCATACCAGATAACACATGGAACTTAATTACATCGCCTTTCCTTTCGTTTGATACCCATATTGTACCAACACATTTTGGGTCAGCTTGGTCCATATATCGGTCTATATCTCCGAAACTGGTGAAGCTATCCATTGATTTGGCTTCGATTTTGTTTTTAACAGCAAATAAATAATTTGGAAAGCTTTCGCACTCTTTTGGTATTCTGGCCACTAAATTTGGAGGTTAATTTCGTTATCACCAAAATAGGTGGTAACGAAATGTAACTGTGAAATTGCACACGTATTTTTTAGTATTTTTGTTTAAAGAAAATATCGGAATTGTGTACACATACTAGTCAAAAAGAATAAACAAAGAATATTTGCACTTTTTAGCGCTTTAGACAGTGCTTCTAGATATATCGAGCCCTAACCGCAATTTTGGCGTAACCAACAAAATTTAGAAAATCAGTATTTTGAAAGATATCGATAGTTCTGTTTATTTTAAACCATCTCACAAAATATCAAAACTGTGGTATGTACCATTACAAAAATAAAGCAATGGCAATTATGATTTTAGTAACACTTTGCTTTAAAATCTTGTAAACCCTGTAAAATTAAACTTTTGCTGAAATCGCTGTTAAGGCTCGATATATATCCTAGCAGAGTACCCGCTGTCGTTCTGGTTGTGAATAGTTCATACATTCCTGTTACCCTGAATCAGGCTATACATCTCCCTCACCCAATTTCCATAAATCTCAAACTCCATCAAAATCGTACCCGTTCACGTGCCTTCCTCATCTCATATTTATCTCCTACTGCCCCTTATCTTAACCTCCATTTTTATCTTCACCTCAATCTTTGTTATGATAAGTTTTGCCGAAAATTTTCCAATTTTTCTGCATAGTTTTAAATATGTGTGTTTGACAAAAAAGCGAATTAGTATACTCAAGAAAATTTTGTAAAATCAATGCAAATCGTATAATTTTGCAAGTCTCCTGTCGCCCTTATACAATTTTTTTATCAACTATACAAAAAACATGCTTGGCCAACTTATTAAGCAGTTATGTTATTAAAAATTGGCCAATTTTCTTAGATCTACTTAAGCTATTATTGCACTGATCATTCATAAGCGTACCCTTTTATATCGGCTTTCTAATCTATTTTCTCATGCCCAACCTCGTATTCATTTTCATTATCATCATTCTTTTTTTCTCAGTTCCCGTTTCTATGCCCTATACCTTTCTATCACATAAGTTTATCTATCGGTATTTCCAGCAGAGTTTTTCCAAAATACTTCCTCCTCTCCACTCCTTACCGTCACCTTCACTCATTTTTTCAAACAAACTTTTAATGAACAAACACGACTTTTTTTAGAGTTTTATTATAGTATAGATTATTTAAGTTCAGATAGTTTATCAAAGAATTTCTTCATTTTTTTCAACCTAAACTGTGGAAGCATTGCTAAGAGGCAAATCATGGGACTCATCGCCATGTCCCGGGGTTGTAAAATCAGATCCCGAATATCCCGTGATTGTTAAAGTCTAAAAAGAAATTGGTATCGCTAACTGATAGGTAGGCATATACATATATACTCTTGCGCTGTGGTTTTACACTTTTGTGGTACCCTAGAATAACTTTACCCCAAGTGGTTGACAAAGATAGCAACAAATCACTTTGGTCAACGCTGTTAGCGTGGCGATCTTCGACTGTTGGCAAAAAAACTGATCAACCGAATTTTCATATGACGATCATGTGAAAAAAAATTCATCAAATGGCAATACTTTACCTTAGGCTTCAACATCTAAAATTGTTGGGAGTGGTGTTAAAAGCCGCTTTCGCTCCCAATAATTATCCGGAGGCGAAAATATGTTGTTATTGATTATTTAAAATAATTCCACTCAGTCGTAAAGCGAAGTTCTGTTTGACAATAAATGCGATAAAGAAATATTTGGCGGAATATAACTCCGAGGAGATTAAGGCCGAGCTTCTCTACCAATTTGTGGTTGCTGCTTCTAAATTTTCCTACAAGCTGGCTGGACTAACAGTAAATATAACATAATAACATCGAATGCAATGTTACTTTTGCAACTGGGTTTTTCAAGTTGAGAATAGAAAAAAAGTATGGCCTGTTTTCCTTCATTTCTGACCATGATTTAATTTTTTGCGATCTAGATATTGAAATATTTAATGCATTAACAAGCGCGGCAACCGTACACAATCAATATATTAAAACACAACCGTTCTACTCGAGTGTCGTTTATGTGTTTCTTTTGCTTCTTTTACAAAATGGTATTTGACAGTTCTTGCAAGTGTTCCTAATATTACATATAACTAAAGTTTGGTAATATTAATTAACCCTTTACACTACTACAGTATACTATATGTTGACTCTGCCCGCTTGGGTCAGAATTGGTTTGGTTATTATAGAGCACTTAATATTGATTCGATATTTTTACAACTTTCTTGTATTAACTGGTAAGATTGTCTTCATCCACTTCAAAAGGAAAGTTCTTATAGCCCTTAAAAAAAGAAACAATAGAAAAGGAATCCAAGTCCTCAAAACTGAGAGGTTTTTCGAAGCTCCCGAAATAATGCCGTATCGGTCATCAAAAGCGTGAAACGCTCATTCTACTAGGATAAGCTGTATCCTTCTTTCCCTTCTCTAATTCTCTGGAAAACCTTGAAGAATTTACGTGTTTATTCCCGTGTTGAATGTAAGCTGAGTGCTGATGTGTTAACAAATGCTTTCCTGAAAGGTTTTTCCTCTGTTGTTAACCAAGCCAATCTGTTTCTTGTGATGACCTTATTTGTAGGGTTCAAAGAGTAAATACCGGTACTGATGTTTCCGAACTCAAAGTGATTGCTTCTAGCGTTCCGCAAGGCTCAATCCTTGGCCCTCTTCCCTTTAGACTCTTTATCAATGACATATTTTCAACCACCTGCAAGTTCGCTAGTTGAGATCACACAAATGCTGTAGTGTGTGAAGTGTATGCCTAATCTCACTGTACTAATTTTTATGTTTTTAAAAATAAATGAAATTAAATGAAACAATAAAAGAAGTAAATTGCGAAAATGACAAATACATTTGTGAAAAAGCAAATCAAATTCAGAGAGGTACAATTAAATTCCAAATAGAAGCAAATTAACTTGAGAAAGGACGAATGAAATTCAGAAAGGGCAAACGAAAGTCAGAAAGGAGCAAATGTTTGTATGTATTTTAGAAAGCGGAAGATGTTTTTTTCAAAAGGAAACACACAGCACACCGTTTAAAAACCCTTAATCAAAAACCGCTCCGAATAATTCGACTCAGAAATTTTTGCAATCTTTGCTAAACACTTTATTTTTACATACTCCCAGTTTTACACTGCATACTTTCGACTTCCTCTAGCTGAATCAACACTTTACTGATTATTTCATTTAAAAAACAAAGTGGTACAAATATGTCCAATTTTTATGATGGCTGTATGCATAAAATATTTATGTCCCTTCGCAGCATCTATGTACATATACTCGTATATGTACGCATGAATAGTCGACTTGATAAATAGTTAAATTCGTATAGCCGATACATTTTGGCTTCAAAGGGTGACCCATGGGGAATAACAACGATGTGCTTAAACTTAAACGGATTTGTCTGCAACCTAAATTTATCATATCAAAGTAGTTGGAAGTGGGTTGAAATAATCAAAAACGTAATTCATGCACAAGAAGTTATTTGCCTTTAATTGGTTTGATACAACATTGCATGTATGGACGAACACATTAGGGATGTTGCGAATGTTCGTATACAATGTTCGGATACACATTCGCAACAAAATCCAAAAGGAGCTTTTACGATGTTGTTCAAGAACTGGTGGGTAAGAAAATATTGCATGTGGAGAAATTTTTATTCTTTATGGATTTCTTTCTTTTTGTATTGTTAATAAATACTTGGAATATCAGCCAGAAGTTACAATAAGTTCAATACTTTTATACCTTTCATGAACATGAAATGGTATTATAACTTTGGTCCGAAGAACAGATAGACTCTTCAATAAGTATATCAAAATGATCAGGGCGATGAGCTGATTCGATTTAGCCATGTCCGTCTGTCCGCCATTTTATAATATATTAGTCATTTGTCGGAACCAACAAGATCGGACCAATGCAACGCATAGCTGCCATACAATCGATTGTTCCGATAAACGGGTTTTGACCTATTACTCTTGAAGTTAAAAGGCTTGGAACGTAAAATTTTACAGATTTAGTACATATTATATACGTAACTAGTGAAAATCAGCCGGATGGACCAATATAACATATAGCTCCTATATAGCCGATAGTTCCGATAAAAGGGTTTTGGGCTATAAATTTTGCAATTTAATAGCGAGAAATCCAAAATTTTGCAGCTACAGTACTTATTACATATGTAATGTGTGTAGTGAAAATCATCAATATTGGACCAATATATCGTATAGCCCCCATACAACACATTTCCCCGGTAAACGGGGCTTGGGCTATGTATCTATAAATTAACAGGGTAAGGCCATCAAATTTTGCAGTGTTTGCACTTATTGTAAGTAAGGATCGGACACTTAAATCAGTGATGCGTTTTCATGAAAGGTATAAAGCCTTCGGCACAGCCGAAGACAGCACTTTCCTTACTTGCTTAAATATGGTAATGATCAGCTGCATACCTGCATGCATAATTTGAATTTTATATAAGTCGTCGCTCTCTTGCCAGAAGCATGAATGTGTCATTTTTGAGATTTCGTGCTCAAAGGTGTATAATATTAACCATTGAATGATCTATAAGTTAAAAGGGTACAAGAAACCCATACTATTTCGCAATCCAAGCTATGTACATTGACCCAAAATGTACTGATTAAAAAAATACAATTAGCTTGCAAACTTGATTACGCAACATTTGCATTTAAACAAAATCATGCTTCTGGCAAGAGAGATAGCATTAAAATTTCGGAATCAAGTTCCGATAAAATTGAAATTATATATGAAATTAGAGGTTTCGATTCCTTTAAACTAATTGCCGTAACATCCCTAACCGGCACACACAAATGGTGATGCGTGCCGATATGCAACACATGTGTATTTGGAGGGGCAGGACGCCCTGCTTACCGGCTTACATTTTTTGGCTCAACTTCACAGATTTTATTTCTGCCTCAATTGATGTTGTGAAGCAGTTAGTAAGTTAGTTTGGCTGCTTTTTTTTCGTTCTATCCTAGTAGTGATAACAAGGCATCATGTGCGAATATATGTACATATGTAATTGTGGTGAGGGCGACTCTTATATTATGACGTTTAAATCTTCTTTTGTACATACGAGACATGTGGCTATAATTCCAAACCCCCTTTAAATATATTGTCAAAAAAAGTTGGATTTGGAGATATTTTTGAGATTTTTTTATGAGTTGCTTTGTATCAATAAAAAAAATACCATAAAATATATATACCTTATGGATATATCGTTTCTTCTGACAAAAATACAACTCAATAATAATAATTTTTGATCTAACTCTATGAATATTTATTTTAAACTTTTTTACAGAGGGCTGCAACGCTTATGGGCACGCTTGTTATGGTGGGCATGGCAAACGTTCTTTGGGCTCCTTAACAGATGAAATGCGTATAAATAACGTATTTAGAAATGAAGGAGACGAAACGCATCCAGACGAGTTACTGCAAATAATGTCCAATGAAGGTACAGGACTATTGCCAGAAGGTGGAATCGAAACGCTACCAAGATATAGGCTGGTGAAGTTTATGAGATCATTGGTAAGTTTGGCATAGTTATACAAACCCACATAATACGTATGCTCCTTACCTTTGAGTGCTGACATGTAAAGTACAATAAAACAATAAAAGAGGCAGACCAACACAGTAAAAGCCAACCTATTGGTAGCCTTATAAAACAACTGATTGTAACAACCCTATGAAAATCAATGAAATAGATTCTTGGGGCTGTATCGTAATTTTCTATCCCTACCATAAACAAACCGACGAATTGCATTTTGGATACTTCGCTGGGATTTATTTTGGTAGAGTTTTTCAATATCTGAATAAAATGATATTTTAAATAGTTCAAATGTTCTAAGAAATTATTAGCCGGATAATTTCACTAAGGGTGATCTCAGCGCGACATCCCTCAACCCAGCTATATGTATCTACTTGATCACTTTGGTTTCGTTTTTTTTAATGAGGAGACATGCAGGTAACGTTTCTTATGCTGAAGCCTACTATTACCAATTAATAGATTTCGGAGTGAGGTGAAACCAATCGACCTCTCCTCTTAGGATATGTTACATTGTGGAGACTAAATTTTCCTACTGCAGTACTACCTAAGCTTTATGGAGGCGATTAGCTTTTTTAAATTCATTTTTGTATTATCTTATTTGGTTTGGCTGAGGCTCTAGGACGTCTTGCTCAAAAGGTTCATGAATTCTTTGTTCTTATAGAGGTATCTGATGAATAACACAGCTTATAACTCACGTAATCAGAAAGCATCGAAAATGTGAAATAAAAATTCCAAAATGTCAATACTTTTGCCAGCTTAAAGCTGAAGTTATGGGTGAGTTTTTCGTATCGCTGTAGTCGTATACTTAACGTAAGATAAAAACCAAAATGCAATTTATCGGTAAGGTTACGTTACGGATAGCGAATTACGATGTAGCACCAATAATCGATTGCATTGTTTCTCATAAGGTTGATCGAATTAGCTGTTTTATAAGGTTACCGATAACGCACCAATAACTGCAGCTTAAAAATGTATAGGTTATGGATATGGTGATAACCAAAAACCAGTTGTTTGGATATGGTATGGTTATGTCAATAGCGTTTTGGTATGGAATCATTTATCGATTACATTGATCTCCATAAGGTTGGTCCGATCAGTTATTTTATATGGATATGGCTATGTCACCATTAACTAAACTCTTATACCTTAGAGCTAACACAGACACATAGAGATGTAAGGAATCTAATTATTTAATTATCGATTTGATGTTAAGCACGAAAAGTAGATAATCTTGTTTTAAGTACATTTTCTCTCAGACTTCAATTGACCGTTGTGATTAACTTTATATTTTTATTGTTGTTGCAGTTGAGCGGACACCTGCAGCGACCTACTGAACGACACAACGAAATTGACTATCCCATCTCAGCAGAAGCATACAATCGGGACAACAACAATGCTTTCAAATAAGATGTCAATCACCTTGAGCTGAAAAAAATCACAATAAACCATCCAAACTATACATACATTCAATTGTATATTTAGAATTAAAAGACAGCAATTGTAAATGTAAAAAAAAATTCAAACTCTTTCCGTGTGCAGAATATGTTTTATTGTTATATAAAGATGCATTACTACTTAATTACAGTTTTATACATAAGAACATAACAAATTTATAAACCTAACTAAATTTCAAAAAACAAAAATTCGAACAATTAAACAAACTGTATACATATGTACATATGCTAAATGTAAATAAGAATCTTAAAAAAAAATTTTCCAAAAATATTTAACATCAAAAACTCTAACTGAAATTTTAAGGGCTGGGAAATTTCAGAATAAATCATGTCACATACACATACACACAGCTACCTTAAATGTATGCCATTAAAAATAAAAAACTGTAATTTGAAACTTCAAAAATTAAAATAAAATATACAAAAAATGGATTACTTTTCTATACTATTTAAATTGAGACTATGTAGCTAATTAGGACAATGTACATACTTTTAAGAAAACAACTAAGGAATGAAAAACCCATATCTTTATTTAACACGTATTACGGGTATGTACGTAAATGTTAATAAATTCTTTTAAAGATTGAAAATTCAAAAATGTTCATTAAAAAATATTTGAATAAACACCCGTTGAAGTCGAAAGACTCCACAAACCGGAGACAGGTAATTTCTAGATAGTTTGAGTACGCTGCATTCAAAGCTTTTGTCAAGTTGCCGAATGAAAGAGAAATACAAAACCGCACTTGCCACAAAGCAAAATTCGGCAACTCATTTTGAACTCTCTCGCGTTTGTGTTAATATCCGACTATTTTTTATTGACGTTGTTTTAAGATGCATTATTGCGAATACTATATGGTGACGTATTACTATTATTGTAGCAGTATTTCGCCTATTCATTGAATGGGGCATGATGGATCAAACAAGGTTTTACTGATATAAACATTCCTTGACCAGATATGAGTCCGTACGTCCCGGTACTAGCACCTTATGGAACTAGCCCGAGTGCCGTGGTAGCAATTTGGTTAACTCCGGAACCAGGGTCAATGTGGACTTTCGACAGGCATACTCAGAATTTCCCGCAAATGACTGCCACTTTAGACAACACTACCCAAAACCTTCAGAGAGTGTTTTGGTCGTTACAAACAACAACAACAAGAGGAGTGTTATGGAAATGGCAAAATCATTGGGACACATATAGTTTCTGGAATTGTTTTGAGGAAGCTCAATGCACAATCCGCTAAGATTTATCTATTATCTCCCGGTAAAAGTGGATATATGTAGTGAGCCGATGTTTTCGAAAAATATAAGAATTATATGACTTAAAGTTCATTACCGATTTTTTGACAGATAGCCCATATAAAATTGTATCAAAGACCATTCATCACGCATCGTCAAGCACCGAATACTAATATTCGTGGCATCTCTAGAAGCACTTCAAGGACTTCACAATTATAATGGCACAACTTAGTATTATAAACTAAAAATTCTATACTCGCGGAAATTTAGTTGCTACAGGCATTAGGCGCTTTCCAATCAGGAGTGATCCAGATCCAGATAGGAATTTTGCATTTAAATGCAGCAACAATGTTTTGATCCTGATATTTTTCTGGATCAATTTCGGATCTGTATAGAAATGCTGTTCTTTTAAGGGCTTATATATAATATGTTTTGACAGCCAACCCCTATTTACTCTTATACAACTGATGTTGAACGTGATACGGATGTGGATAGCTGATTGGAACGTAACTAATGGCGTCTATCAGCTATTCCGACGATAAGAAATCACAAAACTCTATTACAATTATGCCCCGCAGGCTGTACTGCCGGAATAGCTAATAGACCCTATTTGTTATTTTTAATATAGCATAATATTCTCCATGAAAAATAATAAAACCCTAATCGTATAGAAACTCTCATAAGCTATTTTATTTCTTATATCAGGTGGTTTCAGTAGACCAGCTGAGCTCTACCTTTTCGAATTTTGACAGTCCACCCATTCTTTAGTGCGATTTTGACATTAAACCTATGAATTACAAAAACAAAATGCATGTAAAATGTATATGTGTCTGTATGTTTGTCGAGCTGCTTCGAACTGTTAGTTGGACCCATGATTAAATTATATATGGTTGTCGCAAGCGGCCAACAACACATAATTACCGTTGGCAACGTATTGCCCTTATGTCAAAATGCACATGTGAGAGGGAACTTGCATTAACGATCCGCCTATTTTCTAAGCTTTCCACCTATAACACACACACATAAATCACAAAATTTCTTTGCTTTTCCAAGAACTGTAAGCAAAGAATGTAAGCAAAAAACAAAGATATGATGGTTTGACATAAGGTGTGGATGAGGAAGAAGAAGACGCTCTGTCATCGACGACAACTATATAAATTATTTAATCGTGGTTGGACCCAAGGCGAATTCATTACAGGTGGCGTTGGTAACATACATATATGTATTGAACTTTTTTTATTTTCAGTAGAACGGGTAATGTCAAACTCAGCCAAATTCAAGGCGAATTCGCATTTTAGCAATGGCGCCCAATTCGAATCCATAAGGCAAATTTGAATTTTGACAGCTCGCATCCGATTTACAAAAACAAAATACATGGAAAATTTACATATATGTTCCCGCGGCCACCTGTATAAATTCGCCTTGGGTTAGACCATGGAGTATTCCTTTACTGTTCTACAAAAATCGATATACATGTTAACTAATTCAAGCTATCGACTATTCAATTACTATCGGACCACGTGCGGTAAGAAACGTCAAGTCAAATTGTAAACATTTGGTGGTTGAATTTAATTGTAGTGAACAAAAATATGACCAACGCGACCGAAATAATGTCGAACGAGAAGATTAATAGCAGTCCTGCTGTTTGTAGTGTGATCTTTCGCCAAAACCGAGCACTTGGCTATGTTAGCAATAACATTCCTGCTGCTGTACGTTATGTACGCCGAAGAAAGGACACACTGATTACCACCTGCATTGGACGTTCCTTCCAAGTCTATACCGCCAGCCATTTTCGTTTGGTGCATGTGGGCCCTGTGCATCCTGATGAAATCACAGCACTGGCTATGGATCGTGTACACACATACACGGCTAGTAATCGGTGTATTTATGCCTGGCGCGCTGGCAAGCACCAACGTCACGTCTATCGTGGGCATACAAAAGACATACATTTGCTACTACCGTTTGGTCCGCACCTAATAGCTGTGGATGCGGCCAATGCATTGCGTGTGTGGGATGTAGCTAAAGAAGAGGTGTATTTGGAAATACAATTCAATGTAGATGAATTTTTAATCACTGCCATGACACATCCACCTGCTTATCTAAACAAAATCGTATTAGGATCACAGCAGGGTATGTTAAAAATTTGGAATATTAAAGAAAATCGTTTGGTATACACTTTTGCTGGATGGGGAAGTAAAGTGACATGCATTGAACCTGCGCCAGCATTGGATGTTGCTGCTGTAGGGCATCAAGATGGTACCATTGTTGTGCTTAATCTGAAGTTTGACGAGGTGCTTATGAAATTTAAACAAAATTGGGGCCAGGTATCGCAATTAACATTCAGAACCGATGGACCACCAATTATGGTATCTGCAAGCTCTAATGGTCACATGGCATTTTGGAATTTGGAAGATCGAAAGGTAGTGGTGACTATCCAGAAATCTGATTACCTAATGTATTGATTTTGATTTATTTCTTTTTATAGATTGCTGGGCAACTACAGGCACATGAAGACACAATTAGCACAGCTGCTTGTTTCAGTAATGAGCCATTAGTTTTTACTTCATCAGCAGACAATTCTATGAAGCTATGGATTTTCGATATGCCCGATAATGGCGCACGTTTACTACACATTAGGGAGGGGCATACAGGTCCACCTTTATGTATACGCTATCACGGTAATAGTGGCACTTCAATATTGTCTGCCGGCGAAGATAGTGCTTTTCGCGTGTTTAGCACAATTTCAGAATCTTTAAACAAAAGCATGGGAAAGGCCAGTTATAATAGGAAATTGTCCAAAAAGCGAAGTAAGCGCATATGCTAAGTTAATAAGGCTTATTTATTGATATAATACTCGTTGTTACATTCTTTATAGATCGTTTTGACGAGGACACCCAACGTATGCCACCCATTATTGAATTTACAAGTGAGACAACACGGGAACGTGAATGGGATAATATTGCCGCCCTTCACGATGGCATAATACAAACAACCACTTGGACATTCCACAAAAATCGTATGGGTGAACATCGTTTGGTGCCAGAAAAATTTCAAAACAAGAATCGAAAAGATTTTAATGCCGTTACAACATGTGTAGCTCTGACACATTGCTGTAATTTTGTAGTTATTGGTAAGTAATTTGTAATAAATTTAGTCTCCTTTTTCAAGGGAAACGTGCTATGCGGGAGAACAAAGTCATCTAACATGCATGTTTAAAAAGCCATTTAAGTTATATAGAAGTTTCTTAAATGGTGGAAACAGCTAAAGACCTCTCAGAAACATTAAATAGCCGCTGCTCTAAAAAAGGAAAGTTTAAGGGTAAACGGGACCTTATATTTAAATTTCAGACCAATAAAATAAAATGGTATAATTTTTGTATAATACGGTTCATTACTCCTGTAATAGTCCCCCTGCGGGTTAGGGGTTTAGAATATGCCCGAGGTAGGCATACCGGTCGTAAGAGGGGAACCGAGGCCAATAAGTCTAACCTCCTTTACGCTAAAAGCAATGGAGAAAATAATAGACCACAGCAACAGAGTAAACACCCTGAACAGCAGGCCTCTGCTTCACAGTCAGCGCGCATTTAGAGCAGGCAGACACAGCCCTCTATCAACTGCCGACTGAAATCCAGAGTGCGTTTACCTGTGAGGAAACAGTGCTATGCGCCTTCCTTGACATTGAAGGTGCCTTCGATAACACGTCTCATGACAGTGTAAATAGAGCACTGCAGAACAGAGAAGTCGAACTGCCAATCCAAAGATCGATAGACGCCTTACTCCGCACCAGAACCGCTGAAACCTGGACAGGCAACAGCATAATACAGGTCAACACCACTAAGGGGTGCCCCCAAGGAGGGGTCCTCTCACCCCTTCGATAACACGTCTCATGACAGTGTAAATAGAGCACTGCAGAACAGAGGAGTCGAATTGCCAATCCAAAGATGGATAGACGCCTTACTCCGCACCAGAACCGCTGAAACCTGGACAGGCAACAGCTTAATACAGGTCAACCCTACTAAGGGGGCCCCCAAGGAGGGGTCCTCTCACCCCTCCTGTGGAGCCTAGTAGTAGACGTGCTCCTGCAAACTCTTACTGACAGTGGGATCCGATGCTAAGGCTACTGAACGGGGCAAATTTGAGAACACCCTTTGTGACATCATACAAAGAGCACTTAACCTGGCAAGGAGATGGTGTGCCAGTGTGGGGCTTAATCTAATCCCCACAAAAACAGCCATAATCCCCTTCACCAGAAAAAGAGCCCTCCCCGGACTTAGAGCAATAACCCTCGATGGCCCGTTGATAGAATCTCATCGCCTCTGGGGGCATACCCAAGCGGAAGCATACGCCATACACCACTGTGCAGAACTAAACCTGCAGCGTGGATATAGGAATGAGCGCATCGCTATACTTAGCGACAGCCAAGCTGCACTCAAAGCAATCTCATCTTACGAGGTAAAATTGACGCTTATCCGCGAGTGCATTGAGAAGCTAAATGATCTAGGAACCAATAATAGGGTGCTTCTAGCGGGAATCGAAGGTAACGAGCAGTCTGATAGCCTAGCGAGACACGCAACAAGCACAAGTCCCACCGTGCCTGAGCCAATGTTGCCAGTGGGTCCTCAAACGTTTAGAGAATGCTTGAGGAAAGACGAAGAAAAGGAATGAGAGGAATACTGGCGCAATGTGCCGGGCTTGCGGCAGTCAAAGTTGCTCTTGTGGGGCTACAATACCTCTCGCTACAGAGCAATAATAAGCCTCTCCAAAGCTAATGTAAGAATTCTAACTGCTATTCCTACAGGTCGTTGCAGACCCAACAACCACCTACACAAAATGGGAATAAGGGCGAATGACAACTGCCGGTTCTGTCATACGACTTCGGAGACTGCAGAGCGCATCCTTATGGCATGCGACACAATAGCCAGAAAAAGAGCACAAGTCCTGGGATCACCTTGGCCAGAGCATACGGAATTACATGCCCTCAGGCCAACTGAAATAACACTGGTCAACAGTGATTTTGGTGCAGCTAAAAGTAAAACTGATTTCAAGTATATTCGGTACCCTGATAAAAACTGTATACTTACTTTTTTAATGCTACGTACCGTTTTCTAGATAGGGTCAAGAACCCCTTTTTAAGAGGTTAAGGTATGTATGGCCCCATAACTTTGTTTCTGTTTGTTCTATCAACACAGGTTTGATGTCGTTGAAAAGAGTACATTTCACCGCTTCTATCAGTATACAAGTTGTTAATATATCTGCATATATCATTGTTAATATATTGCAAAAATAATGTGAAAAATTCAATTTTTTGTTAAATTTTTTATCACGGTTTTCTCGAATAATTTGTCAACCAGTGCATATGTAAATTATTTCAAAACAATCTCCTATTAATTCTGTTTTCAAAGACATAAACTTTTTTATATCCGCGTAGATCTTCCTAATATATTCTATTTTAGTAAATTTTTACTGTGAAAAAAAAGTTTTTTGTTATTTATTTTATTATTAACTTTTTATTTACATAAAAACTTTCGTTTACGTGATTTTCGTGAATGAGGTATGGCAAGACAATCACGTTGCATTCCCCAGCAGTAGTCAGCCATCATATGCTGATCCCATCGGCCTTAGTACCTCTCTTCCATAGTTTTTAGGTCCTGCTGAAACTGTTCGCCTTGTTCTTCGCTATAGGAACCAAGATTCTCCGGAAACTGGTCAAGGTGGCTGTTGAGATAATGGACTTTGATGGACATGTTACATCCTAAGTTTTTGTAATTCTCTGGCATGTTGTTAACAATATCAGAGTAGTCACTTGACTTGTGATTTCCCAGAAAGTTCTTATTAACTTCAACAAACGAATTCCACGCAAGCAGTTCCAAACTGAACATTGTTTTGAAAAATCAGTTTCTTTTATCAACATTCTTATCTGTGGGCCATCAAAAATACCCGCTTTTATTTTTTTTTTTTTTGATTGGCACGACTATCCCATAGGCAATAAAAACATGGGTATTTGGTGTATCCGCTTTGTTGTCCTAACAAAAAGTTAACCATCTTTAGATCTACACAAATACTCCAATTATGTTCGTTATACTTGATTTTGTCTAAAACAAGTGCAATATTTTGATATTCTTCCTTTAATTTAGTTGAATGAGCAATGGGATTGAACCATATTGGTTGGAATTGTGTAAAAAAACACACTTAAGGCTTCGTTTAGAGCTGTCTATGAAGAGACGCCATTCATTTGGGTGGTATTATGAAAGACCCCGTTTTAGGAGGCCTTGCGCATCTGAACAAAAAACTATATCATTTTCCGAATTAAAAAATGGCAGCAAGTCTTGCTCTCTTGTACGGTAGAGGGTCACTTATTAGATCATTTAATTCTACTTGGGTAAAAGTTGTTGGCTCAGTAGACGCTATTTCTTCGATATCACTATCGCTAGACACTTCACTATTCGATGATTCACGGGTAGAATAAAATGTTGGAACAGGTGCTTCCTCTGAATGTGGTAAAGGTCTCTTAGCGGATTGAACGTTTGGATATACATATCATTTTTTTAACATTAACACCACGCAAATCGACACAGCAGAAGTAACAGTCATCGAAGTGATTTGTTTGTTCTCTCCATTGCATAGGCACCCCGAATCACATATGGCTTATTTTACCATTGACCCACTGTCTCAAGTGTTCACAGCACATTTTGCAAACTATTCGAGGTATCCACGGCTTGTTTTTGTCTACAACTTGCAATTTAAAGTACAAAAAATAAGCACTTTTTATAAAATCTGTTATACTTTTCCTGAATTTTTTGACTGTGTATTCCCCACAAATGTAGCAAAACACATTTGGGTCACTGACACAACTACCTCGTGATGAAGAAATGATATTAAAATTTTTTTATTTATTTATAGGAAGGCATTAACACTTGAAACCGCGCTCCCGAAAGTACTAATTACAGAAAATTTAAAAAATAAAGGGGAAGGAAAACATTTTTATAAAATAAAATTTTTATTTTTTTTTTCACAGTAGAAATGTACTAAAGTAGAAAATCCCAGGAAGATCTACGCGGATATAAAAAAGTTATATGTCTTTGAAAACAGAATTAATAGGAGATTGTTTTAAAATAATTTACATATGAGTCGATACATTTCAAAGTCGCTTAAGTCCACTATAAGACAATTTTGGAAAACTGCGATTTTTTATTTTCTTGAAATATACTTTATGTAAGTTTCGCGAAGCTCTATAAACGTTTATATAAGAAAGCGTAAGAGCATTTTGTGAAGAAAAAAGAATGGAAAATTAAGCCATTTTAAAATAAAAACAGTTTTAACGTTGGACTTATGCAACTTTGAAATACACCACATGGACTTAATTAGTTTTGAAAAAAAATATATGTGGACTTAAGCAACTTTGAAATGCGATGTATCACTTGCAAGGTAGCGGATTTGACACAGCCTTTTTTCCACATGATTTTTTAGGGCCCTGAAAATGTTATACTATCTTTAATATGGCGCAGAATGAAATTGTCCTGCGCTATTTTGCTCAGGAAGCTGTAAAATTTTTTATGGAAGTAGTAAATGTCACGCGATCGCAGGGTTTTGCACTTGTATTGTGATTTTTTCCATGATTGCACTTCGGTTTTTGTGGGAGCCCATTTGGCGAATACCTAAAGGCATGTAAAGACAAAAACAACATGAGTAATACACTCAGTAGATACCTTAACAATAATAGCAATTACTAATAAAATACTTACAGTTTCGCCATATTTTTTTGTTTTTTTATATCTTTTATTAATATTCTCTTTTTTTTGCTTTGTCCGGTCACAAAATTTGCACATATTCGCTATTTTCTTCCATTTCTATCAAAACACACTCGCTATTGAAGTTTTCAGTTTAAGAAAGTTCGTTGAATATGTCACAATAAAGAATAGCAGAGCACACCTTGATTGGCTGAAATGGACTTAAGTAGTTTTGATTTACAGGTATACAAGGACTTATTCCACTTTGGAAAAATTGCTAAAACAAAATGCGAATTTTTAGCGTCATTGCCATTAATTAGACATACTTCTATATTAAAAACTATTGATTTGTTAGTGCAGTATATAAGGCAACAAAAATCTCAAAAAATTCTACATGTGGACTTAAGCGACTTTTATATGTATCGACTCATATGAACTGGTTGACAAATTATTCGAAAAACCCGTGATTAAAAATGAAAAAATTTAACTAAAAACCAATTTTTCACATTATTTTGGCAATTTCTCTGACGTTTATGAAGATATATTAACAACTTGTATACTGATAGAAGCGGCGAAATCTACTATTTTCAACGACATCAAAATTGTGTTGATAGAATAAACAGAAACAAAGTTATGGGGCCATACATGCCTTAACCTCTTAAAAAGGGGTTCTTGACCCTATCTAGAAAACGGTACGTAGCATTAAAAAAGTAAGTATACAGTTTTTATCAGGGTACCGAGTACTACCAAATTTGGTTACAAGTAGAGCTGCACCAAACCAAAACTTGTGTAATCACCTTTTTGAGGGAAGTTGGCTTGGAAGAGTTGTTGTAATGAGATGAGGGCACAATAGACCACTCGGTCGCAGTTCTATACTCAAATTATCTATCTATCTATCTAAGAGGCGACTAATATGCACAAAGGTTTTGACGTGCAACTCGATGGTTGATCTAGGGATATGATGCCTCTCTTTACCCATCTTTCCTTCCTTACGGAATGAGGAATGACATGACGTAGAAGGTTCCACTGGTCATACCAAATCGCTACCACGACAGTCGGGCAGTACCGGAGCGTACCGGACTCATATCCGGCCAAGGACTGTCAGTTCGACAGCACTCCCATAAACCTCCTTCTAGGTCATGTCACCCCTCCTTCCGTAAGGAAGGATAAGATGGGTAATGAGAGGTGAGAGGCATCATATCCCATTCCCACAACAGCCGGTTCTATCGCACCGGAATGACCCGGGTTTTTTCACCCGGCCAAGGGCTGTTATTTCAGTGTAACCCTGCCCAATCTGGGGCAGGGCGAAGCACTGTTAACAACAACAGGCATCATATCCGTAGATCAACCATCGAGTTGCAAGTCATTACCTTTGTGCATATTAGTCGCCTCTTACGACCGGTATGCCCACCTCGGGCATATTCTAAACCGTCTTCTGTCTTAACTATCGCTTTTGTAACGGTGCACAACGCGATACGAAGTGTATAGCTCTGTGACTGTCCTTTTTTGAGACTGGTTCGCAACTTTACTGCTGGTTACGTTTAAAAAAAATTACAGTTTTCCACTTCATACCCACTGTCATGTGCTCTTATCACAATTTTCTTTAAATATAGGATACTCAAGTGGTGACATCGAACGCTTCAACATTCAAAGTGGCCTGCATCGCGCCAGTTATGGTGCTCCCGCCCATAAGGCAGCTGTACGTGGTGTAGTTACTGATATTTTGAATCAATTTGTCATCTCTGGTTGTAACGATGGCTTACTAAAATTCTGGCCATTCAAAGATAAAGGTATGTATTGCAAATATTTATAAAGATCGGCTCGTTATTACATTTAAAATCCCATCTTTTTACGCTTTCAGAGTGCAAACATATTAAGTGCCTCAAATTCACGGATGGTATATCTCTAATGCGCCTACACCGCGAAAGTGCTATGCTGGCTGTTGCTTTGGTGAACTTCGTTGTACATATTGTAGATGTAGATACACGTGTGGTCGTTCGTAAATTTGAAGGACATATCGCTAAATTGAATGACATGACATTTAGTCCAGATAGTCGTTGGCTTATAACCGCAAGCATGGACTCTACCATTAAAGTCTGGGATATACCATCATCATATATGATTGATCACTTCAAAGTTGACCGTCCATGCATTTCTATTAGCATGTCACCAAATGGTGATTTTCTTGCAACAGCTCATGTCAATTATTTGGGCATATATTTATGGGCTAATAAGATGCTCTTCAATCAGATAACGTTGCGCTCCATAAATCCATATAGTGCTGCACCCGCTGTTGGGTTGCCGATTAGTGCTAGCGATGAAATGGATTTCGCAGATTTAATGGAAAATGTTAAGTTAAATGAAGGTGATCGCGATAATGATGATGAGGATGATGAAGTTAACATGAGCGATCATGAAGTGGGGGCAGAAATTAACGCAACATATGTTTCGCCAGCCCAACTTGATAATGATTTAATTACGCTTTCTGGTGCTGCAGCATCACGTTGGCAAAATCTTTTGGATCTTGAATTAATAAAGAAACGCAACAAACCAAAAGCACCACCAAAAACACCTAAACAAGCACCATTCTTTCTACCGACAATAGCTGGCTTGGACGTGAAGTTCGATATTGGTCAAGCCAATGTCAGCTTAGATGATAATAGTGGTTCTCGTGTTTTACAACCTGGCTCCGGTGGTCTTATTACGTTAACAGATTTTGGAAAAATGTTGCACGAAACCACTAGCAGTAAAAATTATGTTTCATGTGTTGATCATCTGAAGAAGATGGGACCATCTATGATTGATTTTGAAATTAAATCACTACACCCAACTGGTGGTGGTTCGGAGCGTGTATTGATAGCATTTTTACATACACTGCAATATATGTTTGAGACGCACACTGATTTTGAATTAGCACAAGCTTACTTGAGTGTGTTCCTACGAGCTCATGGCATGGATTTACTTGATTATGACAAAGTTATAAAAACGCTTACGATAATATCCGAATACCAAGAGAAAAGTTGGAAAGTCGTTGAAGACAAGCTTTTATTCGGACTTGGTGTGGTGACGGCATTAAGAAATTTTGTGTAAATGCCTTATAATCTTGTATCTAAGATAATATTTTCAAACAATATTAACTATTTTGCAATACGAAATTTTCACCCCTATTGCGAGTGTCGATTTGCATTAGAATAGAAATTTTTCGATTGAATCGATCGCATTTTATTTTGGTATTGTGTAACTTGATCGAACAAAAACTGCATATTTTTAATGTTTATTTACATATTTTCAATTTTTTTTAATGATTTACTTTTTATCCATTTTATTAGCACTTTTCAAATCACATCGACACGCCAGCGACTGCAAAATGATAGTAGAAAGATGATCGATGAAGTATTTACAGTCGCTAATTAGGCGATCGGTTCGACACTCGCAATTGCTCGATGATCGCTTAGTAGTCGATTATCTATTCTTGTTCGACACTCACAATAGGGGTGTTTGTTTTTTTTTTTTTCGATTAATAATAATTTGGCGGAATATACCTCCGAGAGGATAAACATTGAGCTCTCCTTCCAGTATTTGACGTGCTGCTTCTAAAGAATGAAATATTTTTTCTCTTTCCTCTGGATGAAAAGTGAATTCCAAGGGATATGCATTCGCTTTCGAAACACCCGCGCTATAAGAGAATAGAGTTTGTTAAATTGAAAGCTCGATGCCATTGGGAAGTTGATCTAGCCACTATTTAAGTCAAAACGATCAGGGAGCTTTGGACGCTCAATGAACCTCAGGAGTTAAGAATCGGCCCATAGATATGAGACTCCTGCTGGACGCTCATTGTTCCAAGGACACGATATCTCTTTTGATCCAAAGCAGGATCGCTGTGCAAAAGCAAATGCTATTCGAAAGCTGTCAAATTACATCAATTTTTTTTTTTTAAATGCGAAAGAAATTTTATTCGCATTGCGGTATTAAAGTAAGCCCCCTGCTTTATGTTAGTAGTTCAGCTTATATATATAAGGGGAATCGTGTTCCTTTGAAACGGAACCCCACTCTCATCTAATCCAACCAAAAAAACGTGTTTAATTTGATATGGAAAATAAACTAATAAAGCCCCAGTTACTATTTACAACTCAAATCTACTTGAAATTTTTCAATTTGGTATTATCGATTATCATTGTAAGCCGTAATAGGCCCTTAAGTTGAGTTTTATCAAACCAGTTTCGCCCCTCGGAAGTGATTGGCAAACCCTCCGTTTGTCATGGAAGTTTCTCAGCAAAAATTCACCTCAATTGGTAGGTGCTGTTCGAAGCCTGAAGCTGCTCTTCAAATGGAAGGACGGTGTTAAGGTTCCACAAAAATAGGATACGCCTAAAAACTGTCTGTTTGCACTTTATCATCCAAAAGACTATCATGGAAGAATATACATCAGTTCTCTTAATGATAAGCACGCCCTTGCTACTGAATTCGAAAACTATGATATACGAGTCCGAAAGAAAACACAATTTTAAATGAATTCCATGTGCAAACCCGTGGCAGTGATACTCTAAAGGGCAATGTCTCTAAACTCAATCGCCTAACTCCAGCCAACGATGCTTAGAATCGTATAAATCGATAAAATCTTAGCGGATTTTAAGCGTTTGTATAACCTCTAACATAAGTAAAGATCAATTCAAATATTGTTATTATTAATATATTTGCCGTTAAATTAACCATTTAAATAATTAGTTTTTTTTTTGAATTTCTAATTTTTAGTCTATAGTGTGAAATTAAATAGCCTTGTATAATTATGCGCTTTAATTAGTAGTACAATTCCGTCTCACAACATTCAAAAAGAGTGAGGTTGAATAATGTATTTGCATGTGTTTCAATTTCTTTTTCTCAATAGATTATGCGATTTGAGACAGATTTGTATAGACTTCTTGTTATGGGAAACATAGGCGCAATACATCGTTTGGGTGTTTGCGGCAATAAGTTGTTGGTGACATATTGGCTGGTACGCTTATTATTTAAATTAGCTATAGTGTATGTAGTGTTTTGCATGTTCACGGCTTATTTGCATAGGATTGATTAAACAATTAAGATTATTTGTTGCTGAAGATGAATATTGACGTTGTTGTTATGCGCTTAACTTGACGAACATTGTTCTATTCTGGGGCCTTGTTCATAACCACGGTCATCTTCTTCATATGCCATGCGTTGTTGATGTTGCTGCTGTCGACGCTGTTTAGGATCAAATTCCTCCTGTAATTGATGGAATGAGATGATCAATAATATGTTTACTTATAAACAGATATAAAATTTACTTACCAATTCAACCGTTTCTGCATCGACCGGTATAGTTACCTCAGGTCTTGGAGGTAAACATTGTTCTAAAGTTGGAATAACTGTGAGTGGAATATTGGTGGGGAAGATAACTTCGAATTGTATGATCAATCGACCCTTTTCCAATGGATTCTTATAAAGAGGCATACCTTCCTCCAGGACGCACTTCGTCATTTCATGTTTAACCACCTCACCAGGCTTTGAACGAATTACAAGATCACGATCATCTAATGTCTTTATAACACGTTCGAAACCGCAAAGAGCTTCTACCAATTGAATTGGCATTTTCATCATTAGATCAGTGCCGGCATGAACAAATGTCGAATGCTCTTTCTCATCCAACAATATAATGATATCACCGGGTTGGGAATCGGGTTCATGATCACCCTCACCATTAAATACGATTTTCTGTCCATCACGCATACCTTTCTCAATATGTACTTCCAATACTTTACGTTCCCTTACGGTTTTCCGTCCATTACATTGCTTGCAACGATCTTTCTCTGAAATCATTTCGCCTGTGCCCATACATTTGCGACACACTTGTTCGGTATGTTGCACTAAACCGGGTCCAATTTGTTGTACACGGGTTTCTACACCACTACCGCGGCATTGCATACATTTTTCAATAGCTCCCTTCTTGCCACCACGACCCTCGCATTTATCGCAAATCACATTTTTCTGTAAAGCCAACTTACGTGTGGCACCATTGTACAGTTCTTCCAATTGTACAGACATCTGATGTACAACATCCTTGCCACGACGCTCACGTCGGCGACCACCACCACCAAAACCAGCTCCAAAGAATTTCTCAAAGAAGTCCATTGGGCTACGGAAATCACCTGTGTCAGCACCGCCTTTCTTGATCGCCGCTTCGCCGCCTTCATCGTAAATCTGTCGTTTCTCACGATCTGACAGCACCTCATACGCCTGTGAAATAGCCTTAAATCGCTCACCCTCATTTGGGTTTTTGTCTGGATGATATTTTAATGCCAACTTTCTGTAAGCTTTCTTTAGCTCCTCACTGGTGGCGTCGGGTTTCACACCCAACAGGTCATAATAACCAGTTTCTTTAACCATATTCTTCTCTTGTTTCTGTGTACGGCCTATGAATTCAAATATGTAGTTAAATATAAGTTAATTCGCAGCTGCCCAAAATGTACAAAGACGAAAATGTACGACCTGAAATATGTAGAGAAATACACGATGTGAGCAAAATATATGTATTTGAAATTATGAGACGAGGAACGAAATGTTTTCCTAAAAATTTAATTCATTTTCATTTGTTGTAAAGTGCCTTTGTTAACTCAAGAATTGTCAAAAAAATACAAGTTGATGCAAAAATCGAAAGCTACCAATTTTTTCTAACTAATTTCAACAGATATTTATTAGCATAGTAACAAACACAAAGTCTATACTAGTAATTTGTGCAAATGCATTTTTCAGCCTGTCATTCGTATGCAAATACATACTCACGTGTACTATCTATTATATCCTAGCTATTGTTCAGAAAAACATTTTTATCCTCTTTTGAATTTACCTATGTACTAACAAAACATCTTTTGTGTGAGTCGGAATTTTCTGTGCCTTGCTGCTGGAACTTTCTTTTCATTATACCCACCCTGCAAAATGGCTATGCTGACACTATAGCAACACAATTTTCATTAGCAGGTAGATACGAAACAGGCAGTTTTATTGCTTATACCCTATTCTCCCACACCTACGCGAGGGCAATGATGATCTTTGCAAATAATACCCCGTACTAACTTGAAATGATTGTTTAGTTACGAAAAATCCAAAAAACTAAATATACTACATATATACCTGCCCAATAAACCCGACAAATTAAATTAAAATTTCTCAAAAGTGTAACTCTGAAATTTAATGCCTGAAAACCCGGACCTTAGAAAAAATATTGGTACTAAATTTGATAACTGTACAAATATTCATTTTATGTAGTTTTGAAATGCTGTGTTTTTCTCATCTCAAGTAAGTTATTTTGAGATTTTTCAATTAAGCAATTTTTTGCCTTGAGATGATTTCGCTATGCAGTAAGCGAAAGTCACAAAAAACTGAGGAAGTGAAATTTAATTGCTAAGAGGCTGAATCAAGTTCATAAGAAAACGCTCAAGAATTTTTTTTGGATTAAGCCCTTAAAACATTAAGCGCCATTTTCCACAATTTGCGGATAGCACTAACTGTCACTTGGGCAAATGACCGAACGATATCTAAAATGAGCGTGAAAATATTACTATGGAAATGTCATTTTAAAAGCATTAAAAAATTATTTATTTTTTAGGTAATTCTATACGACCGTACGTTACTGCTAAAACACGTCCGAAATTATCGGGAAAGGTATCAAAAGACGCGTTTTTGGGTAATTGTTTCCTTTAGGAGACAACTGCTAAAACACGTCCGAAATTATCGGGAGAGGTATCAAAAGACGCGTTTTGACCTCGGTAACAATAATCCGGAAGCGAATTTTCGATTTTTTGTTTCAGTGAAGAGATATTTGCCATCAAAGTTGAAAATTTTCTGTCATTTTCATGTGGTTGTTGTAATCACAGATTAGGGTGGATCGAAAAGTGCAAAAAGTGTGTTCTGCGCAGAAATACTGTGGACCGCGTAGCCGGTGTTGGACCGGCTAAGGGTTATTTTTTTGAAGCGCGGCCGAAGGCCGCCTACGCAGAAAGGTGTTCTGCACATAGATACCTTGGATCAAGCCCCCTATTTGGGATCGGACCCGGGTCATTTTCGGGTTTTTTGCGAATAACTTTTCACTGAAACAAAAAATTGAAAATCCGCTTTCGGATTGTTGATACTGAAGTCAAAACGCGTTGTTTGATACCTCTCCCGACATTTTTGGACGTGTTTTAGCAGTTGTCTCCTAAAGGAAACAATTACCCGTTTTTGTTTCAGTGAAGAGATATTTGCCATCAATTCCGGCAAATGATTAGTCCGCGAAGGGATTGAAAAAAGGTTGATTGGGTTGAATATGCTGAGCTAGTTGAGCAAAAGTGCATTGCAAATAACGAGTAGAAGGAAGTACATTTCATTTAACATGGCTTCACGAACATACCAAACCGACGACCTACGAATACAAACTTCGATTGTTGTGCGGGCTACTGCAGTAGTATCGATTTTTTCTTCACCTTTATTTCGTTCCAGCATAGGATTTTGCCGAATTTTAGACGCCAACTCGCTAGACTAGAATTTATTTTAATAAAAAGCTTACAAATTTCTAATTTCCATAATACAAAGTTCAATTAAACCAGCCTCACAGTATATCTATTGGTCTAGTTCTAAACTTTACTATATGTATACATACATTTAATTTTATTATATAAATATTCATCTATCTTTATTGCCTCTACCTTATGTACGTTCAAGGTATAGATATGTACATATTTCCTGATGAAAACTACCTTCTAGAAACAGTTATGGAAATGTGAAATCACCCTCCTAATTCCCTTTCAAACACCACGCGTTTGTCTATACTATTAGCAAAACTATTAGTACGCAATAGACTTTTCCACCTTTCTACTAATTTCACTCTTGTGTACCGAGTGCAAAATATTAACATTTGCAAATATAGCCACTTACTATTTCTTAGCTGAAATATATTATATGCAGTAAACACTTAAAATTAGCACAATATATTGGTTAAAAAAACTCACAATAGAAACGTGGTCACACTGCGATCAAGATAAACCTCCGACTTGCAGAAACTTTAAATGAATGGATTTTCAACAAATGAAATGACAAAAACTGACGAATGAATCTTCTAGAATAGAAACGTGTATGTTGATAATACAGTGTATCCCCGATTGCAGAAATTTATCGCTTCCCATGAACGATAACTGATGCGACAAAAGTATGGCGGAACCGTGTCAGGGTAGAAATATCTGCACTTAGCATTTTGCTAAAATTTTGACAGCTCAGTAATTTCTCAGTAAAAACAAAATAATTGTCTACGACCGCCACGGATTGCGAAAACACGTCCAAAAATATGGGCAGAAGTATCAAAAGACGCGTATCGGTCCCAGGAATCATAATCCGGATCTGGAGAACAATTAGTTTTTTTTATAGTTTTTAAGATATTTGCAAGCAAAGTTACAAATTTGCTGTCATTTCCATGGAATTGTTGTCGACACAGATATAGGGTGTACCGAAAAGAGCAGAAGTGTGTTCTGCGCAGAAATACTGGGGATCGCGTAGCCGATGTTGGACCGGATAATGGTTATCTTTTTAAATCGCGGCCGAAGGCCGCCAACTAAAAAGGTGTTCTGCACATAAGAAGTATGTATCACGCCCCAGATTTAGCATCGGCCTAGGGTAATTTTTCAGTCCAAAATAATTAAAATATTTGTACTCCGGAGGAGGATTCTTATTACAGGGACCGAAAAATGTCTTTTGATACCCATATCGCCATTGTTGGATGCATATTAGCACTCGGTGGCTGTCGTAAACAATTAACCACGTACTTATTTCCACCTCTATAGTTGCGCCATGTAGTTTTTAAATGATATTTCAATGTACTAAATAAATTTTACATAAATCGTCCGGTACTTTGTCAAATTAACCACCGATCAGTGTCAACCTGTTTATGCGAGCGGCCCTTAATTGTGAGCTGTAGGAGCTTTATACAGACTTCAACATAGTTCAGCAAATTGAAACCCACCATACCTGAAGGCATTCTTATCAACAGGCCTGTGGGATCAAAATAAGAGGGAGACCACCACTCTCATGGAAGGAGCAAGTGGAGACCGACTAGCGATCTATTGGTGCTTTCAAGGAAAATTAAGTGAAAGAGAATATTGTATCCGTCCTATCGAATAGAGACAAATCATGAAAAAATATCCTACATAATCTATATTATTTGCCATTTTTGTGATCTGCTTTCCAAGTGTCAGGATTTCTTAATATTTTTAAATACCTATCATGATCTATCAATTGTACATGCTACATCGTCAAGATGTATCGGGATCCGTGCATCACGTATATAAGCGCTGTTCATGTGATGTACGCTTTAGCTTTAAGAGGGCATACAATTCATAGTGTGACGAATTCGATGATTCCTTGATTATCAATCCTGGGTTCGATCACTATAAAGTCAAATAAACACACGCACAGATATTGTAAGGAATAGCTAGTTTTATTTTCTAGTAATAAACGCAATACAAATTTAAGAGTTTGGTAACTTCGCAGTAGTTCACTGTTCAACGCTTGAAAATAAACTGATCCACCTGCCTTGCTTGGTTACTGTCTTATATAGTCCGACAGGGTGCTTGACTACGCACCGAGAACTTTCTTGGTTATTCCCTCTTCGTGTTCTCGAAGGATCGGTGTTATTTATTGGCATTTTCTTTTTGCATCGTATTCGCAAACACTCGCGCCATCTCTCTTCCTCTTCCTAGTTACACGCTTGCATGCATAAACGTAGCCATCGTTATCTCGGTTGTGTTCAACTAGTGGTGGGAGTGTTATTGAGTTAGGGATAGTACATGCTTGAGAATAATCGCCACAATACCAAAATTTTCCAACATCGACCATCTATAATTTTGCTGTCGAGGAATGAGCTAGAATGAGTTAACCTGCATTGCCGACTCAGCTCTCGTGGAAATTCCCATCAGTGCTGTTAGCATATTTGTCTGTTCCTCATCCGTTACAAGAAATTCCTTATATTTGTTTGTATTGAGTGCACACTACTGGGCAGCCCGAAGCCGCAGGTAACGCCATGTATGTGAGATTGATATACTTGATACTTATCATGCTCACTATGATTCGACTATGTCGGGAAGGATTTATCTGATTTACTCATATTGTCACGACTGACTGTCATATGAAACACTAAATGTTTATCAATAACGGTGTATTTTCCAAGTTCTGCCAAGTTTTAATCAGCAACTTTTTATTTTGAAAGTAAACTTCAGAATATATTAAAAAAGGGTGTGATCAACTTTTCTGCACAAAAGAAAAAAATAAAATTATACAAAATTCACTACATATTCCGGCGAGGTTTGGATTAGATTCTACTTCATTTTGCGGTGGAAGTCTATTTGACTATTACCTTACAGCCCGGGTTTTGAGCTGCTAGTTAAGCTCAGCGTCTTCGAGAGAAAGAAGAAGATTTATAAGCTGTATGCAGGCACTGCCATAGTCCAACCCATTAAAACCCAGTTCAGGCCCAGAAGGTATTCTTTTCAGCACCCACTGGTGGAAGCAGAGAAAGAGGGAGAGCACCACTCCGATGGAAGCCTCAAGTGGATACCGAGTTGGTGTTTCCAATTAGAGCCAGTTGACAGAAAGAAGAAACGACGGCTATGTTGATAGACCAAAATCGTTTAGACGGTAAAGCGTCATTTGAGCGTTTGATTGAACTCAGATGGAATTTCAACGTCACTTAAAGGGCAATAGAGGTTTCAATGAGTGTTTAGATCCTCTTTTATGATTGTTTCTCTTGTAAGGCAGGAATTGTTTTTCTAAACTTAGCTAAAAAAGCAGCTGACATATGTGTTCATTACATAGGTTTTTTCTAAAGCTTTCCGGATCCTCCCTTTGGCAACAGATAATGATAATAGGATGAAGTAGAGCAAATCAGGGAAAGAAAGTTAGACTTTTGAAAAAAAAAATAGGCCGATACTCCGAAAACCACGGTTTAAGAATACATTTTATGACCGGTTTAGTTCTGTAAACGTAAATACCAGGAAAATTATTAAATCCAGTTTTATGAACAACAAACTACTATAGCGAACGGCATACTAATTAAATCGAAAATTGCCAAAAGCGACACCTTCAGTTTTGTTTTAAAAAATTTGCAGATTTATCCTTTAGGATTTTCCAGCTATTGGTAATTTTTTTTATTTAAAGTACTAGGAAATGTGAGATTTTGAGTCGTTCTTTGATGATGTGTGTGGAAACTGTTTTTGATGCACCTCTACTGTCTGAAGAATCAGGTTTGGTTTTCATAAAAGTGGATATAACTATTTTTCCCAGCGAAAAACTATAGCTTTTTACGTTTACAGAACTAAGTCCGTCATAAAATATTATCTTAAATAGCGGTTTTAGGAGTAGCGGTCATAGTTTCTGTAAAAGGCAAACTTTTTTTCATCTGATTTACTCTACTTCATCATCTTTTCATATTGTTGCCGGAAGGAGGATCCGAAAAACTTTGGCAAAATGTATGAAGAAGAAAACTCATCTAGTGTACATACAAGATTAGACAGGGTTACTGGTCGGCAGTACTTGGGGAAAGACAAAAAAACATTGCTTGCTACATCTAAGGCTATTGGCCGACCGGTTATTGACTAAGCTGCGCCCATATGGTCGCCCAACCTTGCTGACACCAATTGGAGGAAATTGAAAGTCTGCCAAAACACCGCCATCAGAACTGCTACGGGATGTCTGCTTATGTCATCTAAGTCTCAGCTCCATCAAGAGGCAAAATTGCTCAATGTTCAAGAGCACGCGGAACTCTTGAGTAGACAGTTCCTTCTGAGCTGTCATAAACCCAGTCATCCAAATCGACATCTTTGGATGTAGTCCCGCCCCCCAGAGACATAAGGAGACATCTTCGTAAGCACTACGATGAGATCCGGCACCACATCTCTTTGCCGTTTGATCTGCGGAACCGTAGGCAGGCTCTAAATGACCTCCACACTGAGTCGGTAGATAGATCCCTCAGATCTCGGCCTGTGAATCCCATTATCAGTACTCAGTCTCCTGCATTGGCTGAAGAGTAGCATGTACTTCCGATGGAGACTAGAGTCAAGCTAGCAAAACTTCGCTCTGGATATTGTAAGAGGTTAAACTCTTACTTATCCAGACTGAACCCCAACATACCAAATACATGCCCTGCGTGTGGTATGTCCCCTCATGATACCAAACATCTCTTCTCCTGTTCAGTCGAACCTACTCTTCTAACACCTAAATCACTCTGGTACAACCCTGTGGAAACTGTGCGTTTCCTTGGACTTCCGTTAGAAGAGCCTAATGGCAATTTAGCGTGATCGAGCCCATTGGGCAGGGCGAAGCAACTGTTAACAACAACAACATACAACAGATGACTCAAACTATCTGCTAGAGTTAGTAGAGTGTAACAAATACATTTTGGGGCTGTTTTTAGCGCACTTCTGGAACTTATCCCTGGTTTTCATTAAGTCAAAATGACTGACATCAAAAGCTGACTTAAATGCCACCATGGCGATTTGGTGTCAAATGCGTTTTCATTACGTTTTAAAAACTGACATGAAATCGATAACGCAGTGCGTGTCAAAGACTGTCGCCAAATTTTTGTCAGTCGATTGGCAACCCATTTTCACTATCGATGTCAAACGTGAAAAAAATATTTATGACAGCTGATCAGCTGGTACATTTTTGTTAACAAAACACAAACAGTGGAAAAAGTGAAAATCATACAAAATAATAATTTAAACCAAAAAAATGCGTAAAAATAAACAAGTGGCAATAGCTGCTGCCACAATTTGTATTGTGACAAGTTTAAGGGCATGGATAAGGAAGAGGAACCAGTTAAGAAAGCGGATGCAATGGTGGGTTAGACCAGGTCTGCGGGATAGAGGAGCATATGGGTTCTACACCACACTGCGTTCTAAGCTGTTCCTGCAAGATCCAAAGTGGCTGAAAAATTTTTTGAGGATGACTCTGGACAAAACTTAATTTGTTTGTTGCATGAAAGGAATTGCTCAACACCCTCGACGAAAAAAATTCTGAAAATTCACGGAAATTTTTTAGCTACTTCCAACCTGCACATTCTTAAATTTGATAGTGCTACAAAACTGTATACTCAGAAATTTTCTAAAAATTCTGTGAATAAATTAACGAGTTACCAAAACTTGACTAACTCTCCTAAGCTTTGTTTGAGCTTATACAATTTTCATTTATACATGAGCTATAAGTTTTCCTATATTTTGAAAGAAAAATTTAAAATACACATAAAAAAATGTATGTTAAAACTTTCCATTAAATCCCAATTTATCTTCGACGCATACATACTTAAATCTAAAAATACATAGCTAAATCTAAAAATACATACTTAAATCTAAAAACGGCATCATTCCGGGCTAAAATAAAAAAAGAAAAATTAAGATTTTATCAACACCATTCTGTTTCTGCTCTTACCGTGCAAATTTGTTCTGGTATTTCAATACCAGCCCATACAACTCAGCCTTGAACTCCTTTGCCAGCTGAGGGAGTTCAGCTGCCCATTCGCGACCATTTGATGCCACGAAGTTGCCCACATCATCCCAAGCATCATTTTTTGCTGCCGCTGACATCGTCTCCAATGCACGTTGCATCACCTCAGAAAATCCATCGTCGTCTTTAGGAGCGCGTCGTCGTGCCAGCGATCCTCGGGATGTTGACGGCGTTGACATCACGTCCTCAAGCTCCAAAAGACTGTCCGTATCAGACAGGGAAGCTGGTGACATCTCCGGCGATGAACACTTCTATAATATACATGGATACATATACAGTGGAGGACATAAGTTAACATACAGCACATTTTTTTGGTAATGGTCCCAGGACGTAGTGCAGAAATGTGTTATGCGCTAAGCTACTGAATATCACGTAGCCGGCTTTGGATCGGCTGAAGGTTATTGTTTTGAAGGGCAGCCAAAGGCCGCCTCTGCACATAAATATGTTGTGAAAACTGTATGTAAACTTAACTCCACACATATTTATGGATATTAATAAAATATACTTACATCTGGCAAGTTTGAGGTCGTATTTGCCTCAATTTGCAGTGACGGTTCAAGAAATTTGAGGGAGTTGTACAGCGGATTCATTGAAATAGATCGCACTGCACCTTGGCCACTCTTGCTGAGCTGCTTTCGTCCATTACTTGACTCGTCCATTATATCATCCATTTTTATTATTTTAAACTAAAAACAAGAATGTAAAAAGTTAATAAATAAACTTTTGTAAAAATTGTATTCCACTTACCATTGATGTGTGAAGAAGGCGAAAAACAGCTGTTCGCACGTCAAATAAAACATTTGCCAACATGTTGTCAAATTGCTTTTTTGTGTCAAACGTTGCCAACTCATTTGTCAAGCAGAAATTTGATCGTTTTAATATGGCTGTCATTTTATATGACAGGGAGTGGTCATAACTGACTGCAAACGCAATTGACACCGTATGCCAACCCGTTTTCATTAATTTGACAACATTTGACGTCATATATGACATAATGAAAACCAGGCATTAAACTAACAGATAGCCGAACGATTTCCGTAAATTAAAACTCCGTGCAAAGTTGACTGAAAGGGTGAATGATCGGGTTAAGCTTAGTTTAACAAACAAATATGCTGGGCTTGCTCTGAAAATCTGAGCCAAGTTGGCGGAACCTACAGCATATAGGAAATAAAATTAAATAAAAAGTACATAACAACAGTTGTCTGTTCACTGCTGCCCCTGTTAGCAAAGTCAATAGTTATGACTAATTAATATAAAGATACCTTCCAGCACTGTATATCACTGGAGTCAATAGTCTACGAACTGCTTGCATGGGCACAGGAACTGATGCACTGTATTAACGACCCTTAGCGGTGGATAAAAAAACTCAGGAATCAGCTGTTTGCACTATCCCACTAGCACTGGCAACTTTTCGATAGTGAATGAAAACATCGATGAAACAAATTTTAAGAATCCTCCAACCTCTAAAATTACTGAAATGATTAAAAAATTTGTATCTTGAGTTATATTTAATAATTTAATTTCAGTTAGAAGTTAAAACAAAAAAGGAAAACACATTTTTAAAACAATCCTGTGGACTTAATAAGTTTAAAATAGTTTAAGATGTTTGTTGTCAAAGATTTCGATCTTGGAAGAATAAGTGACAGAGCACAATCTGATTTGGTTAAATAACCTTGAGTGGTTTTGACTTAGGCTCACAGCAGGCCTTTCGTAAGGTTACTTTTGAAAAAATAGAGAACGACCTCAATATAACATCCAATTTATTAAACAAAAATTTAATTTAAATAAATTTCGAAAGTTTTGATATGTCGCAATAACGCTCAACAATCGATAATGCATGGCCAAATACAGAGTTGGACCATGATAAAGAAGTAATAATCGATAATTGCTATTGACTATTTTCCAGCACAAGATTGCATATTTCTTTGAAAAAGTGTTATAAAATATATAAACTAAAATCTTCAATAAATTGAATACAATATGAGACACGTGAAATTTTTGGCACGCACTGTGATGGTACAAAACAATAATGTAGAGGAGGCTTGTCGTCTTCTCAATCGCATCATGGGAAAAGAGGAAATTTTCGATCAATTCCGGCGCACTCGCTTCTATGAGAAACCATACCAAGTAAGAATCATTCAGATTACAGTAATGGCCGGTTTCACCATCAGCAGTTAACGCAAAGTGGAAGAAATTTTTGGATGTGTTTTAGCAGTTACGTGTGGTCGTATTGAATTACGGCTATGTCAAATGAAGTGGCACTTAGCGCTAACTGGAGATGGTGAAAACGGCCCCAAAAATGTATGCATGCTATTAATGATGGAAATATGATTACAGGTGCGACGTCGTGTCAATTTTGAAAAATGCAAATCGATCTACAATGAAGACATGAATCGGAAGATACAGTTTGTGTTGCGTAAAAATCGCGTAGAACCGTTTCCAGGATGCAGTTAGTTTTACTTATAAGTGATTAAAGATAAAAATGTTTTTATTTAAATAAAATCCGTTTCGTTAACAGTTCACGTATATCTGTTTACCCGAATTGAATTAGACTATTTAAAACTTGATGTGTACAAGGATTCAATATTTGGGTAATTCTATACGACAGCACGTAACTGCTAATATACGTCCAAAAATCTCGGGAAATGTATCAAACGACGGGTTTTAATCTCCGTATCAATAATCCGAAAGCGGAAATTCGATATTTTATGTCTGTTCAGAGATATTTGCAATCAAATTTGAAAATGTTCTGTAATTTTCATGTGGTTGTTGTAATCACAGATTAGGGTGGACCGAAAAGTGCAAAAAGTGTGTTCTGCGCAGAAATACTGTCGACCGCGTAGCCGGTGTTGGACCGGCTAAGGGTTATTTTTTTGAAGCGCGGCCGAAGCCCGCCTACGCAGAAAAGTGTTCTGCACATAAATACCTTTGTTCAAGCCCCCTATTTGGGATCGGACCCAGGCCATTTTTGGGTTTTTTGCTAATAACTTTTCACTGAAACAAATTATTTAATTTCCGCTTTCGGATTATTGATACAGAGGTCAAAACGCGTCGTTTGATACCTTTTCCGATACCTTTGGACGTATTTTAGCAGTTACGTGCTGTCGTATAGAATTACCAATATTTGTGATATGGACCCTGTAAAATTCGTCACCACAACTAATTCTTGTATCTGTAATGGAATGAAACCCTGCAAAAATCGTTGGATCACTTATTCCTTTTTCGTCTTATCGTGTACTCGTGAGGATCACCTACTCCATCACTCGCTTTGCTTTTGAGTACTCCGTGAAGTAACTCTTTGGGAGTTTTTGGAAGTATTCTTCCGTAGGTGTTCTATGTAGTCCTTTTTTGAAATAAGATTACTTTTTGAGTACTGATTAAAATTGGTCATGCCTTTCTTGACCATGCATATTCTATTTATGATGGCCACTGCGAAAGGGTAACTCAGTCATCATTGGCGGTTATACATTTGGTATGTCGTACGTTTCTGTATCGCCATACTCTGTTTATCGACTCTGGTTGGGATTTTAGAATATACTCAGTTGTAAACGTGTTGTAGTTTTGAAAATAGTAGAGGATGGATTATTATTTTGAAACCCCAGCCAGTTTCGAAAATATATACGAATATATCAACCCTCATAAGAAGATAATTTGTGAGGCGACGAGGAGAGGGTTTTCGACTGAGCAGACTCCACCAACTAACGCCAACTTCACTCTATTGAAACCGACGGGTTCCTGGGACTTTCGTTAGAAGATTTTGATGACAATGCTAGGTAAGTAAAGTGATGACTAGGCAGGACGCAGCATCTTTACAACAGGGGTTTCATTTAGAATAAATAAAATTTCTCAATATTTATGTGGTTGTTGTAATCACACATACTGGGTGTTGCAAATTGTACAGCAATGCAGTCGTTGTTGTTGCTGTTAGAATATATCAGAGGTATATTCCTGTCGTAAGTGGAAAATAAAATCCACAAAGAGTAACGACGTGCAACCACCATCTATGGAAAGGATGCCTTTTACCTCTCATTACCAACCTTCTTTTTCTTAAGCTCTCGCAACAGTCGGGCATGTACCGCAAGGGAGTACTGGAGCGTACCGGGTTCATATCCGGTAAAGGACTGTCACTTCAGACAACATTCCCCATTTCCACAGTAGCCTATTCTATCGTGCCGGAATGTCCATTGTTTTTTTTTTACCCGGCCAAGGGCTCTTATTTCAGTGTAACACTGCCTAATTTGCAACGTGCCACTCACAAATTGTCATTCTCGGAGCATACCTTTGCAGCGGGGTCTCTCCATTTTCTCTTGTTATTAGCTGGTATCGAATTCAACCCCGGACCAAGAGATTGGATCTGCTGCGTCTGCTGTAAGAAAATTTATCGTCCTTCTAGCACACTCCCACCGCCCCTACCATCTTTAAGCGGCCACAATGGTGGTCAGTCTCCATGACTAGCAGCTAGAATTAACAGTTACATTCGAGACCTTTCCAGCTTCTTCACCTAGCGAAATCTGACCCTATCTCCGACTAGAGTTAAATGTCCACGTAGACGGAGTACTTCTACCTACAGTCAACCACCCTAAAATCTTGGGTGTGATGTTTGACAACGGCCTCACCTTCGCTGGTCATGCCACAATAAGATCCTCAAGTCACTGGCCGGCAGTACTTGGGGGAAAGATAAAGAAACATTGCTTGCTACATATAAGGCTATTGGCCGACCGGTTATTGACTATGCTGCGCCCATATGGTCGCCCAACCTTGCTGACACTAACTGGAGGAAATTGCAAGTCTGCCAAAACACCGCCATCAGAATTGCTACGGGATGTCTGCTTATGTCATCTGAGCCTCACCTCCATCAAGAGGCTAAATTGCTCAATGTTCAAGAGAACGCGGAACTGTTGAGCAGACAGTTTTTACTAAATTGCCACAAACCTAGTCATCCAAACCGTCATCTACTGGATAAAGCTCCGCCCCCTAGAGACATAAAGAAAAATTTCCGTAAACACTATGATGAGATCCGGCACCACATTACCTTGCCGTTTGATCTGCATAACCATAGGCGGGCTCTAACCGAGCTCCACAGCGAGTCGGTAGAGGGATCCCTCAGATCTTGGCATATAAAGCCCATAATTGATATCCAACCCCCTGAAATAGCTGAAGAGAAGCGCGTTCTTCCGTTCTGGATATTGTAGTACTTTAAACTTTTACTTATCCAGACTGAACTCCATCATACCATGCCCTGCATGTGGTATGTCCCTTCATGATACTTAACATCACTATTCCAGTTCAATTGAACCTACTCTTCTAACTCCAATATCACTTTAGTCCAACAATGTTGACTTCCGTTAAAATAGCTTGATGGCGGTTCTTAAAGTGATGGTGCCTATTAGGCAGGACGAAACACTGTTAATAACAACAACAACACTCCTCAAAACCTTCGGGGAGTGTTTTTGTCGCTGAAAACAACAAAAACAGCAACGCTCACCAATAAGAACACAAGTGGTTGTTACGATCATCTGTTTTGCATTTAACAAAAAATTTTAAACAAAATTTTTTTACCTTTAAAAACACCAATAATGCTTTAAATTTATTCATCATTTTTCATTTCTACTGCATTTTAAAATGATAGTCGTATACATATATCGATTTCCCGCCATTTGTAAATAAATTAACGAGTTCGGCAGAAGTGAAATTTTTTACTAGAAATCAATCTCTTACTTTTTAGTGTTACTCTCTCGCTGACTGTAATTACTGGAGACTCTAATTTGCGAGCGTGGACTGCTAAGCAAACTTAAAATCGAAATACCTGAGATAATTAGAAAAATTAAATAAAGATCCGTAGTCTATGACTAAAATTTGAGTTCACGGGTCTTTACGTTTTCTTGTGTCGTTTTTACTTTCCTACACTGTTATTTGATGTTTATTAAGCTGTAGCTTTGAAAGCTTTGGTCGTTTTGCTTTGAAAGCTTAATGGAAAGATTTGACAGTGAAAATTGTTGGCAACCAAAGTGTTTCATACTTTCAGGCAGTACGGACGTGTTAACTTGAGTGCTAAAGTGAATTCAGGAAATAAATTAAACACAAAGGATATAAATAAAAGTAATTAAAGTAGTTGTTCCATATATGTATGTAGTGTGGATTTTAGCAAGTACATAATATATACCGAAGAACAGTAAAAAGGGGGAACGGATTACAAAAATAAAAATGCATAGAGTGTATTTGTATGTTATTGCACTTAAATATTTGAGCATGTGTGCATGAAGTTGAATAAAATAATAAAATAAATATAAGAAAAAGTGAACCATTAATTGCAAATTGGCATATTGCAACAACAAATCGGCACAACTACGATGTACATATGTATGTAGTACGTGTTCAACTCCCCATTCATGGTTTTTCATTTGTTGTTGACTCGACACACCTACATACATAAATACATTAGTGCTGCAGAACATGGATTTAACGAATAAATCTCCTTGAACTTTTGAAAGTGACCTGCAATGCATTTCAAATTGCAAAACTGAAATCGATACTTAAAGATGTTATAATAAATCTCTCTATTATATAAGTAAAGAAAAAACACCATAATAATAAAAGAACTGAATATTGAAAAACTTGAATTAACTATTTTTAAAAATCAGTTAAGTTACTGAAATTAAATAAAAAAGAAAAACAATTAACACCATTCCTTTAATTGCGCAATTATTCGTTTCAATATACCATTGTCTGGTTGCCTTATAATGTTTACCACCATTTCATCACACCAAGTCACGTTGCACTATGGCCCAGGTGATTCGCTGCGTTGACCAAATATAGATCTGTAAATAATGATGAAACTAGTTTCCGGGTTGAATTATGTTCCAAAACTTAGTTTTGTTACTATATTTCCAACTAGATGCAGTCGTTTTCTCTTCTCCACTGTGTATACTCGTACATCAGTTATAAATTACCAGATATGTTTTTTTTGACTTCTGTTGTTCTAATTAACACTACCCATATACAATTTTATATTATTAAAATTCTATATATAACAATTATATTTAATACATCTATTCTGCACAGACATCGGTCTGTTTCAATTTTACTGTATGCATAAAAATATTTTGAGCCAATTTTTGTTGGGGTAGCAAAATATATCCAAAACTTTAAGTGGGATATCTACCAAAAGGTATGTGAAAATTGTACTCAAATCGATAAAGCGGGCTTAGAGTGTTGCGCGAGCAAACATACAGAGAAATGGACAAAAATTCTGAGATCTTTTTTTAATCTCATAAAGCTCCAGCGTATGCATTTTCTTTGTTTTTTAAATTATTGCGGGCACCTTCTCTGCTTCTCACCAAGAACTTCGAATGAATTAAAAGTCAAAATAGTACGATTTGGTTTTTGTTGTTTTAGTAATCGTACTGAATATTTCCAAATACTGTGTAATCCACTTTTAATGGACTCGCTTAGGGTGGAAACTCTCTTATTGTGTACCTATTTGCCAAGTCGCAGCTCAAACATATGAAAAAACTCGGTTTAAATGGACCCTGTTAATTATCCGCTTGTAATTGCCATAATTAAAAAGAAACAAAGAAAGGACTTTCACGAACTCCATCAAATTCCAATGCGCGTTCCAACAGAAAATGTATGTAATACATAAACAAACTCATATAATATGGAATAGGGTCGAAATCAGTATTCTTACCAATAAGTCATTGACCCAAAAAAAAAAAAACTACAAGGTTTTTCCAAAATACTTGTTTGAGTTCCCTGCTTTTATAATTCATTGTACAATACATATTGTATTTGAAAAATAAATTATTGTCCTTAAAATGTTGTATTCTGATTAGATGCAGACTCCGTTATAAGGAACACTTTATCGCGGTCCCTTGGGGCCCATTGTAATCGGATTGTACTGTACTCACAATCAAAAAAGTGATAGTTTAAAAAATTAGCTATATACTTTTACCCCCATATTACTAAAAAATAAAAAATATTTAAAAAGCTCTTATAATTCAAAATTTGTATGGAAATGTCATTTTAAAAAGCTTTATAAACCAATTTTATTTTTTATGAATATGGGGGTTACTTTACATAATAAACAATTGAAACTTTTTTCAAAATTTGAAATTTCCTTTGAAAATAAAATGCGAGATGGCAACCAAAATTTTGAACACTTATAAATTTTTCTGCCTGCTTATTTTTGTTGATTTCAAAAATAATTTTTTTTTTGGGCTAGCAGAGAAATTTGTATCGAGCATCCAAATGACGAATAAAAAACGGAGCTAATGTTACTCATACGCCCTGGTGTACGCTTGCCACAAAAGAAACAACCCAAGCAGACACACACATGCACGTATTTAAATGTTTCAAATTAACACAAAGCCTACTAAAGTTATCTAGTTAAGAATAAGCGATAACAAAAACCGAACTTAGTGACAAGCAAAACTACATGTTTAAGTAATTCGAATTAATTCGCTTGTCGTGTTTTGTGTGTTTATGGATTTTTTTCGCTATAAAATCAGGTTTACTAGCCCATAGTGCGTAGTACTGCTGTTTTCCTTATTTTTAAATTTTTTGCATAGTTGCTTTTGTTGTAGGAATATCGATTTGTTGTTTGTATGCTATTTTTAGCTTCCAAAGCGCATAAAGTGTTTTAGAGTGTGAGTACACGTGCACCTACTGTAATGTAATTTTTATGTATGTGTACATATTAGGATGGCGTGACAATTTTACAAGTGAAACATATGGTAGGGTTTTGTAGAGTAGCAAAGGCTTTCTAAGCGTAAATAATTTTGGTTGAGCTCAAGAAAACGCTTCGAAGGTTTCTGCTTCATAATTGAGTTGAATAATTAACACCAATTCATCCTAAATACTATGGACTATGTAAACGGCAAAATTTGATCTTCAATTTTTAACAGTTTGGACAAAACCAAATTCGGCTTAGAACAAAAACTATTCTATTTTTCTCGAAAATTAGTGTAATGAACGTTGTTTTTATTTTAAAGGAGAAATGTTCCAGTAACTAAAACTTAGTCAAAAATGTAGTAATTCAATAATTAATCAGAGTCGAGGGCTCTACCCACTGAGCGACACACAATAATGTTTTGAAGCTTTCAGAAAGTTAAAAAAAAACTGGTCTTATTCACAGAACGTTTAAGATTTTTGGTTTAGTTTAGAAACTATTTTAAGATTTTAGACTTTTTATTCAGTTTGGTTTTAAATCTAAACAGAAATAAATTGAAAATCGGAGTAGGTTACTAAAAGGTTCATAACTTACTACAAAAAAGTTTAAGAAATAGCCTAATACGATGAATGCCTTCAAACTTTGAACCGAGTAGCTTTCCCACCTGATGTTTAAGGTCCTAAAAGCTGTCGAAGATACTAATAACAATAATAACACTTTCACCATACCATACCAAAATAATTTTTTTTTTTTTGAAACCGAAAAATGATCTTTTGTGCTGATTTTGTATGAAATATGAAAAAAATTAGATTTCCTTAAGGTACACTTGCAAATAGGCGAAAAAGATAAATTTTGACAGAGCGAGAGAAAATTCTGGCATTTATCGTGTTGAATATGAACATCAGAGTTTTGCTAGCTCAAAAGGGAAAATTTTTAAAACTACGAATATGTACACATAGATACTGACAATAATATTATATTAAATGATTTTATAGAACACGTTATTAAATGATAAAAAATGAGTTAACGCGAAAATTACAAAACATTATAACAGAAATATGGAAACTTATAAATGTATTGACAAAATATTTGCTTTCGTACTACTGTTTTTCTGATGTCAAAATTGTCAATTGTAAAAATTTTTATTGGGTACAGCAAAATGGAAAATATTTTTTACACCATCGACAATTTGTTCACCTAATTTTTCTTCTGATTAAAATGTGTCCAATTTTTAATTTAAGCTTATTATATCAATCATATTACCACAGCGCCAGTTCCTTTTTATAAATTTTTTGTTTCTTCTACAGCTCTAAAACGCTATTTATTGGTGTTATAGAGAAGTAGTTAGAAGACTAAAATAATAAAGGTTTTCATCAGAATAATTTGATCCACCCTAATATCTATTCATAAACAAGCATATGTGGCAAGGTGCATATGGGTATTTGGGTGTGCGTTGTGCATGTGAATAGATTATTGCGTGCTTTTCAATTGCTGACAGCGTTTGTATCCCTTTTAAGTCGTTTATTGAAAGAACTGAATGTGATAGTTTCACCTTAGTGGTAAGTACATGTTAAGTGGTCTTTGTGGCTTTTGTTAGTCTTGCAAATTTGAATAAAAAAGGTACTCGATTTGATTAGGTTAATTTGCACATAGTGACTACAAGAATAGGAAGAAAGTTATCGACATAATGTGTAAGTGATTTTTATGAGAGTAGCCCAAGTCCACTTTTGGGGAAAATAAGTTTTAAAAGTAATTTTGGCCAATTATTGGGACTTTATTATTACGTATCGTCGCCCTCTTGCCAGAAGCGTGAATATGATAAAAAGAAAATGTTAGGAAAGCAGGTGTAAAAGTGTATTGCTTTTGCAGAAATCAGTATATTTCGGCTGATTAAGGTAACTTAGATTGTGGTTTCCAATGAGCCTATCCCCTAAATATCGGAACATTTGCACATTCATGCCTCTGCCAAGGTGCGACGATACAATCAAACTTTTATTGATATTTTGTTAGAAAATCTACAAGAAGTTCCCTTTTATTTCAAGCCAGGTCCAAACTGAAAAGGTAATAAAAATGCTATTCAATCGTGTGCACGCAGTGATTTGGTTATTTAGTTGTATTATTGCTCTTGATGCATATCCAACAATCAATTTGCCATATTTTTTCGGTAAGTATTGAACATTTTTAACTCAATTTAATATAGTGGCGAATCTTCACTGCCAAATGAAGTTAGACTCGTGAGGTAAAAAACATGGTATTTGGACTATATCCCTGCAAGGAATGCGATTAGTTTAATATGAGTCCGGGATTAGTGGCAAAGAAATAAGCGACTCCTTTTGTTTGAGAATGTCTTTTGAAGAGACTAATTGTGACAGACTAATTGCGCCCTTTTATGCCTAAACGGGCAATGTCGCGCATATCTCCCTTGAACAGGGACAGGTTTACTTTCAATACCTGTAAGTAGGCTACACAAATTAAAATCGACTTATCCAAACTATGCCTGTAATGGAATAGTTGGTATCAATTATAGCCCATTGTGCGTGAAAGATTTTGATCGCTGGTCACTCTCGCTAAATATCAGTAGCCCGATTTTTTGCAGCGCTCATGTGCATATATATATTTACCGATATTTTTACAACGACTTGAAGAGTTTTACATCCACTGCGACTTTAAACTACATGCTATCAAGTCTGTTTTTGCTCTTTAAAATCATTTTGAATTTTTTTTTGATTATTCGTTCGTGCCGAGTCGTTGAAAGGCTTTGGTTTGTTAATCGTCGAGATCTAAAACTGCTCAGCTACAGAGAAAACCTCATCAGCTAAGTAAAGTAGATAAAGGATAGATTATATATTAAGAAATAACTAGTTAACAGAATAAAGTTATTGTTAAAAGTTCAAATAGAAGTCAAAGAATAAAAAACAATTAGTAGCTATGAATTTAGGATAGAAAGAATTGATTTTTTTTATGCTGAAAAGCGAGTCTGAAATATCAAATCTACCAGAAAGAGAGTTATAATCTTGACACAAACAGAGAAAAGGCTCATTTAACTGAAAATTGGTTCGGCACTGTTTTAAGACTAGAGGTTTAAAATTCCTTGAAGAACGAGACGGTACATTGAAGTTCACTTCACTTAGAAGAAATGGGCTGAATAGTGAACCATTTAGCAATTTAATCATAAAAATAATTCCAAGCATTTCCCTCCGACTAGAAAGTGTGTGTAGATTAATGAGTTTTAAACGATTCGTATAGGGTGGCAGATTGTACGAGGGATCCCAATGAAAATCTCTTAAGGCAAATAGTAAAAATTGTTTTTGAACTGATTTAAGGCGATCTACATGAACCTGGTAACGCGGGTTCCAAATTATAGAACCATATTCAAGTATCGGTCTGACTAATGTAGTAAAGAGGGCTTTAGTTACATAAGGGTCGCTAAATTCTTTAGACCATCGTTTAACGAATGCTAGGACACCTCTAGCCTTATTGACTGTTGTATTAATATGGCGGTTGAAACTGAGTTTATAGTCCATAGTAACCCCCAGATCAATAAAATCATACACTTGCTCAAGACTATAATTTTTAATTGTATAGGAAGCCGGCTGAGAAATTCCACGCGAAAAACTCATGTGTTTACATTTTTTAAGGTTAAGTGGCATATAATTTAAATCGCACCAAGTAACTAGTGCATCTAGATCTGACTGTAGCTTATTTCTATCTTCAAATGACGCGAATGACATGAAAAGCTTTACGTCGTCGGCATACATTAACATTTTTGAAAATTTTATTATTGTAGAAATATCATTTATAAACAACAAGAACATAATCGGGCCAAGATGGCTTCCTTGAGGAACCCCCGAAGAGACATAAATGACATCGGATACTAAATTTTTAAACATTACTCTTTGTGTCCTGTCACTACATGATAAAACATGATTCTTTTGGTATCGTATCCCTGCAAAAAATCGTGTGACTTAATAACTTCAGTCTACAGTTGGCTATATATCAATATAACTTAATTTTAAATAAAAATACAGATTGAATTTTTGTAGCATACTCATAGGTGTTAAAAAACATCTCGTACCGTACCCGTTTAGGTAGAAAGGGGATTAGCCTTATCGTACACGTTCGGGTATAAACGCGTACGATCTCTCCAAAGGACATGCTAAAACAAATGTGAACAGTGCAGCCCATATAAAGAGAACGGAACTAGCATTAGTCGCATGGTTCTTTGCGACTTATCTTGGACTGATCTTAGACTAATAGTATTTTTTGCAGGGATATGTTATAACACCATGACGAGTCTCATAGTGATAGTGCCAATTAGGCAGGGCGAAGCCAATTCGATTTAATTTTTATACTTTTGAATAAAGAAAAATCGCTTGTTGTTATATTAACAAAGTTTGTAGTTCTTGTTTTTTTAATTTATTGAGAGCATTCATTTAAATATTTAATCGTGTATGTTTATGCCAAGTATTTGTGTAAACTACTCTTACATCAGCTGTTTGCTAAATAAATAATAAAAAAAATAATGTAAGTGAAAAACGCAAAGACATTCTATATAAAGTTTTTGAAGCTTTGGCAGTCTGATTTTATTCAAGTTGGGCAGATGATCCGATTGGAGTTATAAAGTCGGTTGCCAGACAATGCAGTTTATAAGGCCTGCGCTGACGATGACGAAACAAAAAACTAACTGGATCATGTCGTGATAGACGAAAGACACAGCACAACTGTCCTGGATGTCCTGGTGAGCACTATCGTGATGCGTAGAGAGAAGGGACGCCTAATTACAAGAAAGGAACTAAAGGCCGAAAGGCGTGAATTTAAGATACTAGCGGACAGGAATGATGCCCGAAGACTCTACCAGGAAATCCGACAGATGAGAGAATTTTTCGAAATCCGGCGAATTCTACGAGACGAGGACTTAACTGGTTTCCGATGCAGTGATTATTCTTAAGATATGAAGGGACATTTTTTCCCCATTGCTAAATAACGAGGGTATTTTTTTAAAGAAATTTTCAGCAAAATTTAATTTAAAATTTTAATAACCAGTTTTCATTAATAAGCAAGGTTGCCTTTTTGCCTCGTAAATTTACCATGTCATTTTCGAGCCAAATTCTATGCGTAAAGCTACGGTGACTGTGTAAAATATTTTTTACACAAATTTTGACATATGTACGTTTTACGAGGTCGTAAACTTATGACGTATGCACTATATACAAGGCAAATAAGATGTTAAACGAATACCCTTATTATATTTATTTCTTAATTTCTTACCTTTTATATACTTATATACTTTGTTTTTAAGTCAATAATTTAAAATTTTTTTAACCAACAGTTTTTGTATCTCACATAATTTTGATTAACCGTTTAAGCGGCTTAACTATCCATTCTTTGTTTTATGAAGTATGTCCTAGTAGAAATACGAGGTGTTCTCAAATCAATAAAACACATATAGACTGAAGCAAATTAGAACATTTTATATAGGCTTGTAGTTGAGGTGGAAAACTATCCACGAAACTATTGATACATCGATGTTTTCTATATATCGATACTACACGGAGAGAAATATCAGCAAGAATATATTACAAATTAAAGAAAAACTATGAAATTTTATAGAAATATTCGAAAAAGTATTAAATTAGAATAAACATTACTATAAAATACTAAAAAGTTTTGAACGTTTATTAAAATTGAAGAAAAGCATAGGAAATTCTATAGTCTTTAATATTTAATACACCAAAATATTTAAATTTGATATGTTCTAATACTTTTCATTCACCAACTACTAAGTTTTACTAATTTTTGTTTACTTTTAAAAAAATCTTCTTTAAAACTTAGAATAATTTTCATAGCAATCTTCTACTATGTCGTACTTGAAAAAATATAAAATAACAAAAATTATTAAACTTTGGAGTTGGACCAACTTTAAAGTACTGGGTAAAAATTAAAGAAATGTTTCTCAGCGTGTACTATCGATGTTTTATTGAATATGTTTATAAATGCTCTAACTAAAATTAAATGTGAAAAATTGTGTCAACCAGTTTGCAGATTTTATAAATATTTGATAGAATGAGAATTGTTAATTAGTGAAAAAGTCAGGAATTAATCAGAATGCTCGTATTTTACTAGCAATTGTTTGATTTTTTCTCTGCAAATTCTCAAAGGCGATTGTATCGAAAGTTCCTATCAGTACTTTCGGTAGATATCGATAGCCTCGACAGTAGATAGTTTCCCACGTATATAATGTCAGATACACCCGAACTTGGGCTCGCTTACATGTTTTTATTTAGCATTTAACAGTTAAATTTTAATTTCTAAGTTTTAACTACAAATAAAATTTTTTTAGTTTTCAGTTTTTGAACTCTCACCTATTAACTTTAATTCTTACTTCAAAAACTTGTATACTCTTCTTAAAAACATACCGTGAAATTGTAATGTTCATATTTTAAGGTCCTTCCATATATGGTGATGGCGCTTATAGAGCTAAAAAGGGCGGTTTAGAAATTCAAGTAAGTTATTCACAAATTATCGTTATTCACATATATATCTTTATGTTAAAATTTTTACTTTTGCATAAAAAATCTTCCAGGTGCATTTTACTTCTTATTCTTATATACTCGTATGAAGGAGGTTTGTAACAGCATAAACAAACTGAAAACTTATGGGTAGATTTTATAGATTATACATGAAAGTGCCAGGTCATGCGCCACAAATTTTTTCAAACTCAGTAGTGGCCTTTGAGGTATGTCCACTGCCATAAACCAAGTCAGGCCCATATTCCTAAAAAGTGTTCCATGAGAATGTTTTTCAGGATGCCAATGCAATCATAAATTCCAAAAAATATAAATTTTTGAAAATGGGCGCGATACTGCATCATCTATCAAGTGTTAGCCGTATTCAAGATATAACAGTGTAACGTACACATATTCTTGCATGGCGAATAATTTTCCAACTCAGACTAAGTAAATAATTCTAGACCTTATAATGGCAAAGGTTTTTAAAGAAATATAGGAGTTATATCGTATCGAATAATTGTCATTATTATTTTATACCAGAAAACCCCGCCAAGCTTCGCTGAGTCTTAGAACTTATGTATGTATACAGGATTAGTCCGATTGTAATCATTATATCTCAGAAACCAGTTAAGATATTGAAATTGATCAAATCGCTTATTGCAGCACTCATTAGAACTTGTCGTTTAGTAGCCAAATTGTACTAACACATTGGTTTAGTTGTCGAAATGAGAGATATCTTAAATTGTGAGTAAGACGTCTACTAATTCAACGGTTTAAGCTGCACTCAACTCCATTCAGTCGTTTTTGCATGATGCGCGCCTAAACATACAGACAGACAGACAAAAGTTCTAAGAACTGTTACTTTTCATTCTAATAGCTTAATAATGACCCCTGCTATCAATTTTTCTTGAATGATTGCCATGCACAGACATAGTCGAGTTAAAATTTTACTATATGAAGAGGGTTTTACCCGAATTTCGCTTTGCTTACTTTCATATCCTTTTGTTTCATATCTACTTACCCATATTTAGTCTGATGCTGATGTAGTCGAATTGGAGCATTTGAAAGACAATTATGGTAATGAAAATGCGGATGTTACAGACCAAATGCCGACATACCCAGATCAACCTTTTGAAACAGACGTTGCCAGCAAGTCTGTGAGCACAGAACCGCTAAGTGAATCACAAGAATTAGAGCGTCAATTGGAGCAAATGCCTGTGATTACAACAAAACTAGAGAAAACTACCACAACAGAGCTACCATCAGCACCAGTAGTACCAGAGAATAAGGGCGAGCCGCAAGCACCAGTTGAAGGTATCGGAATGCATCGGCCACCTACACTTCAACATGATAATGGTGGTAAAATGCAAGCAGAGAGTGGTGGAACAGCAACAGCAGGTCAAGAAAGTGGCGCAGCTATAACATCTGGTGGTAGTCCACCTGCACCATCCGCGATCAAGGTAAATGCTACAAAAACTGAATGTCTTGTTAATTCAATGAAAATGACACTGATTTCCCTATTCAAGGAATATATATAACTACTCACATATAAATTCTTATTTATCCTTCAAAAATTATATCTTTTTATTTGTGTTTGTATTTATCGATATAGCCTTTTTATGGTGCGGCACGTTTGGCATTCGGTCAAAATCCGGAAGTGCTTCCAACAACAACAACTACGGCGACAAAAACGACATCGTCCGCCTTGCCCACATCAACTAGCACTTCAACAACAGCAACTATAACAACAAATACAGCAAGCTCTCCATTAAATAATGAAGACAAGAATGCAATTGCGGGTGAAACAGCCGCACTTCCGTTTGACGTCGAAACTAACAGTTCTGCTTCCAATAATGGCCAAGAAATTACAAAACCAAATCATTTGGATAAAATGAGTGGACAAATTAAATCAGCAGCTCAAAGGCGCTCAGTGGCCTCAATGCCACAACAGGTTCTTATGATTTGCATACTTAAGCACTTTTACAATTGAGCCTCTCAAATTAATACATACATAGCATATGAACCCGGCAGTCGATGTAACTACTTGCAAACTAAGTACATCACAACTAGTATGAATCCCAAGCACAACTAGTCGGTTTAACTTTGGCCCGATATTTTTATTATTACAAAACCTAGCCACGCTCCCCTGCATCTCAGAACTTATCATAGACTGATTGCCATTCAAATGATTATATCTCCGAAACCAGTTGAGATACGGAATTTTATCACATCGCTTATTGCAGTACTCATTTAAACCTTTCGCTTGATACCAATATTGTACTAACATATTTTTGGTCAGCCACATATTGGTCGATAGTTCCGAAGCCGGTCGAGTTTTCGAAATAATTGATACCGTAAATTTTAAGTCAGACGTCTAGTTGCATTCAAGACGCGCCCAAAATTCTAAAAACTATAGCTTTGGATTCTATTTTTATTATTTTTCTTAAATATCTGCTACAATTTTTTTTACATGTAGAGATTATTATTATTAGGCCATGTTGTACTTAGTAAGATCTATTGCTTTTTACCTTCTAGCTTAGAATGTGAACCGGAGTTTCACAGAGTTTGTATGTAATATGTTTATATGTGACCAAGTGAGAGTACGTAGGTTCTTTAGAGCGCAAACAGTCAGTGTGCCACACCTGTGAATCCGAATCAGTACATGGATCCACTGTTTCCCAGAGCACTAGGTATACGATGGACACTCAAAGTTTCGTGAGATCTTGAACATAGGTTCTATTGTATGAGGTAGTTGAAATATAGGATTATCTGGGAGTTTTATCGTTATATTTATATATCCCATCATATTGACGATCTTTAGATGTATATTCAGGTTTAATGTAACTTCCTCTATCAGAATAGGTAAGGAAACCCCTGAATCGTTCAAGCTATAGCCGCTTGTATATTTCATTGCCCCCTACTGCCTCAGCTTTAAATGAACTTTTGAGAAACGGGTTCGCTCTTTCGTAAGTTATTTCTGCCATCAAGAGCTTCTCAGCTTCTGAAATTTATCAGTGTAAGCAGATGCAGTTTGGAGCCGGTTTGTAAGAAAAGTGAAAATTATCTCGGCCTTCCTCCTCAACAAATTGTTATTATTTGCCAGAAGCGGCAGGAACCATCACTATGATTCCTCGATTAATAATTCTTAGTTCGATCACTATAAAGTCATATAAACACACGCACTAATACTGTTACAAATAGTTAGTTTTATTTACTAGTAATAAACGCAATACAATTTCACGAGTTTGGTAACTCCACAGTAAGTTCACTGTACAACACTTAAAAATAAACTGATCAACTTGCCTGGCTGGCATGCTGCCTTTTATAGTCTGGCCGAGTGCCAGTTTCATCATCTACAATCGTCTCGATGGTTCTGGGTTGTACTTTCATTTTAAAACACTGGTTGTTTATCAGTATTTCCTCTCTGCCTCGTAATCGTAAACACAGATGCTATCTCTCCATCTCTTGCTTACTCATAATAGCTTTGGTAGTTTAACCTTTTCACTTTTATTGAATTGAGCGTTGTCCGCACTGTATTCAACATACGGATGTTCTATTAGATATCACCCGCACTCCTGTACTGATGATCAACCGCTTTAAGCTTGAAACACAACACGAAAACGCTGCAAAATAAACGCCGCGAATAACTGCCCGGCGATATCATTTCTCAAATTACGCCCAACCAAGGCGAATTTATAAAGGTGACATTTTCCCATCAGCTGATTGCTTCTTCTTCTCTGTACTGAAATGGCGAAAGTTTCAAATTATTTCTTTTGTTTACATAACCATTTTTTATTTACTTATGAGTTTAAAAAAATTAGAACAGGGGCGTGAGAAAAGGCTTTGCATGGGAGACTTGACTATAAAACATTCTATACAGCACCGAACTATTTGTTTTTTATAGACGGTCATTTTATTTTTTGTCTTTTTTGTCTCAGTAAAACCATTTATAGTAATAGAAAATCTGAAAATAAGGATTTGGTAGTTTTCGACTTTTTCCCAAGAACTGCAACAAATATGAAGGCATTGTAACCTTCTTGTCTATATTTTTTTTAAATTAAAGCCCGCCCAATGATATCAAAAGCCCGCCCAAAAATATCATAAGAGCAGCACGCAAGCGTTAATTTTGCTTCAGGCTAAATTAAACTTTTATACGATATTAGATCAAGATAAACACGAACCTCAGCAACGATATTCTCATAAAACTCGAAATGTCAAAAATACCCTGGATAGATTTAAATTGAAATTGAAATAGATTATTATTATTTTTTTTTTAGACGGTTGACTGAAAAATAGCTCCATTTAGAAAATTCTTGAAAAAAGTCATATTCTTTTTTGCGAAACGCCCCATTTCTAAATTTTTTGGCATTACAAATTTTGCAGAACATCTCTCTGCATTGCCTGCCTACGGTAGCGTTTCAAAAAATAACCGTTAGCCTGTCCTACGCCAGCTTCCCGGTACACAGTATTTCTTCGCAGCTCACCTTTATTATTTCTACACGATGAATAGTATCACTTTCCTTATCGGATTATGATTCCGAGAACCGCGAAACGTCTGTTTACACCCCTCACGACATTTTTGAAGCGTTTAAGCAGTTGACGAAGAATGTAAAATATTATCCAAAATTTAAACCAAAAAAAATTAAAGTTTTTTGAATTACAAAAGAAAAAAAGTTGCGGCCACCTTTAGCCTGAATGCCGTCATCCCCCGGCGGCAAAGAAAGAAATAAATCTATGGTCGCAAAATGCCGTCGGGGAATATTCGGCCTGATTTTGATTGTGTTCAATTTCATGTAATTAATCAGTTTCTATTTTGACAAGGCGATGTTCGCAGCAATTATTTCGCAGCGTTTTCTTATTGTGTTTCAAGCTTTCTTATTGCTTTCTCATACTTATGTATGTATGTAGTTTACAACTAGTAGGTTTGACTGTTGGGTACTTATATGGTCACTTTAATGAATATATGTATGCTCGCATGTATGTACATATGAAATATAGTGAAAGTGTATTGGCGACTATCCATATCTTTCTTATTTTTTCATATTATTACAAAAACTTATAAATGTACAAAATGTTACAAGGAGCAAAATATTATACAAAATGAATTATCCTTGAAATAGTTGGCAGCCTTATAAGTGCGAGTAATTTCGAATTTACAATTGTCTGCAATAATTTTATGTCTTCTAACCAGAAACATGTATGTGCAATGCATTCCAACTCCATCAACCATTATAATTTTTTAAGCCTTTTTCTTAAACTTAAATCGTTTATATTAAATGATTTTGATTATATTTTTTGCGATACAACCTTTAAATAGCTACCAAGGAAAGTCAATATTTCGTATACCTATTCTTTATTTTTTATTAAAATTTCTCTTATTCAGACAGTCGACAATCTCCTCAAACGTCATAATGGTCAAATATCACCATTCGACATGGCTCAGTATGTCTTTTGGACAGGTGATGAAGCGGGTGTTGCAAGAGCTGTTGAAGAGCTCACCGATCGTGGAATGGTAAATATATTTACATATTTGAAAATTATTCATGCATAACTTTAATCATTTTACTTTCGATAGATGTCGCGTGAAAATGCATTAGAATTTCTACGAGAAGTTCGTATTGGCATTGAATATTTGCAACAATCATATACGAATCGCATCTTCCCTGAAGTTGGTCTTAATAATAATATCGATAAGGTAAAGCATAAAAGAAAGATTTTACCAATCATAGGCTTAAGAGTTCTTTGACACGTACAATATTAATTCACAGTATTGCGGTCCACGATCCATATCACGAACATTCAATATTAGCTGTGATCCCGTACTAGTCAGAATTTGTCAGAAGCTGCAGGAAATCATTCCCGTACTCGGTTCTCTGACTACTGAGAGCACAAAGCTGAGAGTAAATATGGTTCTCTCTCAGTCAGAAGACGAAAGTTTTAGTTAGGAAATTTTTTGTTAACTGACTGTCAAACGATCATGCATTTGACAAAAACTTGAGACACCACTTTTAGTGATATTTTTTTTTTGAGCCTTAAAATGACCACCTTCCGTCTTACATGCTTTTAAAAGTAGCCGGGGAACAATTTACTTGAAATCGCTTTAACATTCGTATTTTCTAATTTCCCGCCATTTGTAAATAACCCAACGAATTTGACAAAATCTTTGACAAGCGAGCATACATTTTTAAAAATTTGTTTAAAACTTTTACGGAATATTGTTAGGCGACACATAAAACTTAGAGCTTTAGAAAGCAAATACCCTCTTGACTAGCATGGAAAAATTGTGTTGACCTTTGGAAAAAATGTGGTATTCGGCTTCGGTACGGCTTCAACTGAAAAAACTTTGGTTGGCCCTTTTCTTATCACCATTCAAAAAATACCACAAGAGTTCTTAGGGTATTTTTCTATATATGGCACCCTGATATATTTTAAATGGCTTTCCTACTAAACTATGGGCATATGTATGCTTCATTTCAGAAAAATTTCGACTTTCAACAGAAAAAACCGATAACACCGCAAACTCTTCCAACAACAAATGAAAATCACTTACTTCCTCATACTCGACTGGAACGATTACTGCACACGGGTAATCAAAATCCGATTAAAACAGAAGAAAATAAATCAGTTTGGCATAAATTACAAGCTTTAAGCAATGATGGCAATACAGGTAATGTCTTGGTTTAATACTTGGTAGATTGGAAATCAAAATTAAGTATGACTTAAATGTAGTTGCTGCTCGTTGGCACAATTTTGTAGGGGTTTTCTGTCAAACAGTCTGCCACTAATTTTAAATCCTGCTTAATTTTGGCTATGAATACGCCACGTGGGGTTTCTCTTGATGCATGGAAGCACTCTTTTGTAATTATATATTTTTGTTTTCTTTACCTGCTGTATAATAACAATGTCATAAGTAAAAATTATTAGCAATTAATTTAATATTATGTTAAAAGTAACTTTGTTTGTTTTGAATTGTTAAGAATATATTTAATTTCGTATTCATAAAAATATAAAATTGGTTTATAAAGCTTTTTAAAATGGCATTTTCATACAAATTTTGAATTATAAGAGCTTTATAAACCTTTTTTAATTTTATGTAAGTATATTGGGGTTTATTATACTTTTTTAAGAAACAAGGGGACAAAAAAGTTGTTTATGTTATAAAAAAAAAATATTTACCTTCATATATTTAAAATTTTTTTCAAGTATTTTTATTCTAAAAGGTACTTATAGAGTTTAGGAGAGACACAAAAGATATTTCAATAATGCAGTTATTAATTTTAAATGTTTTTTTTTATTATAGATTTGAACGATTATGACGAGAACGGCGAAAGGGCTAAAATTTCGCAATTTTTATACAATGAATACACTTTGGAAGATATTTTGTATAGATTGGCGAAGGTGTGAATGATTATTGAAAAAAGCCCTAATTTTGTTAGTTTACCTTTGCGGTTTTATACTTACAGATAATGTTTACGCAGTCGTTGTCACATGGATCCGATGAAGCACAGCATGAACTGCAAAAATTGACGGATTTTTTGGAGCGTGAAGGCAATCTTGGAGTTATACCGATTGATTTGCAGAAGAAAGTGTTGCGTATGTGATTTTGAAAGTCTATATATTACAGGGCCCTAAAATAATTAAGTTTTTCTTTCATTTAGAAAGTTACCGTAAAGATTGCATTGAAATAATTTTTTTTTTATATTAGAAACAATGGTTATTTTTTGATTTTTTAATCAAAATATATGCAGCTAAAGTAGCGACTTATTTTAGATAATATCACAATATTTTGTATCACAGATTTTCATATAAAAAAATTAATTTTTGAGTTCCCTGTATTTATTATACCTAGTTATTCTAAATATTTTTAAAAGCTTCCAATGTTGATAAACTAATCTCTTTTCTCTACTTTATAGATATTCTCTACCGTGCGCTTTCCGACACGTTAGCTGAGCGACCGGAATTATTATCGGTTGCCAATATAAATCTTGCTAATCCCTACAATCGTCTTCCTCTACGCAATTTAGAGCCATAAAGCTATTAAGCAGAAACGAGTGATTCCAGAAAATAATAATACTTAGTAAACAATAACACATCCATGCGTACATGCTTATATGGAAACAATATTCATTTATTTAAAAAAAAAAAAATAATAATAATAATTGGATGTATAATGAAGCCCTGTAGCTTTGGCAGCACGCAAAAAACCCTAATGTACTCGTACATATGGGTATTCCAATAGAAAAGGCAAATTTAGAATTTGCAAAACATGTAATTTGTATACATACATATTTACGTAACGCTACCTCAGAATATGAATGTCGTATGTGAAATTTTGTCATTTGTGGATTATAACGGAGTTAAAGTGAGCTTCGTACACACCATCATGTACACCGGATACTCACTATACAGTAGTACCTCACACAATCTTATCATCCTGAGAGTGTATTTTACATATTAAAATATGTGTCCTGAAAAATTTAATGTTGCTACATAAGGCATCGGTACTCTGAGGTAGCGATATGTAGTCGAACACTCCTTGTACTAAATTGCGTCATGTGTGTAAGCCTTTCATTTTGTAATTTGTAAAAGTATGGCAGCACTGGTAATAATAAGTAATAAACCAAATAATAGTTATGTTCGGTGAGGATAAAATTTGTAAAATTTTTTACTGGAAAGTGTTTGGTGACACAAAACATTTGCAGCGAGAGAGCGCATTTTCACATTTCATTGAGAGAGAGAGAGTTGCAAGTTTCTGCTGGTGGAATTTCACTCAATAAAACCTGTAAGTAAAAAGCAGCTGATCGTGACATAGGAAAGCAGCAACAAAAATTTTGGAATTTGAACTATTAACCAATCAAAAAAGCATCAGCTGTTTTGCTTGCAAAGTTTTTACTGACTCCTGTTCAGAGAAAACTTTTTACTTTTGGCGTTTTGAGAGAGTTTCACGTCATTCTCACTTTACTGACAGTTCTTTGCAAGTGTTTGCAAGTTTTGTCATCGAACACAGCTAATGAGAACTAATTAAGAGCTATATCAATGGTGCCATAGCCATATCTATATAAAACAGCTGATCGAAACAGCCCTTTGGAAATCAATAGATGGTTTCGGCGACAAAATTTTGCAAAAAACTGTCAGTAAAGAGAGAATTACGTAAAGCTCACTATACTACTCTGTAAGGATAAAAAAAGAAGAGAACTTAATCTAAATTTGGTGTTCAATAACAGAAAATTATTCGGAGCAATGTTCGCTCTTCGGAAAATTGTCAACTTTAATGATGGGCGGTGACTCATCTGCGCAATTCACTCTTCGTGGATAGCGATTACATTACTTGACTTGTGCAATTATTCCGAAATTTGCATTCCGCTATTTCACTTTTCGAAGACGAATAATATTTTTATGACGGAATCGTTTTTCTGTTACCAGAATTTAAACGATTTTATTTTACTCTTTCCATTTTTTAACAATAATATATCTAATTTCATACATTTTCGTGTATCATTTTACAATATACCGTAATTAAATAACTAAAGGCCTATACACAATGCGCGTCTTATTGCAATAATGAGTTCGACTACATATACATATATCTAAAGTGCTTTAACGTTAGTTACAAAAAATTTATTTATTTAGTTATTTTATTTTTGAATGATATTTTTTGCACACTGCAAAGCAGCATAACCGAATTTATCTATTTATATAAATCGAAGAAATACATTGGGATGATAATCGAAATTAAAATGCATTTTTGGGTAAATATAAAAAGTAAGATGCCAATAATTGAAATTAAGTTATTACAAATTTTAATGGGTTGTTATAATAAAAATGTATTAACAGTTACTAGTAAGCTTTATAAAAAAATATTGGTATATTTACAAAAAAACGTATTTATTAATATACAATTGGCATTTATTATTATACTCGTACAAATGAAATTTTCATTAAAATAAATGTATATGTATGTAGTACATGAAAAGTTTGATTTAAAATCACGGGTCGAATTACGTTATACGTTCCGTGATGGAAAGCGAATTTTTAAATCAAAATAGTTCTAAGCCCATAATTCGAAATGATGGCATACGTGAGCAACTAGCTGGAAGTAACGGTTGGTTCAATTATGCATTATTACTCTTTTAAAAAGTTGGACAGTTTCAAAGTTATCGTGACTTGAAAACCGGTTTACGATCACGGAACGGATGTCGTAATTCGGCCCCAGGTTTTATTAAGATAAGAAAATATCTGAGAAATTTTGTTTAAAATTAGATTGAATTTTTTTATAATTTATTGATTAGTTGTTTAGTAGAGCTCTTGAAATTCGGTTACCGTAATGTTCAACGTTATGATTGCCTGATTAGCTGTATTCGAATAATACAAGTTTTTCTAAATCTGATAGAAATCGATATATATTTGGTATTAATAAACTACAACCTTTATTAAGCTCTACGTAAAAATATCATATCCATCTACCACTCCAAAATTTAGAATGTTTAAATTGGGATAACAATGTATACTTTGAAACTTATAAATATTAGTTTGATTTAGATCAAGGTTTACCTATCTAGCAACTTCCATAGGAATAACTGGAAAGGCATGTATACGAAATCAGGAAATCGTTTTTACGAATGCTATATATCAGATTACCATTAGCTCTGAGTAGACAAGTCTCTTATGCTTATGGCAATGCATATGTCATTCACACTGAACGCTTAATGATTTTCTAGTAATGCCAAATTATCATAGAGGATCATGATGATAATTGAATCTCTAACTGGGACTAAAAATGTCGAGTATTCTAATTATCTTCAGAGCTCTATTGTTTATACAATAAATATTGACATGAATGTTTAACATTTTCATGTACATATAAGTATGGTGTGGTTGCGCATAATCGCACTCGTGTTTTAATTATAAATCATATACTCTATGTATACCCCACACCGAAAAAATTGTATGCAGCGTACGAACATACAAATAATACAAATTTAGACTTTTTAAATACTGTAATAAAGCTGAGCTGGTTTACATTGTAGGCGTTTCAAATAAAATATATTAACTTAATAAATACCAAACAATTTATCAGTGTGATTAGTTTGTTTTAATATGGTTGTTGTTGCAGAAGTGGGATAATTACTAGAGAAAGTAATATGTATTTAGTTCGTCAATTTTAATGCTAGTAACTAATTTTTTACAAGATTACAACTGTTTTTTTAACTCGACATTAATTTATTTAAAAGTAGCCAGATTTTTCATTAGACACAATTTTTGTGACTTCAGATGATTTAGGTATTCTGTAAGAGAAAATCACAAAAAGTTCACCAATGTATGTGGTGAAAACACACTCACACCCATACATCTCAAGTACAGCAGTTGACAGTGGATGTATAGATATCGCGGTAGCCCAGGTAGTAAGCGTCTCGAGTACAAAGTGAGCAACAAAGGTTCGAGCCCAGAATCGCGAACAAAATTTATTTTTTTTATTTTTTATTTTATTAGTTAAATATTATTTGTTTAAATATATACATGTCTACATTTAAAATGTATTACTTTTTTAATTTCTTTCGTTTTCAACCCAATATTTTACTGTTTGTGACCTGCCTAGAATCAGCTGACAAATTATGACTATTCTTTTAAGACTAGAGATGTGAGACAGCTTTCTGAATACCAAATTGTCTCAAAATTGTAGTTGAGTACAAAATGTATCTATTAGTGACTAGATACTAGTTACAGATTTCACCTATAAGTGTCTTGAGTGCAAAGTGAACGACGCGGGTTCGAGCCCAGGTTTTGCGGACAATTTATTATTTTTTATTTTATTTTTTGTTAATTAAATATTATTTTTTTAAATATATAAATGTTTCTACACTTAAAATTTATAATTTTTTTAATTTCTTTTATATTTGACCCAATATTTTACTGTTTTTGACCTGTCTAGAACCATCTGACAAATTTGTGACTCTTTTTTTGAGACTAGAAATGTGAGACAGCTTACTGAATACCAAATTGTATCAAAATTGAAATTGAAAAATAGGCAATGCGCAATAGAAAATAATATGCAAACGCGAACCAAACTTCGTGTAAAAAAGTGTTTATATTGCTTATTAATTCTTGTGAACTAGCATGTGAACAAAATTTGTGGTAATTTCTGTCCACAAAACACGTGCAATTTTTCACGGTTCCGCGACGTATGCACCTATTTTGGTGGAACTGCAACTTAAGCCAGCAGAATACCAAAAGAGTGTAAAAGTTTCCAAACTATTTATTTGCCGGTAAAACGAATATTGTTGCCACACTAGAATTAAGGCGTGAAGGTTACTTTCTACCTTGGATCCACACAAGCCAAAACTAGTCGACATTTTCATTCGGATCATTTAAAGGTAAGGACACATTTGGCCACACCACGATACGCTACAGATACGACCGAATAGTTATCTATTTGATCAACATCGTCGTGTAGTGCGAATTCACGCAAGGAATATATTGTCGTGCCTCCTCGCATGGTATCGTTATGTGTGTCGTTAAAGGGCCGTTGAAGGGAAAGTTAGTTCCCTCATATTTTCGAACTGGAAGTTTTCATTTCGGCGCGTTCCGAAAGCGGAAAAGAAATATATTGTTTCAAAAGTTATTGGCAAAAAACCAAAAAATGGCCTTCGGCCGCGCTTCAAAAAAATAAACCTTAGGCCCGGTTTTTCAGTCCTTCGTTAAGCTCAGCTACGCGATCCCCAGTATTTTTGCAAAAAAACTCACTTCTGCACATTTCGGAACGCCCTATATATATGACTACAACAACCACATTAAAATGACAGAAAATGTTCAACTTTGATTGCAAATATCTCTTAATAAAAATATATAATCGAGTTTCCGCTTTCGGATTATTGATAGCGAGGTCAAAGCGCGTCTTTTGATATCTTTTCCGATAATTTTGGACTTGTTTTGGCAGTTATGTACGGTCGTATAGAATTACCATTAATTTTTTTAAGGCATCGGGTAGGAAGATCTTGCAGCGTAGGAATTCAGTTAAGTGGTACCAGCTGAGTAGTCTTCTTTGTACTTGCTTCGTGGGTATAGGGATTACGAAATTTCCACCCGTAATAGTCCGATTACCCACCGACGCACGTACGTAGTACGTGTCAGCTGACACGACCTGTCTTATGAGAGTGCCATGCAAACGAACACTCGCCGACGTTCAATTTTTCCGTTTACGTAGTACGTAGCGTAGAAATCAAAGAAATTTAGATTTTTTCCGTAAGAACGTGTCAGCTGATTGCTCGCTCATATGACAGTGTTGCCTATTCATACGCGTGTATTGGATCGTTTTCATGTTGAAATAACCTGAAATTACGATATTAAGTTGTTGCTTTTAAATAAATTGACTGGCTGTAATTATTTAGTATTAATTTCGGACACTCATAAAATGAAAAATAGTTGTTTCAAAAGTACACATTTGCGTTAGCATGCATCAAAGCTGATCAATGGAAACATTGTATTGAATGTAAACAACAGAAATGGCTGATTTCTCCGTTGGCGCCACGGGCATAAGATTCCCTCAAACGTACGTACGTACGGGATACGTAAACGTACGTTACATACGTCGGTGGGTAATTGGACTATAAGCCATAAGGCAACATTCCATCATCAACTGTCAAATAATGCTCTCTTTGTTTACATCTCAAACAGCTGTTTGTGTTTTGGCTCTGGACTAACCGAAAAATATTTATACATACCTAAAATTTACATGCACAAATAATTAACCATAATGAATATTGACGAATCCTCGCTGGAAATGGATCCTGAACTGGCCAAACACCTATTCGATACAGGCGCTGTATTGATAGTAGCAGGAGCTCCTGTTGGCACGGAATTCGGCATCGATTTGTGTAACTATAAGATTGGTGAAAAGTTCCGGGGAGTGAAAATGATACCACCGGGAACGCATTATATTTGGTGTGCATCATGTGGCCCATATGGTGATGTTGCACCACGTGTAGGATTTGTGCATTACTTCAAAAGCAAGGAGGTCGTTGTACGAGAATGGAATCAATGTGATGAAGAGATGCAGGAAAGTCAAGTCAATGATCGTGAATTAGAAAAAAAACGTATACGAGAAAATTTAAAAGAATTTGATAGTTTTCTAGCACCATACGATTATCGCTTCTACAACAAATGGAAATTACTAACAGATAAGATCAGCGAAGCAACAGTTGAACGTTGTAGACCTTCACTGGGTCCCATACGCACAAATGGTGAATTAGAATCTTGTAAAGATGAAGATCGCCCGCGCGGTCCACTGCAACATAACAATGCATTGCAACAACATTGTAGCAAAGGAGTTGTACAAGAAAGTGATTTGCTGCCTAATTTAAAACCAGTAATAGGCACTGCACCACGTTTTACAGCATTACCCGAACGTGTACCCCATAATTCCACACCTGCAGATTTAACACGCCACAGTATAGATTGTGTAAGCGCAATTGAGCAATTGTTGGGCATGTTTCATAGTTCGGAAGCGTTTATTGAAGAAGAAAAATTGGCATTTGTTTTTTATTTAGTTGGTACCTCGGTAGAATCATTGGCACATTGGCGTAAAATCTTGCATTTGTTGGCGCACTCAGAACAAGCTGTACATAACTATAAGATGCTTTATATGAAATATAGTGAAGCATTAATGACACAACTGCCACATTTGCCAGAAGAACTAATGGAGCCAGGTGAATATAATTCAGTTTACAAGGATGTACGTTTGCTTCTCGCAAATCTGAAATTGGGTGGTTTGGATGCTTGTGCTGATAAACTAATTAAGAAATTACAAAAAACCTTAAAATGGGAGTTTGAAGGCTTGCTTGATGAAGATCCTGAGGACATGCCGGTTATAGTTGAAATGGGTTGAAGATTCAATTTTCCAACATTTGTAGGTATGGTTAATTACGATATGTTCCTTGCACCGGTCTAGTGGAAATTGTCACTACCTACATAAATGTACCCATATTGTATTAATTAGGAAGCATGCGTGCTTAAAATACATAGTTTAAAATAAAGTGTTGGATAGAACTTAGACATTTTTGTAAACGAATTTATCATTAATCTCAAACTAGGATGCATGATATTCAATGTTGACATGCCCTTAGAACTGACGCAGAGTGTATTCTTTTGTCGTCGGAACATAATATTAACAGTGAGTGAATGCTCAAGTTAAAGGGGCTAATAATAATAATAATATGCTTAATGAATAGTCTCTGCTGGCTATAACCCTAAGTGCGGACTACTTGATGTAGAACGGCCCCAAAAGCAAATAAGGAGAAACAGCGTCACAACAACACCAACAACAGAATGTGTTTTCACACCTAGTTGACAAGGGTGCGCCAATTCCTTAATTGCGGTAAAATGAAATTCTAAAAGGCTGAGTGAGCTAATTATAAAGTGTTCCTATAGACACCCTACTTCCAATTGTGGTAAAACATGGGTTATGAGAGGTGAGGGGCATCATATCCGCAGATCAACCATTGAGTTGCACGTCATTACCTTAATGCATTTTAGTCGCCTCTTACACCGGCATGCTTACCTTGGATATATTCTAAACCAATAACGCTATGTTGGCCACATCGCTCGTTGTTAAGAAAAACTAACCGAAAGTTAAGCGGTTAGTTAACGAAGAGGTTATATATAGAAAGTTTTCTATTGCATCTAGCTACAAAAGTGTAATGAGACGCTAAAAGCAGACGTTATTGCTAGATGGAAAATGGGCATCACGGCAAACAGAGCTCTTAAAATGTCGTCGGCCTGAGATGGGCTTTCAATTGGCACGAATTAAATTCGCAATAACAACTGTAATATAAAGTAGGTCTAAACACAAATTTATTTATGTTTTTTAGGTTCTTGAATTGCAAATGTAACTTCATCTTTCGGCAGTTCTAATAATGACTGCCGCTCTTCATCGTTCACTTCTTCATTATGAGAGTTTTTATCGCTGTCAGTGCTTTTATCTGCGTTAAGCTCCAACGAATAATGAGAAGCTAGTTCTTCTAAACGTTTCTGATTCTTCTGTAAATATCCTGGCAGCCAAAAAATCGTCTGTACCATCCTACAGTTACATAAGTGAAGAAGTAGATAAAAACCTTTTGAATATTTAAACGTTTAAAACTTACTTAATTAGAATATAGCCAGAAAAGGCCAACAACAAACACGTAAACGATGCCTTGATCATATTCCAGTAATCCACAACAACTTGTTGATGCTTCATTTTGTCTTTATTGCTAGGCACTTTATTAAACTTTTCGAAATTTTTATATTCCTAATTTATTCAAAAGATTTTTAAATTTGAAAGGATTTTTTAAACGAAAGTTTTTTTCACTCTGCTCGAGCTTGTGCATGTAGTGCATGCAAAGTAATTGCTAATGAATTAGCTATTTGCTGTGTTTTGTTGTTTTTTTTTTTTTTGGTAACCATGGGCTACTAAACATTATACATACGTGTCCTGTGAAAATGTCTACAATCCGAGTGCTAAGGACATGGATGAGTTTATCATAACCCAACAAGAACGCTATCAGCTACATAGGTAGCATGTGCTCTACGTGCTGCTAGCCCTACCTCAGCCACTAATGAAAGTTTCTATCCTACCCAAATATGTGAACGGGTGAGTTTTGGACTTTCTTTTACTGTAGTTCAGACACATACTCCAGCGCATTTGCCATGCGTATGTGGTGGTTTAAACACATTTTCTTTCGATGTATTGGCGCATCGGCTAGGCAGGTTTTGCTGGGTAGCTACCTATTGTTTTGATTGAACTGTCCAACAATGTCAAGGCCATTGTATGGGCGTGTAGGAGGATAGTATTCGGCGGCGTTGGGGTTAGACAATTGTTGGAAAGAATGATATCATAATAAAACAAATCAGAAATTCTAAGTTTGGGGGAAACCAAACAATAAACACACACCTGTAGTGCATATGGGTCGTTCTCAGTGGCGGAATAAGAACGTCCTCTTCTATTTCTCACCATCGGGACAAGAAGGTAAATAGGCTATTCTATTTCTATCTATAGAAATTTTAACTTTATTAATATTAAAATCAGAAAGTCCGAAGACAGGAATTTTATTTAATAATTAAAATTGTCTACTTAAAATACATTCGTGATTTCATTTTAGTATTTATCTTAAGTTAGCTAACTTTAAATTGTACCCACATACATATATGGGGAGGAAATATTTCAGAAACCAATAGAAAAACTGTGACAAAGTCAAATAGCCGAAATTAAAAATTTTTAAGTGGTATTACTAAAATTAAACAGCTACTCTAAGCTGACATCATACTTTTTTTTTTAATTTTCTTATCTCTGGTATATAGTTTTTTAATCTTATTATTTGGAAATATGCCTTTTTGGTTGCAACTCAAGGAAATACGCCACTTTGTATGAGTATAGCTGGAAATAGGCCCTTTTGCTTAACATGTTTTGGGAAATAAGCCTCTTTGACTATTTTTTGATTGCACCTGGTCAACAGTTCCTGATTATAATCTCAAATTGAGGTCGAAATACATATATTTAAAACTCAAAAGCTGTTTTTAGTCTGCGCAGAAATACTGTGGACCGCGTAGCCGGTGTTGGACCGGCTAAGGGTTATTTTTTTGAAGCGCGGCCGAAGGCCCCCTACGCAAAAAGGTGCTCTGCACATAAATACCTTGGATCAAGCCCCCTATTTGGGATCGGACCTGGCTCACTTTTGGGTTTTTTGTTGTTGCTACCGAAGTCAAAACGCGTTGTTTGATACCTCTCCCGATATTTTTGGACGTGTTTTAGCAGTTGTCTCCTAAAGGAAACAATTTTCATAAGGAAAACATAAAAATTTCAGTTCTCCGATTGGCAGTCGAAGGATATGTTGCTTTTTTGATTTTATAAAAACCGAACCTATATTTCAGTGGTAAAGCCACTTTTTTATAACGCTGCTTTGTTTGATTTTTTACAGCGTATGAAAACATAATGCGAAATAAGGCCCTTTGATTGCAACAATGCAAACATTTTAAACCAAAAATAAACGGCCCAGTTTGTACGAAATTTACTTTTGACGGATATTTTTATATATGAAATAAGGCGTTTTAGTAGTTTCCTATGTAGGCAACATGTGTAATTTTGTCTCAATAAGCCGATGTCATTAAAAACTAGCATCGTTTAGAAAATAGAAATACGGCCTTTTGTTTAATCATTCCTCATATAATTATAGTTTGTACGTACCTTCTTCACGAAGTAATATGCTATTAATTTAATAAAGGTAAAATTGTAATAATTTTTTTGAGCTTCTTTATATTGCCGGGAGTCGAATGAATTTGCCACAGGACTCAAGCGGTGCTGCCTTCATAGGTTTTTTAATCGCAAAATTTTGATTTACAAATTAGAAATATCGTTCATTACAGTTTTATAAAGAACATTTTCAACATTTAGTCAAAACAAGAAATCAACATGACTCCATTCAGGATCAGGCACCTGGTAAGCCCCCTTCAGGGTATTCGCTGCATTGAGAACATCGATCAGCTGGTTTATATCAGGAACGATTACTAACCCATCATTTTCACCATAATACAGATAAATTGGTACATTAAGTTTTTGCAAGTCATATTCCGGTGGCTGACTGCTATGATATTCTAAAAGATTTCTTAGGATACCATAGTCGTACTGACGAAACGTTCCTGATTGGTTTAACTGTAGGAAGTGCAACAACTGTCTGAATGAAGCACCGGCAGGAATGATACCTAATATTTCAGGCAGTTGAGTCTGAAAGAAGAGAGGCAAGTTAAACGATAAGTATACTTTGGGTGAAAGAATAGCATCAAAATTCAAAATTGAGAATTTTTTTAAAATTAATTATAATGTAAAATATAGTAGTGCCATATGGAGTTTAGTTAATATTGCTCCAAGCTAGTAAAAACAAACTATAATTATTACCCTGTTAAGATACTGTGAAACACAACCGAAAAGTAGGTCCAACAAGCTGCTGCATACATCTTGAGGTATTGTTGGATCTTTACAGGCGATAGATGACAGTAAGTCGAAAGCTTTGGAGTCAAGTAAAAGTTCTGTATTAGAAAATGCTTCGAGTATAGGATTTGGTCGTCCTAACAGAGGGCCTGCAAGTTTAAATAAGGGGGTCTTTACATTTGTTTCAAAAATGCCCGCAGCCAATAGATGTGCTGAACGTATACGATTTTGCCTAATTGGATTCATAATAGCAAACACAGCAAAAGTTGTACCACCTTGTGACCAATATAATGAACTTGTTCCTCACCCGTTACACTGAGAGCATAATCAATCATGTCGGGTGTATCGAATGCACCGATTTCATGAAAATCAAACTTCCAAAAATCTGACGAAAGGGGACTTAACTTGGCATTTTTTCTTGAATAAACATTAACCCGGGCATTTCCCAACCACACATCATAACCAGCATCTGAAAGTATGTAGGCAATACTGCGTTCTGAACCATTAAGAACCCAAACATCGGAAGCTCATATTATGCCATGCATCAAGAAGGCGACTGGACGTTGGGTAGCGCTATTATTCAATTTCGGTGAATCAGGAATACGATGCATAGTTAGAATGTAGTCATCATATGTCTGTACTGTGTGCTCTTCATAGGGATATCCAGCTTTTTGATTAATGATGGCTGAAAAAAGAAAAAAATATACTGCAATTCAAGAGCGTACTTAGTGTGCGTTACGGATGATATACATATCATCCCTTACTGTAGTTAGTTGATCAAAAGTAAAAGACTAGAAATGTTTATTATTTGCCTAGCCATAGTTGATAGGTATGAGACTTGTAGAAAGTGATGGTATTCTCATTTGTGGGCTTCTTATAAGCCACCTCAAGAGCTGCGACGCATAGGAAACTTTAAGCCAATTGCGATAAAAAGATATTTCCTCGCCACCACCCCTTACTCACTGCCACTCATCCTGTTTCTTACTTTTTATACCTTTCGTGAACATGAAGTGATATAAAAACTTTGGTCCGATGTTTGTAAAATGATAACAAAAGAGATAGACCGCTTGAGTCGATTGAGCAATGTCCGTCTCTCTGTTTGTGTCATTCAACGTAATCTAGTCCTTCACTTTTAGAGATATTTTGCTAAAATGTAGTAATGTACGAGTATATTAATCATCTGTCGTGACCAAACAAGATCGGACCAATATAACAGAAAACCCCCATACAACCAATGGTTCCGATGAACGGATACCTTGTCGTAAGAGGCGACTAATATGCACAAAGGTAATGACGTGCAACTCGATTGTTGATCTACGGATATGATGCCTCTCACCTGTCATTACCCATCTCTCCTTCCTTGCGGAAGGAGGGGTGACATGACCTAGAAGGTTCCACTGGTCATACCAAATCGCTACCACGAGGGAGTACCGCAAGGGAGTACCGGAGCGTACCGGATTCATAACCGGCCAAGGACTAAGAGTTCGACAGCAACCCCCAAAACCTTCGGGGAGTGTTTTTGTCATTACAACAACAACAACAACATGAACGGAATTCGTATTCATGAAAGCCGAAGACAGTGGTCTCTTGACATGTTATATTACCATTATTATTATTATACCCCGATTCTAATATTGTAACAACATTCTTCTTACGTTTGGTGTTATGTCGCTTAAGTTGCAGTCCAATTTCGTAACCACAAAAGTAGGCGGTAACGTCACTTAACCGCGAAAAATTGCACGCATTTTGTGAATATTTTTGTGGGCACAAAATAGCCAAAATGTTGTACACGTACTAGTTAACAAGAATTAATAAACATTATAAACACTTTTTACACGAAATTTATAATTTTATTATCTATTGCGCATTTTTTCTTTTTGACGGCGTTTCCATGTATGCAACGAATCGCGGTTACAGAAACTGCATTACCGGCGATTACGATTTTCGGTTAGATAATCTTTCCGGTAAAAAAGTACAAGCTACGTTCAGAATATACCGCCTAGAGAAAAGGTCAACCTAGTACAGTCACTTTCACCCTCACTTTCATTTAGAGCTAGCTGATTAAATCTTATCTCTTCTAACTATAAATGAGCTACTTATTCTTGGATATTTAAATAGACCCCACTATCTTGCACGTGTTTTGTAAATTTTTTTGTGGGCAGAAAATAACACAGATTTTGTGCTTCGTTGTTGTTGTTGTTTTCGCGACCCGGTACGCTCCGGTACTCCCTAGCGGTACTGCCGGACTGTCGTGGTAGCGATTTAGGCCCGGTTTTTCAGTCCTTGGTTAAGCTCAGTTTAAACTAAGTTTGCTTAAACTCGGCATTAATTTAAACTCCAGTTAAACTGCAGAGCGGTTTTTCAGTGTGAGTTTAAGGCCGCTTTTAATATTTGCTTTTTATTCGGCAACATTGGTTTTTTCTTTATCTAGATACGGCAACAGATAATATTTGTATACATATTCAACGCCATTGCTTCTCCTCAATATTATAATAGTTAGCATTTCGCCAATTTCTGCATCACTATAATCACTTTCGTCAGATGATATATCCAGTATTTAATTAAATATAAAAATATCGTCCTTTCTTAATTGCGTTCAGCTTATTGTTTCACAACCAAAAGCATCAAATATGCAAAACAGCTGACAGGTTAACTAGAGTTTAACCCTGCCGAATTGACCGCTTAAACTACGTTTAAACTTCGTTTAAAGTTGACTGAAAAACTGCGCAACAAGTTTAAGCTTAGTTTAACTGACAAATTGAGTTAAACTTGTACTGAAAAACCGGGCCTTAGTATGACCAGTGGAACCTTCTAGGCCAAGTCACCCCTACTTCCATAAGGAAGGAGAAGATGGGTAATGAGAGGTATCATATCCCGATGGTTGCACGTCATTTGTGTTTCTTTTTTTGATTTTCTTCCCTATAGTGGATTTTTCGTTTTGGGCAGCGTTTCGAGGAACTCCAAAATCGCGGTTACATGAACTCCATTACAGGTGGTTACAATTTTCAATTAGATAATATTCCAGGCACAAAATTACAGTTTACGTTCATAATCGACCGGTAAATTATTCCTCAGGAACATAGATATTTGTACAAACGTATATTATTTAATAACTGTTTCAACAAAACCGAGTTTAGTAAACACTTTTTTTGGCGTTAGCTTTATGCTATCGATGTGCTTGCGTTGGTAGGTGTACGTATATATCGTTCATTAAATTCAATAGTGTCCTGAGTCAAAAAGCCCGAATTTTAAGTGAATTACGGAAAAATAAACCCAAACCCGAAAAACCGGCAAATAAATAATTTGGCAACTTTTATACTTTGGTATTTTGCCGTCTTTTCTGATAGATCATTAATGCCGATTCCAAGGAATACAAACTTCCAAAAATCTTCAGAATCAGGACTTAATGAAATGTGGTTTCCGGAATATCGATTAACTCTTGCATTGTCTAGCGAAACATCATAACCGGCATCGGAAAGCATAAAGGGAAGGTTATGATCTAGACCATTAAGAAGCCAAACTTAGGAAGCACATAAAAAGTACATGCATGGAAGAGAGAATGTGTGGATATATATTTAAATCATATTAATGGCATCGATATGTCGAAATAGGTATGGAGGTAAACATTTAACTAATGAACTAACTGCTTATAGTGCTTACGGGGCTTTGTTGGCCACAACAAATTGTAACCAGGAACGTTAAATCCAAAATTCTTATTATATTCGCAGACATGATTAATAGCCAATTATTCGAATATAATTGGTAAATACTGCGAAAGGTATGCCCATATATATGCGAGGTAATTCATCTATAATTCGTTTCAAGTAGAAAAAGGTCTCTTTACGAAGCTGAGACTTATCACTAGGGAACAATTCATTTTTATGACCTAGTCTCGCCTAAACATAAATGTATATATTTTTTCCACTGGGTTTATATACGTACACACCCAGCGCAAAAAAGGAAGGCATATAATTTTTTTATGTGGTTGGTTAGTCCCCTCCTGCAATCAAAAAAATATATGTTTGAAGTCACCAAAAATTACTTTTGTGTAATTCCGCTAATAAAACAGGAAAATATGTATCTTTATAAGGTTCACAAATTTTAAGTGCAGAGTTGGAGCTCATAAAAAAGCTGCTGCCCGTCTCGCATTTAAAATAGTTTAGAATAAATTTTGGGAAAAACGGGGTCACCCCTTGGCAGTGTGTCCACCTGAGTTTTGTACTAACTTTAAATGGTCATCGAACCACCTAGGCGATTTTGACCGTCCAACATAAATTGCGCGTCGTTTCCTGGTTTCCCCAATTAGAGATGCCACTAGATCGCAAATCGGTTTCCATTTAATCCTTCCATCAGAGTGGTGGTCTACATCTTCCTCTGCTTCCTACGACGGGTGTCGATAAGAATACCTTCTGTCTATTTATTTATTTATCAAACACACAACCTTAAGTTACTTTACAGTGTTTGAGCTTAAATTAAATTAAACAGTACTTAACTTAATAAAATCTGAAAATTTAACGGTAACATTGATTTAAAAGTGGTGAGAGATTCAGAAAGGAATGGTTTTGTAGTAGGGAAAAAGCAGAAAGTAAAGTAATCACGGAAGTTAAACGAAAGGACCATATGCACGATTTATTAGGCAAAATGGTGTAGCAGCTCATTTTTGAGGCGCATTGGATTTTGTATTATTTTGAGCTTTTCAGGCAAAGAGTTTTAAAGGCGGAAAGCAAGAACAAACAACTGGCGTTCAGTTATTAAGTTGCTATGCTTCATTTGACTAGGTTCAACAAACGAGGCGATCTGGTAAATTGAACGCCTTCCATAAGGTATTCGGGTTCTTGTGTTACAATGATAGTGCAGATAGTATGTGCTCATGACCATACACATATCGTGCGATGTTATTGTATAAGACATTAAGTTTACTACGGCACACACAATCACAACCATAAAGCAGGGTTGGTAACAAAAACGTTTTAGCTAAAAGAAATAGAGTTTTCACTGGAGTAAAGTGCTGGGTGGTCCAAAGAGAACGAAGCATTCCGTAGACCCTGCTTATTGCACTATATATGTGGTTATTCCAAGTCAAAGTTCTGTTAAAGATTACTCCTAGATTTTTGGCAGTATTCACGAATTTTACAACTGTTCCGGACCTTCTTCTTCCATTCGCACAACATGGCCTAGCCGGCAAAGGCGATGGGTTTTGATTTGCTGAACTAAGACGACGTCTGCGTCTTTATACCAGAGGGCAAAGGTTTCGCTCCATAATTTTAAAGAAGTTTCGAGGCTTAAAAACTAGAATTTTCCAACGTTATTCCTGTTGGCTATGGTGTCAAGCTCCCTTTTCCATGTCGCCCTTCTTTTCTGCCGGTGAGTGTACGCAAATATATGAGATGTTGAAGAATATTGCTTTTATGCGGATTGCGCCGAGACGCTTATACACAGGTGTGAACGACAGTACTTAGGATCGAAGTCTCTCTCCCACCACAAATCCGACGTCGAATCTGAGCTTATCTGCATGGCCACTCCAGAAGACCTTTCAAGGTGTAATGGCTGTAACTCCTCGCCCCGTCTATCGCATCTCATTTATGGCTATGATGTCAGGCTATGTCTTTCTGAGGACGACAACCAGATTGGCAGCAACACTTTCCCCATTAAGGGGCCGGACATTCCAGGTGCGTGCCCTTGTCTCGTTAACTTTAATACGTTTGCGGTTGTTGTCATCTAAAAAAGTAGTAATAATAATAATAACATAATTTCTGAGTAAAACTTTTTCGTTTATTAATAATTTATGATATTAGTAAATTAAGGTTTATTAAAAATTCGGGCACGCATCTCGGTAGTAAAGTAAACAAACTTCTCAGTGACATCTTATGCGTGGTTTCTCACGTCGTATCTAAGTTTCGAACTCAACAAAGCATCGTTTGATAGTGAGAGGTTTTTTTTTTTTCAAGCGAACCAAAAGTGGACTAATCCTTTTTGCCGTTTTCCCAAAATTGATTTTAAAGTATTTTTGAATTGAGAAGGTCCTAGAATATGTGGAAAAGTGAATTACTCAATATACTACGACGGCTACTTTTATAGTGAACCTGCACTCAATTAAACTTTTTTTTTAAATTTACAGAGATCCAGCTTTTCCGGCTTTATTAGCTTAGTTATACATAAAATATCATATGTTGATTTAAAATATATGCTGGGGCGAATGCTTTGCAATCCTTTTTTCCACTGGGTCGTACGTACATACATACATATGATTAGGTACTTTTGTCTAGACGAGACTAGATCATAAAATTAAGAGCTCCCTGGCAATAAGTCTCAGCTTCGCAAATAGGGTTTTTCTAGTATAAACGGATTAGAGAGTAAGAATCTCGCATATATACGGAGTACTCTTATGCAGTATTTGCCAAATCTATTCGAACAGTTGACTACTAATCATGTCTGCGAAAGTAATAAGAATTTCGGCTTTAAGTTTTTTGGTTACAATTTGTTGTGCTCAACAAAGCTCGGTAAGCACTGTAAGTAGTTTTTACGTTAGTTAAATATTTACCTACATATCTATTTCCACATATCATTAATATTATTTAAATATATATCCACACATTCTCTCTTGCAGAAGTCCTTAGTCGCAAAACAAGGTTACCCTATGGGAACTCACACTGTTCAAACTTCCGATGGCTACATTTTGACCATGCACCGCATTCCTTATTCACCGAAATTAAATAATGCAAACACAAAACGTCCATTGCCTTCTTGATGCATGGAAGTTTTTGTGCTTCCGATACTTGGCTTCTTAACGGTAAAGATGAGAGTCTTCCCTATATGCTTTCCAATGCTGGTTATGATGTTTGGTTAGGCAATGCAAAAGGTAATCGATATTCCAGAAACTAAATTTCATTGTGTCCTGAATCTGAAGATTTTTTGAAATTTGAATTCCATGAAATCGGCATTTATGATTACCCGCCATGATTAATTGTGCACTTAATGTAACCGGCCAAGAACAAGTACACTATATTGGACATTCACAAGGTATCACAACTTTCTTGGTATTGGGTACGATGATCCCGAGCTTCTCAAATCGTATTCGTTCATCACATATTCTGTCACCGGTTGCTTACATTCAAACAGTTCTATAGCACTTGTTGACGATACGTCGATGGTACAAGCGGGCCCATATTCCGATTTATATCCTAACAGTGAACAATTACCCAACTCCAGAGCTTTTGAGCTAATTACAGGAGAAATGTGCAAAGACGGATCTGTAACACGGGAAATATGCACAAAACCACTTCTGTCTTTTTCTGGTACTGATTAGCCTTATCATAATAATGTAAGTATATAAAGCTCTGATTATATAATTTTCTTGAGTTGAAGTATTTCCTACAGTTTTTGTAGACGAAGATGCCTGAAATGTTCGCTGTATTTCCCGCCAGTGCTTCAATCAATCAGTATATACACTACATTCAATTATTACGGTCGGGCAAATTTGCTCAATTCGAATACGGCGCACAGGAAAACATGAGAAGATATGGTAAAGCCACGCCACCAGAATATAAACTATCTGTGTGTAGACATGTAATATGTATCCCTATTGTTGTTAATGTTGTCTTTTTAATAAACAGATCACCCCTGATGCTGCTAGGAAGTCGAAACGGTGGGTCGGAAAAGTTAAATAAATTCTTTTATTTCCACTTAGAAAACCATTGGTCAAAGAAAAGCCTAAACCAAAGATCAAAATATAAACTAGCCAATATAAAAGTGACGGCCGCCGTGGTGTGAAGGTAGTGTTGCCGGCCTACCACACCGAAGGTCCATGGTTCGAGCCCTGGTACAGGTAACATCAAAAGTGATTTGAAAAAAGTTTTTCAAAACGGGGTCGCCCCTCGGCAGTGGTTTGGCAAACTCTCCGAGTGTATTTCTGCCATGACAGGCTTCTCAGCAAAAAATTCGTCTCCTTTGTAGATGCCGTTCGGAGTCGGCAAAAAACTGTAGGTCCCACCAATTTGTAGGGAAAATTCAAATCGGCACACCACAAATTGGAAGAGAAGCTTGGCGCAAAAATCTCTTAGGAGGTTTATGATGATATACCTGTTGTACGAGGTGTGTTCAAAAAGTATCGCGAATTTTGAATTTTCGCTGCTTACGTATATTCGAATTTCGAATTTTTTGTGGCGTTATGTTGGTACTCATGTCTCTCACTTATGCCGACAAGCTCGGCCATTTTGAATGTTCAGTTAATTGTTGACAGCTGCTTTGCTTGCACGTGTTTTGGATCGTCTTCGATTTTTACCTATTTTTTTACCAAAATTGCTCAATTGTGACCAAAAACAGCATCGCATGAACATTGCTAATGAGATGTTAAATTCTGTCCGCGACGACCCAAATTTGCTCCAGAGGGTCATAACTGGTGACGAATCGTGGGTTTATGGTTATGACGTGGAAACCAAAGCTCAATCATCTCAATGGAAGCTGCCGCACGAACCAAGACCGAAAAAAGCACGCCAAGTTCGGTCGAATGTGAAAGTTTTGCTGACAGTTTTCTTCGATTGCAGGGGCGTGGTGCATCATGAGTTCTTTCCACAGGGAAGAACGGTCACTAAGGAATATTACCTGCAAGTTATGCGCAATTTGCGCGAAGCAATCCGCCAGAAACGCCCGGATTTGTGGAAGAACAAAAATTGGCTTTTGCACCACGATAGCGCCCCTGCTCACGCATCGTTGCTTGTGCGCGACTTTTTGGCCAAAAACACCACACTAATGATGCCACAGCCACCGTATTCCCCAGATCTGGCCCCCTGTGACTTTTTCTTGTTCCCTAAACTGAAGAGGCCCATGAAAGGACGACGTTACGCTTCTCTTGACGAGATAAAGACGGCGTCGAAGGAGGAGCTGAACAAGATACAAAAAAATGATTTTTGAAGTGCTTCGAAGATTGGAAAAACCGTTGGCACAAGTGTATAATATCTCATGGGGATTACTTTGAAGGGGACAAAATAGATATTCATGAATAAATAAATAATTTTTGAAAAAACACAAAATTCGCGATACTTTTTGAACACACCTCGTATATCGCGCCATAGAGATAGATAGATAGAATATAAAAGTGACAACGGATATGTCTTATAGTGACAATAATTTTGTATGCAATCTGAAGGATGTAAATCGGCTAATTGCTGCTCTAAATCCAACAAAATTCCTGAAACGCGCTTATAGACTGCCATTGCGCAAATTTAATCATATTGATTTTCTAACTGGAAAAGGTGTTGGAAATGATGTTTGCGCCAAGGCGTAAAGCGACCGCCGTGGTGTAGTGATATTGTTGAACTCGTTTTGTCTACGGCGTCGGACCTCGGCAGCTTCTCAGTAAAAATTAATAGATTTGTAGAAAAAATTAGAAGCAGCACACCACAAAGTGGTAGAGGTTATATTGTGCGAAATTATTCACCCTATTATAGTTGTCAACATTAACCAAAGCAAGGTTGATGTGCACAAATTGGCAATGCTAATTTTATTTCTTGCTCGAACAAACCAATATTGTTTTTCTCAATATTGACAGCCATGATAGGGGCAATTGTTATTATTAAAGCGAAATAAAGTATGCAAATACTCAAATCAACTATCAATGCATTTTTATTATTATTTTACCCTAGCCTGTGTTGTTGTTATTGTATATGACCTTTTTGGCTGACACGTTAATTTAACGATAGACCTTGTTAGCGTGTCATTTCAATATTGCCGTATGACAGTATATGTGTGGGTGTTAGAAGAGTTAATTCCAAGGGAGAATCTGGATTAAATCTTGCGGGGACAAAGATTATGTGTGTCAGGATTTAGTTTGGATCGGAAAAACTCCTGATATAGCTTTCTTTGTTTGTTTGGTCGATGTCATAAATTCGGGCTAAGCATGGTAATACTGTGATAACAGCTCTTAGTCTTGTATAACCTCAGTCCTTTTGGTACATTGAACCGGCTGTAACTGAAACGACAATCCGATACTTTAAATTGGCAATCTAAAATGGTTTTGGTATGCCAACTGATTAAGGCGGCTTTAAAATTCTGCAGACAAATATATGAGTCCATAAATGGTTAAAAATGTTTAACTTTTTCAATACATACAGTGGTGAACATAAGTATTGGCACAGTCGTTTTCGGCGATTTTCACCAATTTTGGCATTAATAAAATTATTTTAACAAAGACTATATAAAAGCATGTGTCAATGTCTGTTACAAGAACTATAAATTTTGTTTTGAAAATGTACGCGAAATTCGCCATTTCGGCCATTAAATTTTAGTATAATAATGTGTTAATCGTAAGTTCATGACACATTTTGCTGATTTATGGCTAATTTTTCCCCGAGGAGTTAAAGTGTTTTCTTTCATATAAAAAAAAAAATTGCTTTCATAAACTTGTATGGAAAAATTACAGAAGTCTCCAAGAAAAAAAATTGCCAAAAATCAGCAAAATGTGTTACGAACTTACGACTAACACATTATTATACTATAAAAATTCTGAAAATTCAATGGAAAAAGTTGAACATTTTTCTAAAATTTCTTGGAATTTTCGCGAATTTTGCGTACATTTTTAAAACAAACTTTATAGTTCTTGTAGTAAGCAGTGACACATGCTTTTATATAGTCTTTGTTAAAACAATTTTATTAAGGCCAAAAATTGTGAAAATCGCCGAAAACTACTGTGCCAATACTTATGTTCACCAGTGTATATGAATAATCCATATTAAAGGGTTTCAATTTGAAATCAAAAATAGCTCACCAATTCAAAAAAATAAGTCATGTCAGTTGGCAAGATTGAAATTGAAATTCAGCATCAGTGTCTAGTGCTCTCATCACTAAGCTTCAACATACATTAAAATGTTTAAAGGCAAATCCAATAGCTTGAAAAAACTTTCAGAAATAAAAAAATTTGTCTATGCTGCTCTAATACTCTTGGAATGCCTTCGAAAAATAGTGGGAAATGGTAAACCATCAATTCGTGGATAGGTAATTCACCACTTGAGAAATTCGCCTTTAAATCACGAGTCTTAAGGCTTTTAGCACTTTTATTTTTATTTAGTATTTTAACTAAAAGTTTTTGTAACTCCAGCTATAATTTTTTGTTTTGTGTAAATATTCAATTAAAACACAGTAAATTCAAGCTTTTTACACGCAGGTACATTGCTGAACTACGTTACCATCGATTTGGCAGCGGCCACTTGCATTCGCTGTTGAACCTTTTTATGGTTATAAGTTCTTTGATAATACATATCCACGGCTGAGTTGAAGATCACCTTATTTCAAAATATTTTTAATAAACGCTCTCCTTGAAGGTGTAGTAAATTTTGGTTCAGATAGCGCGTTTTTGAAACTCGTTTTGTGAAAGGGCTTTCTTCAAACGATTCTTGAAATAGGGCGATATTGAAAATAACTCTGAAGCAGGGATTTTCTCAAAGAAATTCTGAGATAGGGGGCTTTTTTTCAAATTGTTAGTTTTCTGAAGCATTGAAAACCCAATTTTATCGCCTCCGCCAACCTTTGGATCCGCCACTGGAACAGCCTTATAGCGGTGACATTCACAAAATATGAAATAAGAACAAAATGAGTCATTTGCATTGAGGCACAATTTTTATTTTAGTATTTGGTATCCAAATATATACATCTAAATCGCATTTACGACTTAGCCATATCGTCCAACAGAACGCTGTAGACGACATCGCCAACACCTTTTCCAGTTAGGAAATCAAAATGATTCCATTCAATATGGGATATTCTATAGGATCGTTTGACGGTTTTTGTTACATTCAGCCGAATAACTAGCCGATTTACATCCGATATCTCACTTACATAATCATTGTCACTGTAATAAGTATGCATTGGCACATTCAAATTTTCGACATTATAATCTGGAGGCGTGGTGGTACCATAGACTTCCAAATTTCTTCTGTGCGCCATGGTCGAATTGACGAAATTTGCCAGTGTAGAATAATTGTGAAAAGTGCTGATATTGATTGACTGATGCACCGGAAGGATAAACAGCAAAAAGTTCAGGCATTTTTGTCTAAAAAAAATATGAAATATTTAAGAAAACTATGTAATTAAATTTTTGAATACTTACATTATTATGATATGGTGAATCAATACCAAAAGCAAGTAGAAATGCTTTAGTGCAAACCTCTTGTGCTATTGATCCATCCTTACACATTTGACTTGTAATCAACTCAAAAGATCTGGAGCTGGGCAAAAGTTCAGTGTTAGGAAAGGTATTAATGAATGAACTTGGTTGAACCATCAAACGACCACCAACAATGAATAGAGAACTTCTCGAATTACTCATATAAGCAATTGGTGACATAAGATGTGCTGAACGAATGCGATCTAACATGCTTGGTATCATAGAACCCATCACAAAGAAAGTTGTGGTAGATTGTGAGTGCCCGATATAATAAACTTGTTCCTCACCGGTTACATTGAGAGCATAATCAATCAATGCGGGTTGATCATAAATACCGATCTCATGCCAACTAAATTTCCAAAAATCTGCAGAATCAGGACTCAATGAGGTGTGATTTCTGGAATACCTTGTACCTCTTGCATTGCCTAACCAAACATCATAACCAGCATTGGAAAGCATGTAGGGAAGGCTTTCATCTGGTCCATTCAGAAACCAAATACTGGAAGAGGCAAGAAAACCATGCATGACGAAAGCAACTGGACGTTGAGTGTCTTTATTATTCAATTTTGGTGAATAAGGAATGCGGTGCATGGTCAAAATGTAGCCATCGGAAGTTTGAACCGTGTGCGTCTCCAGTGGATAGCCATGTCGTGCAGCTAATAACTCCTGACGAAGAAAATTTATTGTGAATATAAATATATAATGTATATTCATACAAGTTCGATATTTATTTATGAAATATTTATGTTTAGAATAAGGATGCACTTACAGTGGTTACGGAGCTGGGATATTTTTGGGCACTACAAACTGTAGCCAAAATAAATAAAACCGCAACTTTAAATATTTTAGCCGTCATCCTCACTAGTCAAATACTTGTATGGTATGAATCAGATATTTCAATTTATCTTACTATATATAAGCGGTAACAATTAGTGGATACTGTCATAAAATGATTAAATCCCTGCTAAGGAGATATCACAAGTTAATTGTATAAATTTATGTTTTTATTCCCGCCCTAAATATATATATTCCGACAAATATCGAACCATAACCGCCTAAAAGGCTTAAGCGGAAAAATTTTCGATTTACCGTTGTTAATAACAATCGATAGTCTATCATCGAATGCATCAGGCGCTACAACTTTAAAGTTCTAACAAAAATCGTTAAGATGCTATGGTTGAAGTAATTTGAACATTAGCGCCAATTTACTTGCATTTTTTATGTTAATCAAAGGTAAAAAAATAACTGCTGCAAATTTTCTTTTTGCCACTTAAGACTTTTAGACGTATCCAGACATATGTATGTACTAATACAGGGTGGCTGATGAATTTTGCTACATTAAGAAGCTCAAATAATTTTTTTTTCAGGGTATGGAATTCATTTTTCTTTTATTCATGTTAAAGCTCATTAAATTTTATTAAATATAGCTTATTTAGTTTTAAAAATAATGGAATTTAAATGCCCCCTGCTCGTCGATGCATGTGAGGCATCTTACCAAAAAGTTGTTCATTACTGCTTGGAGAGTTGAGACAGGAATAGCCGCAATTGTTTCTCGAATGGATTGCCTTAGTTCATTCAAATTTGTTGGTTTTGCTTTGAAGACTTCCTGTTTGCAATAACCCCACAAGAAAAAGTCAGGTGCAGTAAGGTCAGGCGACCTGGGTGGCCAACGGAATGTGGAGTTTCTTGATATCAGCTTATTGGGAAATTTTCGTCGCAATTCTGTCATAACAGGTTGGGCTATATGAGGAGCTGCACCATCTTGCTGAAACCACACAGAGTTGAAAGAAATTCTCATTCGGCGTAATTCTGGATAGAAAAACTCTCTCAACATGCTCAAGTAACGGTCTCCAGTAACCGTAACGGTGTGACCGTTTTCTTCGAAGAAGTAGGGCCCGACAATGCAGCGTGATGAAACTGCACACCACACTGTGACACGAAGTGGATGCAATTCCGTCTCATGGAGTATCTGTGGGTTGGAAGCACTCCATATTCGACAATTTTGTTTGTTTATGTTGCCGTTTAAATCGAAATGGGCCTCGTCAGACATGAAAAGACAGTTCAACATGTTTCCATCCTCTTCCACCATTTGAAGCATCTTCTGGCAAAATTCCAAGCGAATCGGCAAGTCTGCAGCGTTCAGTTTGTTGGCCATTTGAATTTTATATGGGAATAAGTCCAAATCTTTGTGCATAATTGACTGTAATGACTGTCTGCTTACACCCATTTGAGCAGATAAGCTTCTTGTCGAAACACGTGGATTGTTTTGTATGGCAGCAGCTACAGCAGCGATTGTTTCCTCCGTTCGAACTGAAGGGTTTCGATGGTAAGGTCTTCTGTTGACTGTCCCATGCTCGGCAAAATTGTTTACAAGTCTTATTATGGTCCATCTGCTCGGAGGATTGCCGCCAAACGTGCGCCTATACTCTCTTTGAACCGAAAGTACGGACTCCAGTGCGTGATAGCCTAGGACAATCCAAATTCTTGTTTCAGTGTCCCAGTTATCCATTTTTGTTAAATGTAAAAGTCAAGTGGCGGCTGCCGTGGTGTGAAGGTAGTGTTGCCGGCCTACCACACCGAAGGTCCATGGTTCGAGCCCTGGTACAGGTAACATCAAAAGTGATTTGAAAAAAGTTTTTCAAAACGGGGTCGCCCCTCGGCAGTGGTTTGGCAAACTCTCCGAGTGTATTTCTGCCATGAAAGGCTTCTCAGCAAAAATTCGTCTCCTTTGTAGATGCCGTTCGGAGTCGGCAAAAAACTGTAGGTCCCACCAATTTGTAGGGAAAATTCAAATCGGCACACCACAAATTGGAAGAGAAGCTTGGCGCAAAAATCTCTTAGGAGGTTTATGATGATATACCTGTTGTATATCGCGCCATAGAGAGAGAAAAGTCAATCTGCAAAATAAAAAAAAAATTAACCAGATTCATTAAATAGAAAAAAAGTTATTTAATATTTTTTTGGTAGCGGCTTTCATCAGCCACCCTGTAGATTTGATATTACTATTTTTCGAACTCATAAATTTCAACAAAAACAGCTAATTTTGATAAGAAATTCGCTGTTCTATGCCTGCACCCATACATATTTGTGTATATCGCACATTTTATCAGATAAAGTTTTAAAAAAAAATACCTTTTCGCAGACAAAGTTGAAACATCTAGAAATTGAAATAGTTGTTAAACAGTATTGTATTTATGCTTTTCAATAAATTTAAAAAAAATTATGAACATTAGTGTTTTTTTTATTCAGCACTTCAGAGCGAGATAAATGATCTGTTCGGCAGTCATACAATTTTATAAAATTATCAATGAAAAGTGTTTTTCGAGAAAAAACATTTGCAGGAGAGCGCATTTTGACATTTCATTTGGAGAGGAAGTTGCAAGTTTCAAATTGTGAACTTTTTAACAATAAAAAAGTAATAGCTGTTTACGTAGCAAGTTTTTACAAATTCCAGTTAGGCGGAAACTTCTTAATTTTTATGTTTTGAGAGTTTTAGGTCATTCTTTCTTCTTTGCAAGTTGTATCGCCGAACACACCTAACATGTTTTCTGCTTGCCCAAGCAATTTTTCATACTAGCAACAGACAAAATTATAAATTTAAAATTTTGAGAAAAATATTTCTAATTGCTATCCAGACAAATTCAATTTCAAATTATCACAGGACCAAATACATAGGGTAAAAGTGGATAATACGCGTATAATATGTTCCACCTGATTATCTTGAATTTCAGATGTAAGGCCTTAGTTACTATCGTTTGTTTTCTTCGGCTGAGTACTCTAGAAACCTCCTGGTTGCTAATAACACTGGATCAGAAATTCAAACTTTTTTCTTTATGAAATCCGCATATAAAACCTACAGCTAATTCCGAAAATCGAACTCGTTTTCACACAAAAAAAAAAACAGATTGCTCCACTTTATCATATTGAGCCATAACCGCAATTTACGCCAAAATTACCAACAAAATTCTGAAAATCTGTATTTTGACAGATATCGTTAATTCTGTTTATTTTAAACCATCCAACAAAATATTACAACTCTAATATATACCATTAAAAAAATAAAGCAAAGGCAATTATGATGTAATGCCCGTATGACACTACGTGTTTATACCTTTCATGAATATGAAATGGTATATTAACTTTGGTCCGATGTTTGTAACGTTTAGAAATATAAGAGATAGACCCACCATTAAGTATACCAAATTGATCAGGACGATGAACTGAGTTGATACAGCCATGTCCGTCTGTCCGTGAAATTTGGCACACGGATGTATTTTTGTATTATATTAGACATTTGTCGGAGCCGGTATAATCGGGTCACTATAGCATATATCTCCCATACAACCGATCGTTCAAATAAGAGGATTATGACCATTTATCCCTCATTTTGGAAGATTAAAACTTGAAACTTGGTGAGATATTTGCTTACAGATAATAAAAAATTTGGTAAGAAAATCGCTAAGATCGGAGCTATATATAGTATATATCCCATACAACCGGTCGTTCAGATAAGAGAATTAGGGCCATTTCTCCCTCATTTTAAAAGATTAAAACTTGAAACTTGGTGAGATATTTTCTTATGGATAGTAAAAGATTTCGCAAAAAAGTCAGCAAGATCGGAGCTATATATAGTATATATCCCATAAAACCGATCGTTCAGATACGAGGATTATGGCCATTTATCCCTCATTTTGAAATATTAAAACTTCAAACTTGGTGAGATATTTGCTTATAGATGGTAAAAGAAAATTAAATGTATTGCTGACAAAGGGCATATTCTAAACTCCTAACCCGTAGGGGATTATGAAATCCTTTTGAATTTAACCATAACAACTGCTGTTTTTTTTTTGCATTTCATGCACTGATGATTCCTTGACTGCTCACATTTCTTTTGCGGTAGTGCTCCCCATTCTCTTGCTCCTCCCCTTTCTCTCATAACAGATGGGTATAGAACCCAACCCTGGACGAAGACAATAGATTTGCTGCCAAAAAATTCACACTAACCGGTCACATTCTGAACAATGCCGCACATGTAAGAGATAGCTTCATAAATCCAAATATTCAGGGGTTAACCCTAACATCCAAGGACTCAATAATTTTTTTCTTTAGTAAATTCGCGGCCCTAAGTTTTTAACGTCACAGGGCGTCCTCGGGTTTCAAAGTGCATCCCTACCTCCACCCCTCGTGCTACAACAGTTACAATAATGTCATTGTCTCCTCGGTTATCAGCACGTCTGCAATGCCCATCAAATTAAATTCAGACTGGCGCTACCAACTCTCACTTCCGCTCAACACTCCAACTTCCTTAGGAGTAAGACGGATTTGAGCAATGGTAAGCGTCCGACTACCCTCTTTCTCAACTCCAAACGTCTCCTCTTCTTCCAGCCTTCTTCTTGTTCCAAAGGCTAGTACTCAAAATAATCTGCCCATGCTAGATCTACAGCGTTATACACTGCGACATAGCTTGGGACTTAACCTAACACCCGCCCTTAACGCCTATAGTGACGTGGACATCTACCCACCGACGCACTTCAGGTTCTTACAGCTTAATTTTATGGTACTAACTATATAGAAAGATCACGGATATTAGGAAATTCATGAAGGATTACAATATAAAACCGGCCGCGATTCAAGTAATGAAATATAATACAGTCGAACTTCTCTATAACGAACTCCTATATAACGAAGTGTTCTCTATTGCGAAGCAATTATAAGAACACTGTGTTTTGGGTCTACTTTGTATGTATTGTAATCTCCATATAACGAATTACGAATTTCCCTATAGCGAATATTTCCTTATAACGAAGCATTTTTGCCACCGTAACTTAAAGATTGAAGCGTTTTCAATCTCCATATAACGATCATTCATCAGTTGAAAGTTTCCGTACCTCTTTGGAAATGAAAAATAACGTACCAAATACTGTGTTTACTTCTCTAAATGTATTAGAAAATTATATTGAAGACGAAAACTGGAAAAATGTACTTCATTCCAAAATAACTGACTACTACAAATAAAAAATGTTAAAAGGAACAAAATTGTTTTTCTTTTCTATATAGCGAATTTTCTTTATAGCGAAGTAAATATCCAGTCCCTTGGAATTCGTTATAGAGAAGTTCGACTGTACATGAATTGCATCTTTCTGAAATTGCGCAATACCTGGGGGTCCTTTTGACACCTAAGTGTAATTTGAAGCTTTATAAAGCATGGATGGACCGCAGTCGGGTTGAACCACGTAAGAAAAATGCTAGGCAAAAGTTCCGATTATATCATGTACCAGAGGCTCTTTACGCTATATCCTACCATAACAAATACTGAGTTCACAAATCTACCACCATATTTGTCTGTACAAAATATCCTTCTGGGGAGGAGGGTACACACGTAATATCTTCAGATTTTTTAAGCATAGTGGTTGCTCTCCGGGTAATATGTGCTCAGCACTTTAATTCTTAAATTGTTTAATTTTATATTTGATTATTTTTAAATTTGATTTTCGTTCAGCATTCAAAAAAAAGTCAACCTCAACGTCATATGGGCATAAGTGACATTTTGTTTTAAAATTGCTTATATTTGTAAACTAAAAAACCTTCTCCTGTTAAATTTAATATTTGTTGAATACACTAAAATGGCTGTTATGCCCGTATGACACTACGTATTTTTCTAGTATTTTTCCAGTATTTATTGATTGAAATACTGCCGAAAACCTATCAAAAGTGAAATTACAAAAACAATTTCGAATTTGTTAAAGGGGGACAAACATTGCCTGTAATGCCAACTTGGTTGACGTTTATTTGAAAGCTGAAAGAAAATAAAATTTTAAAATAAACAAATATAAAATCAAACAATTTAAAAATGTTTGTTTGGTGCGGGTGGTCGTGAACACAGAGTAACTGGAGCGCAACTTTTAAGTCGCATATTTTACGATATGGGCCCTATGTTGTGCATGGTCATTATAAAAATCGTCACCAAGCTCTTCTGAATATATGTATAGTAGGATACCATGGTAAATAATACAATCGGACCAATTATCGCCTCCATGCAGCTCGCTGAACTTTTCCTAGCATTTTTATTACGACTGCCTTACACCGCACCATTGTCATGTAGGCTGATATTGATTGAATAAATTATTGTACATCCATGCTGTGTTCTGGGCTAACACCCCACTGTTTACCAAGCATTGTTTTGCAGGCGTAAAGTGTTCCATAAGCGCGCTTGACTCTATTATTTGTATAAAGCTTCAAATTTAACTAAGGTGTCGAAAGGAGGCCTAGGTATTGCGCAATATCAGAAAGATATTTCATATATATATGTATTCATTTGTAATGTTTCCTCTGTCAGTTTTATGTTGGTATCTTTCATGCATTTGGTTATCTTCGCTATGTTTCCAGTTATTCCGTTACAATTAAGATGTAAAAATTTGAAGTGCGTCGGTGGGGTAGATGTCGATGTCACTATAGGCGTTAGGGACGGGTCAGTTCACCTTGATGGTGGTAGGCTAAGTCTCAAGATGTGTCGCTGTGTAGAATGCTGTGGACCTTACATAACCAGGTTATCTCTGCCCTGTGGTAGATACATCCATCCATCCAAAGGGTTTTTTAACAGGAACAAGAAGAAGGCTGGAAGGAGAGGGAACGATGGGGGAAGAGAAAGAGGAGTAGGCTGACGCTTGTCATTGCTCATATCTCAAGGTAGTAAGAGTATTGAGCTGCCGTTAGAGGTGGTAGCGGCAGTCTGAATTAATTATGACGGGCACTGTAGCAGTGCTGATAGTCGTGAAAGCAGTGGTACTATTGTAGCTGTTAGAGCACGAGGGACGGCGGTAAGGGCGTGCTTTGAACAGAAGGATACCCTGGGGCGTAAACAACATAGGCTCACGAACATCCGCATTTAGGAAAACATTTCCTACATGTGAAGCATTGTTTAGAATGTGACCGTTTAATGTGCATTTTAGTCCAGGAAATCCATTATCTTCGTCAAGGTGTGGCTTCTATACCCGCCCATTACAAGAGAGCGGGGAGCACTCCCGCTGCAAAGGTCTCTCCGATGATGATAATTTCTAAATGGGACTTCATAATTGAGACAGGTTTACAGGGTCAAAAGAGCGGTTGGTTCCACTGCATAGAAGTGGCTGTTGTGGGGAGTCAGAAATATCTTCTACCAATACGCAAACAACCAAGTAATTATAAAACAAAAAAAAGTAATAAGTAATAGTTTCATAAGGCAAGTGTGACAACTTTTATGAAGAAGCGTCTTATTCAATTTGTGGTGGTATGTTTTTAGTTTCCCAAGATTGGAGCTAAATACAGTTTATTAACGACTAAGAACAAGATCTACCATCGCCGCAGACCTTTCTTGAAACTGTTTTAGTAAGAAACCATTTGGATCGATTCCAGCCGAGAAGCCTCTGTAAAGCTACATATTTTAATTGTGTAATTTTCTATCCCAGGGTGAAAGGCCGGAATCAATGCAAGAGTCGTAAAAGATAGTAAAGTATTAGTCAATGGCTTATCCATGGATGTGACCTCTTTCACCTCTCGCTATTGATCACCGGTTTATTCTTTACGTTAGATTAAAATACAAAAACAAAATGCCTGCTATTGTTATCTTAGAAAGTAGTTAATTTATTTACTCCTTTTTTACAAAAACGGGCAAAAATTCTTTGAGATTTTACCCTCCTGCGTACCTGGAAAATACACCCGTACCATTTCAGATAGCGTACGTTTTCTGTCTCTTTTTATTTACTTCACCTTGTCGATTCTACTATGGGTCCCCACATAGTTTTTTATCATTGAGGTAGAAAGAAGCTAAAAAATTTTAACATGTTATTTCATTTTATGGATATGTTTTTCGATGTCAAAAACACTTACTGGACGTTAATTTTCAAAAGCAAAAGTGGCCGAAAACTATTCTGTGTATCAGATATCATTCAAATATTTAAATTTTATCGTCTACACAGATGAATGGACTTGGCTCAATCGATTTCGTAATAAATTTAAAGAACTTTGTATATGTGAATAAGTCATAATAGTACACTAGGTCTGTTCAATAACACAAAATTATTAATAGAAGTTACGAATTCTTTCTAACTTTTTTTGGCAAGTGTACAGAAAAACATAAGTGGAGAGCATAAGAGTTTGAGAGACTCACTAAATTTTACTAGTAAATTTCTTGCTAGTAAAAATTGGTAAACTTACAAGAATTCGCTGTCAAACCCAAACTCAAATAAAATTAATATGTAACTATTTTTTTTCATTTTCAAAAAATAAAATAAATTTTAGCTTGGCATAAATGAATAGAAAGTGAAGTATTAAATTATGTGATAAAATTCAGTTTATTTGTAAAATCTTAACATGCTTGCTGACAGGAGGACGCTTCAACAGATAGACAACGTAGCGCAGTGCCACAAGGACAAGCTCTTTCCCTTATCAAAAAAAAATGTGGTTATTTTTTAAATAAATTTTTGAAATATGTCAATCGTTTTTTTGTTTACCAATTTTTTTTCATTTACTTTTATGTTAAATTGTTCTCTTCTAATGAAGTTACTCTTCATTTCACGGTAAAACTCTTATTTAAAGTATTTACTGGAAAAGTAAATGAACAAACCTACTGTGTACCAGTACAGCTGAGTATAAGAAGTAAATAAAACGCGACATTTCTTATCTTTCTATTTGCAAATTTTATTGCTTTTTTATACCAACAATATTTGTTGATTTACGGCCTGTATATTTTCAAGTATTCATGAAACGAGCTCAAGGCCAAGAATAATAATTTTTCACTTTTTGAGTTTTTATGAAAATTATTATTGTTGTTTTATTTTTTTTTTTTTTTATTTTTTAATAATCATTTTTCATTAATTATTAAAAGTTTTTTTTTTTTTTAATGAATAGAGTAGGAAAAATGTTTAGAGACAACTGCCATAGCTTTTCTTAGAGATCCATTTCAGAAGCTGCTAGACTTCACTCATCAGAGATTTTGGCACGCATTGCTAACCATTAAGCTAACAATACGCTGGTTTTGATGTCATCTAAACTCCTAGTTCTATTCTTCTTTACCATATGCATGAACCACTTCCGCCATTTGACAGTTAGTAGTGTGATCATGATGGATTTTTTGACAGATCTGTTTTATCAGCAGAACTGCCTTACCGTGTGCTCTCGGTTCTATTATTGCTTTTTTATACCAACAATATTTGTTGATTTACGGCCTGTATATTTTCAAGTATTCATGAAACGAGCTCAGGGCCAAGAATAATAATTTTTCACTTTTTGAGTTTTTATGAAAATTATTATTGTTTTTTTTTTATTTTTTAATAATCATTTTTAATTAATTATTAAAAGTTTTTTTTTTAATGAATAGAGTAGGAAAAATGTTTAGAGACAACTGCCATAGCTTTTCTTATAGATCCATTTCGGAAGCTGCTAGACTTCACTCATCAGAGAAATTTTGGCACGCATTGCTAACCATTAAGCTAACAATACGCTGGTTTTGATGTCATCTAAACTCCTAGTTCTATTCATTTTTTACCATATGCATGAACCACTTCCGCCATTTGACAGTTAGTAGTGTGATCATGATGGATTTTTTGACAGTTCTGTTTTATCAGCAGAACTGCCTTACCGTGTGCTCTCGGTTCTATTATTGCTTTTTTATACCAACAATATTTGTTGATTTACGGCCTGTATATTTTCAAGTATTCATGAAACGAGCTCAGGGCCAAGAATAATAATTTTTCACTTTTTGAGTTTTTATGAAAATTATTATTGTTTTTTTTTTATTTTTTAATAATCATTTTTAATTAATTATTAAAAGTTTTTTTTTTAATGAATATAGTAGGAAAAATGTTTAGAGACAACTGCAATAGCTTTTCTTATAGATCCATTTCGGAAGCTGCTAGACTTCACTCATCAGAGAAATTTTGGCACGCATTGCTAACCATTAAGCTAACAATACGCTGGTTTTGATGTCATCTAAACTCCTAGTTCTATTCTTCTTTACCATATGCATGAACCACTTCCGCCATTTGACAGTTAGTAGTGTGATCATGATGGATTTTTTGACAGATCTGTTTTATCAGCAGAACTGCCTTACCGTGTGCTCTCGGTTCTATTATTGCTTTTTTATACCAACAATATTTGTTGATTTACGGCCTGTATATTTTCAAGTATTCATGAAACGAGCTCAGGGCCAAGAATAATAATTTTTCACTTTTTGAGTTTTTATGAAAATTATTATTGTTTTTTTTTTATTTTTTAATAATCATTTTTAATAAATTATTAAAAGTTTTTTTTTTAATGAATAGAGTAGGAAAAATGTTTAGAGACAACTGCAATAGCTTTTCTTATAGATCCATTTCGGAAGCTGCTAGACTTCACTCATCAGAGAAATTTTGGCACGCATTGCTAACCATTAAGCTAACAATACGCTGGTTTTGATGTCATCTAAACTCCTAGTTCTATTCTTCTTTACCATATGCATGAATCACTTCCGCCATTTGACAGTTAGTAGTGTGATCATGATGGATTTTTTGACAGATCTGTTTTATCAGCAGAACTGCCTTACCGTGTGCTCTCGGTTCTATTATTGCTTTTTTATACCAACAATATTTGTTGATTTACGGCCTGTATATTTTCAAGTATTCATGAAACGAGCTCAAGGCCAAGAATAATAATTTTTCACTTTTTGAGTTTTTATGAAAATTATTATTGTTTTTTTTTTTTAATTAATTATTAAAAGTTTTTTGATTGAATAGAGTAGGAAAAATGTTAAGAGGCAACTGCCATAGCTTTTCTTATAGATCCATTTCGGAAGCAGCTAGACTTCGTCATGTGAACTATTAGGCCATCAGAACGAAGGTTTTTGTTAGCTAAAAGCTAAAGCTGATAAAACAGATCTGTCAAAAAATCCATCATGATCACACTACTAACTGTCAAATGGCGGAAGTGGTTCATGCATATGGTAAAGAAGAATAGAACTAGGAGTTTAGATGACATCAAAACCAGCGTATTGTTAGCTTAATGGTTAGCAATGCGTGCCAAAATCTCTGATGAGTGAAGTCTAGCAGCTTCCGAAATGGATCTCTAAGAAAAGCTATGGCAGTTGTCTCTAAACATTTTTCCTACTCTATTCATTAAAAAAAAAAACTTTTAATAATTAATTAAAAATGATTATTAAAAAATAAAAAAAAAAACAATAATAATTTTCATAAAAACTCAAAAAGTGAAAAATTATTATTCTTGGCCTTGAGCTCGGTTCATGAATACTTGAAAATATACAGGCCGTAAATCAACAAATATTGTTGGTATAGAAAAGCAATAATAGAACCGAGAGCACACGGTAAGGCAGTTCTGCTGATAAAACAGATCTGTCAAAAAATCCATCATGATCACACTACTAACTGTCAAATGGCGGAAGTGGTTCATGCATATGGTAAAGAAGAATAGAACTAGGAGTTTAGATGACATCAAAACCAGCGTATTGTTAGCTTAATGGTTAGCAATGCGTGCCAAAATTTCTCTGATGAGTGAAGTCTAGCAGCTTCTGAAATGGATCTCTAAGAAAAGCTATGGCAGTTGTCTCTAAACATTTTTCCTACTCTATTCATTAAAAAAAAAAACTTTTAATAATTAATTAAAAATGATTATTAAAAAATAAAAAATAAAACAATAATAATTTTCATAAAAACTCAAGAAGTGAAAAATTATTATTCTTGGCCTTGAGCTCGTTTTATGAATATTTGCAAATTTTTTAAAAAGTACAGAACTCTATATCCATCAGGAAACTTTATTTCGGATAAGATATAATACTCTGCGCACTATAAATGGGAATAAAAACTAAATAAAACACGACATCCGAATTTCTTATCTTTTTATTAGGAAATTAAAGTTCGTTTAGAAATATACTAAACTTCGATAAACAGAAAAATCCCTTATCTGTATTTTAAAACTTGGTGATATTCTAGCCAATCTACATAGTTCGGTGCTTACGCCCCAATTCTAGCGTCTTAATATAAGCGATGACAATAGATATCCTTAAGGATATGGTATGATTAGGGCTATAAGAGTCTGAAACGTCAAAACATTTATGTGTGTGTGTTTACTTTGCGTTTGTGAAAGAAACCCAACCAGATAAATCATCCTTAACAAGCTCGTCAACTGATGTTTTTCGAAGAAAACTCTGATAAGATATAGGTTATGAAATCTGTTTTTAATCAGTTTTCAAATACACTCAACAATCATTGAAATAAATATTAGAAGTTCACTTCTGAGAAGAGGCTTTGAAATAAACCGGATGAAAGCAAACAAAGTTTGACAATTTATAGATAATGAAAATGAAAAAATCGAATCATCTGTTGCGATTATATCACCTGTATAGGTAGGTATGCCATGCATGTAACCAAGAAAAATTGTACATGTTTGTAAATATATGTACACATACTACCCTACAAGACAGCTGACCATCATAAGAGCCGTCATCAGGGCGTAAAACAAAGTGGCCATCAGATTTGTAGCAGTAATATGAAGAATCCGATGCATCCCTCAGCAGTGTCTTTTTAATAATTGTATACAATTTTTACTTAAAATTGTTCGGTGACACAAAACATATGCAGGAAGAGACCGCATTTTAACATTTCATTGGAAGAGACAGTTGCACGTTTCTGCTGGGCGAATTTCATCAGTTAAACTTGCAAGTGAAATACAGCTGATCGTGACATAGGAAAGCAACAACAAAACTTTAAAAATTTGAGCTATTAAAGGATCAAAAAATCAACAGCTGTTTTGCTTACATGATTTTACTGATTCTTGTTTGGCGGAAACCTTTTACTAATATAACAGCTCAACCATGATTCAATCACTAGAAGGTTAGCTCTCTAGTGACATATTTTGACAATTGCCGCCATCTTCCTGCCTGAGAAATTGTCATTTACATTCTGGGTTGCCTTTTATCGAAATTACGTAAAAATAGTAGTTAAAAATGTAATATTATACAAAATTTTAAACAAGTTGTTTTCAGAAAACGGATTCATTCACATTATTATTTAGATCGACTTTTGGGGGTGTAGTGTAGTCAGAGACGTTTAAAACTAGAGCCATTCGGGTATGTAGAAACGGCTGTCGTAAAATTTTGTCACTGCATACTTATATACTTACTAAGGTCAATAGTGACTTCAAAGCTGTCCCTTATGTGATTCGAAGTCTGTAATTTTTAACCAAACTTGACTACTATTCTCTGGGTTTGAGAATCAGATCTGGCTTAACTTATTTATAAAGCAACCGTTTTAAGTCAACTTCTGCTTTAAGTGTCCATTAATAATAGGAGGCAATCCTGTCTTATAGAAACTTATCACTTTACTATCCACCTGGTAGACTATGTCCGTTTGTCCTTATGCCCAGAAAAGTTTCCAACAAATATGCATCTTGTCAATTTGTCATTATTATTAAAAAAAAACATAACCTATAGTCAGAAGCACGAATGTGCAATTATTCATTGAATTGATAAGTTTAGTGTATTAGCCATTGAAGGTTTTAAATTTGATCATGCTTACACCAAAACCACAGTATTTTGCAGTCCATGTAAATCGAATGAGCCGAAATCAAACTTTTAATCTTGTTTAACCAACATTTTTATTTTAGCACATTTATGATTCTGGCAAGAGGGCGAAGATACGTACGTATTTTGGCTATAGATACGTATGCACATATATAGTTATTTTAATTTTTGTTGTTTTTTAATTGATTATAGAGGAAACTTACAACGATTTATACAGTGATAGTATGGGATTAAAGGATTTTTGGCATTATTAAGAGAAGAAATTGGTCTTCCAATGAAAAACAAGTAGGCAAAGCATGGAATGAAAACCCTTTGTTATTGATGTCAGGTGGGAAAGAAAAGGGTATTTTGTCCTTCAGTCGAAAAACATAGTTTTGAAAATGTAACTTGTTCTAACATTTGGAGGTTAACTTTGCCGTCATCTGTATTCTCAGGTTTTAGCACAAAAATATTCCCCAAATTGCATGGTTGTCTTCTCATCAAAAAAAGCAAAAACAAGTTGCTCAAGTCGTGATCGATGATAGACCTATGTCAAGCGTCCCGGAGTCTCTTTTTCGCCTCAGACCATCATCTTGTGGCTGACAAGAAATACACATGCCTCTGTACAGCGAAGAAATTGTCGCCAGTAACTAAATTAGATTTTATCGCCAACAAAATGCACCCGAAACAGATAGCTGATAATTTATCAACACAGCTTTCACATATTCCTTTGTGACCAAACTTCGACCTAAGGATATAACCGAAGAGTTGGAGCTTACTTAAACACAGAACGAACCGCTGAGGATACTATAGGGTTCCTGTGAGCCCAGAAGAAGATCTGTTGCAATCAAAATCTTCCATACCAGGTAGCTTTTTTAGTTATCGTTTCTTCTTCTTGAGCTCCTAGATTTTTTCACTTAAAAAGTCAATTTCCACACTATGACTAGTAAATAAAGACTTCTGAAACAATTGTTACTGTCTTTAATTGCTTTAGTTACTTTACAGTTAAGTGTAACTTAATAGAGGTTGGCACAATAATACTTATTTTGAAAACGATTTAAAAATAGAATCTGGCATTCGCCGATTTCGCGATCTAGTAAGTGATTATCGTGTGCCTTGGAGTCGGTAGTGAATTTTATATTCCAGACCCGTTTCTACCCTATTCCTCCTCAACTACATGACCTTCTACGCTATATTTGATCTTTTCCTCCTCCTCGTGATATAAACTTGCTTCGATACGATAATAACCTGGTTGTAGTAATTTTTGAAATTTCTCCGATACCAAAGGATAATCTCGTAGGATATAAGTATCTTTTACAACTGGACAAACGTTTGGTGGTGGAGCATTGGCATATTTAACTAAAGTATTGTAAATATAAACTTTATAATAAAATTTCATGAAATCGCAAACTCCAAGCAGCGGCAAGGCCAGCATTTCATTGTAGTCTTCATTTGCTTCGTTGGCACCTTTTAGAATAATTTTTACCTGCAACAGAAGGGGAGCAATAGAAATTTCATTGAAAGTTTGTTTTTTTAGATCACAGTTATATTTGACCTTCCACGTATCATCGAGATCGACGAGTTGTTCAGCTTCACCATTAATTTTCACATAATCACCACTTCTGTCCAATTCGACTTTTATTTTGCCTACATCTTCAGCTTCCTTTTCAGCTATGACATTATCTAAAATAAATTTAAGATTGTTTCCCTCTTCTGCAAAGGAGGTTATTGCAAAAAATCCAAATAGCACTAAGTTAAAGGTTAACCAATTGAATTCCATTTTAATTGTTCAGTTGTTAATTACTTATTGAAGTTCTGAATACTGAAGCATTGTAGTTTTCTATAACAAGCATGAAAAATATCAACACGCGATGTGTAAAATTACTGCGTGCTATTTAGGTTGGGAGATTTGATTGAACATAAAACGGAAGTGTTTTTTCAAAGTTGGAATCTTGCTTTTTTAATTTAATTTAAATTAAAATTAAATTCGCCAGAAGTTGTTACAATAAAAAATATAAATATAATACTGAGGAGATTAAGGCCGAGCTTCTCTACCAATTTGTGGGGTGCTGCTTCTAATTTTTTCTACAAATTGGCGGGACCTACAGTTTTTTGCCGATTCCGAACGGCATTTGCAAAGCAGATTAATTTTTGCTGAGAAGCCTTCCATGTAGAAATACACTCAGAGAGTTTGAAAAACCTTTTTCAAACCACTTTTGATGTTACCTGTACCAGGGCTCGGATCTTGGGCCTTAGGTCTGGTAGGCCAGCAACACTACCTAAATGTATCTATCAAGGGGTAATTGTAAGCGAAAAAGTAAAACTTAGCTTATGCCTTAAAGCCTAAACTCCATAATTAGCCTCTTAGCCTTCATTTTCCCTAGCATAATCGATCCATATGGCTTGAAACATGTACACCATTAAAGGTGCTGAGGCAAGCTAGTTTGCTGCACAAATACAACTTCAAATAAGCGTGAATGCGGTGAACACCTTTCGTCTACAGTGCGATATAATAAATCCCAAATGTTCCGTTATAGGCATAGTTGGGATAAGTCGATTTTAATTTGTGTAGCCTACTTATAGGTATTGAAAGCAGACTTGTCCCACCGTAACCGAAGGGCAACAAAGAGGATATGTCCGACACACCATAAAATATGCCCGACAGGCATAAAATGAACAATTAGTCTCTTCATAGGATATTCTCAAACCAAAGAGATAACTTCAACCCATATAAAGCGGTTAAAACTGGGATTAGCCGGATCCTCGTTTGCGCCTCATTCCTGATTCGTCCTAGACTAATCGCATTTTTTGCATGGAATATGCAGGTGTACTACAGGCTGTTTTTTTTACAGGTTTGTTTTTCGAATAGAGATAAAACTGGCATTTTGTGGTCAAATCTGGCAACTCTAATGTCATTTATGTTCAGTTTGGTTTGCCATTTCATCATGAACAGGTTGACAAAAGAACAACGCTTGCAAATCGTGCAAATTTATTTCGAAAATAATGGTTCAGTTCGCGAAGTTTACCGTGAGCTCCGTCCATTTTATGGTCGACATAATCGTCCATCAGAGCAATTAATTCGGTTAACCATGGATCGTTTTCGCACTACGTTTACTCTATGTGATAATACGCATCCGCAGAGACGTCGAACAGTGCGCACCGAAGAAACAATTGCCGCTGTAGAGCAAAGTGTTGAAGAGGACCCGAATGAATCGATTCGCCACCGTGCACAGCAATTGGAGCTTTGTCCATCAACTTTATGGAAGATTTTGCGCAAAGATCTTGGCTTGCGACCTTACAAGATCCAGCTTGTGCAAGAATTAAAGCCGCGAGACCATGCAATGCGTCGTGATTTTGGTGTATGGGCCGAAAATGAGATTGATTTCGATGCTGATTTTCATCGCAAAATTTTGTTCAGTGATGAGGCTCATTTTTGGTTGAATGGCTACGTCAACAAGCAAAATTGCCGCATTTGGAGTGAAGAGAATCCACATGAGACCCTTGAAACGCCATTACATCCACAAAAACTGACTGTTTGGTGTGCTCTATGGGCTGGTGGAGTCATTGGGCCATACTTCTTCCGCAATAATGCTGGAGAGGCAGCTACCGTTAATGGAGACCGGTATAGAGCCATGATAACCGACTATTTTGTTCCCGAATTGGATGGCATGAATGTGGATGAGTTGTGGTTCCAACAAGACGGCGCTACATGCCACACAGCGCACGTCACAATCGATTTATTGAAGGAAACATTCGATGAGCGCATAATTTCGCGGAATGGACCTGTCAATTGGCCACCAAGGTCGTGTGATTTGACACCATTGGATTATTTTCTTTGGGGATATGTGAAGTCGCTCGTCTACACCAACAAACCAGAAACGTTAGGGGAATTGGAAGCCAACATTCGTGGCGTTATTGCCGACATACGGCCCCATATGCTCGAAAAAGTGGTTGAAAATTGGACCTGTAGAATTGGCTTTATTCGAGCCAGCCGCGGCGGCCACATGCCCGAAATCATATTTAAACATTAATGGCATAAAATTATCCTTCCAATAAAGCCTAATTGATGGACCTTAAAACGATTTTCTTGTGTTTTATTTCAATTCGAAGTTCTATACCCCTAAAAAAACACCCTTTATAAAAATGCATGTAAGTGTTGTGGCAGCTACAGTGACATAGTTGTCACTGTCGCTGTTACTGCTAAACTTTAATTTTACTATACCACTCAAAACATTAGCTACATTTTACACTAAATGAACATTTTTCACAGCATAATTTAATTCGTTTTATGAGTAAAAGTAAGTATTGATCACAGAACATTTCACGCAAAGCTTTTCCGGAAGACAAGGCTCGCAACCAAATTTAACTGTTCATGTTTGTAGGGCGTTAACGGTGCATTAAAAGTTGGTTACTCTTCAAAAATTTTAAAACTGAGTACTTGGGTCGACATAATTCAAAATCTATCGATTTCAAATTCGCAAAATGGCGTCGAGGAGACTATCGCCCTCATTATCTTTGACTATATCCCTACAAGAACGCTGATTTTTTTTATTAACCCACTCACACTTTTTATTGACAGTGATGATAATTTATGTGTCAATGCTAATACTTTCATACTAGTATGTTTGTTTCTTAGCACACGGGTGTCCGTTGTTGCCAACACCCACAAATAACTAAGGGAAAGAACAGGAATTGGGCAGGCCGAAGCTACGCGGGCGATAGCAAAAGAGCATACCGTACTCACACGTACACGGTTGTTGGCACCATTTTTTGCTATTCGCTTCAAGAATAAGATGGAAGTCCCTGATAGTTAGCTTGCCAAACTCTCAGATGATGTAACAAATGACTGTCAGTGTGTTTATAGGGATGGTGTCCAAAACGATCCTCGTTGGTGTGTTCGTAGCATCAATAGCAATACGATAGGAAAAACGATAGCCAGAAGGATATCAGCTGACTATTGCGGAACGAAAGTGCTATACCGGCAACCTCTATCATGAACGGCTGCTGGAAGTACGAAACCAAGCAATAAGTTATCAGTTATCATGTTTGGGTAAGAAGGGACGTTGCATACAAAATAAATGAGTATTAACACCAAATTCTTCATTATTGTCTTTAAAAAGCGTTCTTCTTTAATTAAAGATTCCAAAAAGACTACAAGCACACAATTTGGGGTGCTTGTTGATGGGAATGGAGGTAAATGTGTATAGATATATGAAATACTTTCGTGTTTGACGGATTTCTGATAACTGCCTGTTGCCAGAAAACGCAGGATCGAGGACAATTTAAGTTAAGACGGAAATGCGTCCTATGAAAAGTTTCTTTCAAATATATTTTGATCAAACATATACTGAAATATTTCTGTGTTGGCTACAAATTTTTGAACATATCTGCAACATTAAATTTTACTTTAATTAAACGATTTCAGCAGTGTTGGATTTAATTAGTGTCCGGTAACTCAAGTATATTCGGGAAATCTGGCAATCTGCGCCTTTAAATTCTTCCAACGCAACTAGGGGAATAGTTTGGTACATCCCTGTAACTATTTTAAGTTGCAATCTTATACAAATCAATAACATTTTTAACTCACTTTCTAGATTGCTTGATCTAGTTTTTGCTGATGAGAATTTAATAGTGGGTCTCTTTGAGAGTACTTTTCCACTATCTGCGTCTGATAGACATCATGTTCCTCTTGCTATCTATTTACAAAATGTTGAGGCTATTCCTACCTCAGCTGTGATGGGGAATACTTCTTTTAACTTTTGGAGTGCTAATTTTGATGAGCTGAACAATACATTAATTGAATTGGACTGGGAAAATAGATTTTCTTCCGGTGAAGTCAGTGTCTGTTATGATATTTTTTTATCGAGGTTAACTGAGGTTTTCAACGCTCAGGTCCCTCTCATTGGGCCTAGGGTGCATAAACTCCCCTGGTATAACAAAACGCTTAAGAAATTAAAAAATAAACGTAACAAATTTCATAAACTATATAAAGCTAATACTTTTCTTATAGAACAATACACTCTCAGCGTGAAACAATTTAATATTCTTGATAAATTCCTTTACAATCAATATATGAGAAAGCTCGAAAATGACTTAAAAGAAAATCCAAAAGCTTTTTGGAATTTTATTCGCTCTAAGCGTGGGTCTTCAAATATTCCAATTTGCATGAATTACAATGGCAAATGCTCCCAGTCTCTCAATGAAACTGTCGAACTTTTCGCTGAATTTTTTAAATCTAATTTTGATGATGACACTGCCTTTCCGACTTGCAGCCAAACGCCTACAGCTGTCCATGAATCTGTAGATTTCGGCTCTCTTATAATTTCTGACGAAGACGTTGGCAATGCATTGTGCACACTTCAGCCATCGTTAAAATGTGACAGTGATGGCCTTTGTGCTATTGTTTTGAAACATTGTAGTTTATCGTTAATTTTCCCTCTTTGCCATATTTTCAATCTGTCTCTGACTTCGGGTACATTTATTACTAGATTGAAGAAGACCTCAATATCTCCTATTTTCAAATCTGGTTCCAAAAATGATGTGTCTAATTACAGACCCATAGCTAAACTCACAGTATGTTCTAAGCTATTCGAGATAATTATAAAAGAGAAACTAACTTTTGTGACCAAGAGCATTGTTAAGTCACGCCAACATGGCTTTGTAGCTGGCCGCTCTACATTCACTAACCTCCTTTCTTTCTCTGATTTCTGCATCTCTTCATTTAGAGATGGTTGTCAGGTAAATACCATCTACACAGATTTTTCGAAAGCCTTCGATAAAGTCTCCCACAAAATATTATTAAACAAACTTGAGTGCATTGGATTTCATTCTGTCTTTTTGAATTGGCTGACATCTTATTTGTCAAATAGGTCACTGTGTGTTGAAATTGAGAACTGTAGCTCTCTCCCTTTTGTTGCAACGTCAGGGGTACCTCAAGGTAGTATTCTTGGCCCTCTTTTGTTTGTTCTCTTCATTAATGATATCGGGTCCTGCTTTACTTCGTCTAAGTTCTTAAGGTATTTCGTAGAATTAATGATCCCTCGGATGGCTTGCTTCTACAACATGACCTAAATAATCTTGTCGACTGGTGTATTGCCAACAAACTCTATCTTAACGTTAAGAAATGCTTTCATATGTCGTTCACAAAGGCTTCTAAAGTCCATTCTACTTTCTATGATATCTCAGTTGACCCGTTGGCCTCTGTCAAAGAATTTGTTGACCTAGGTGTTGTTTTTGACACTTCTTTTTCATTTGTTAGTCATATTTGCTTTGTGCTTCCAGAGGCATACCGAAACCTTGCTTTCCTTCGTCGATATGCAAAGGACTTTCAAGATCCATACACTAGGAAGTCACTTTATATATCTTTAGTCCGTTCAAAGTTAGAGTACGCCTCGATTGTGTTGAATCCAATATACAGCTGCTACTCAGCTAGAATCGAAAGGGTACAAAGAAAATTTATCCGGTTCTGTCTTATATCGTTAAATTTTGTTGACCCGATTTCCTCCTACACTTCGCGATGTAAGCTTATTAATTTGCAACCCCTTGAATCCAGGCGGGTAGTGCAATTACTTATGTTCGTCTATGACCTCATTACTGGCTCTTTGAATTGTTCAGCTCTTGTTGAGAAGGTATCATTTAATGTGCCAAATAGGTGCTTAAGATCATTCTTGCCTTTTTATTTGCATGCTACCAGGGCCAATTATTACTATTTCGACCCTATTTTTCGCGCCCTCAAGGAATTTAATAAACTCTCAAGGACTCTTTCTATTGATTTTTCTCTCTCGAGAGCTACTTTCAAGTCAACTCTTGATATTTATTTTTAATGATATAGAAAATAATTTAACTTTTGCTTAGTACTTTATCGTACTTTACTGTTATATGTCATGTACTAGTCTGTAAGATTTTTATCATAGACGAAATAAATAAATAAAAAAAAGTAGGCTAGCAGGGATATAATAAATAAATAAAAAAAAGTAGGCTAGCAGGGATATATGTAGCTACTAGGCCTACCCCAGCTGTCAATTAAAGGTTCTTAGAGTTTCTTAAAGGCGAATTGATAATCCCACCTCAAAATCATGTGTACGTGTGAGCTTTTGTCTCTCTTCTACTGTTGCTTAGCCACTTACTCCAGTACATTTGCGATGCATATGTGGTGGTGTAAACAAATTTTGTTTGCATGTATTGGTGTATTGGGTAGACAGGTTTGGCTGGGATTATTATTTATAGTATTTATTTAACAAAAGCTATTAATTTATTCAACGCTCTTCAGAATAAAAACAGATGAGTGCAGAGTTGCAAAATTTGACATTCGATTTCGTTTACTTGACGACTAATGCAAGGCTTAACGATAATCAGCAACGTAACCACAATCACACCATGATCCAATTGATGATTAATTCGCCTTGAATCACACGATATCGCCAGCGCCGGTATTGTTCGTTAAGTGAGTCGTTCGCCGAAGAGTATGAGGGTGTATGTCCAAGACTCGCTACCAATTTATTATGTGATATTTCGAACTTTTCCTATATTATGCCTCATTTTTTGTATCCTTTCAAATTTTGCTCTGCGTAATTGAAGTCAGAAAAAGTTTACAAAAATCGCTTTTAAAAATAAAACGATTTATCAAAATTTTTTCCCGAAAACCACCGGTAAATTAGCCAGTGCTCGACTGTTGCTTGCTTCGGGAGCGCAAACTACCTGAATCGAAGTCTGGATACTGCGCTTAAAGTTATAACAGTTTCAGCGAATACAAAAAATGCAAGTCTGGCATCACAGGTGTTTTTTGAAGTGTTGGAATGTCAACTTTGTAGAACAGTTGAAAAAAATATACACAGGTAGGAATCGTCGTGGAAAATTAAAAATTTGCCAACAATGTTTAAACAAATAGTGATAAAAATGTCTTGAACTTTAATGTGAAAGCTTATAGTAAGCATAGATGTAAGAAATGTGCTTAAATTATTGTTTGGTGTAAATTTAGACAACAATTTGTTAGAGAAGAAAATTCGTTTCCTCGCCCTGCAGTATTGTTATACAGGTACACAAAAAAAACTGGCACGCTGTTGAAATTTGTTTGCTTAAACTTTTTCGTCGAGCTTCAAATCACATAAAAGAATCACTATTCAATTTCTATCACTTGACGCAAAACTATAGGAAGCTTAGTGCAAAATTGAGATACATACGTAGACCACCTGTATAAATATATGTTGGTACTTATTTCTGTTAATGCATGTACAACCAACTAACTGTCTGCCACCCCTTTCCTAGCGCGTCGAAAACTCGATAAGGTGAGTGTGATATTGAAGTGATTTTGTGATGACGCATTCACTACCGGCTACGAAAACCGAGAGCCATAGCTCAAGCTTTGTTCATTAATTACAATTGCAAATATGTTGATTTGAAATTAAACACTCCAATAACAACTTGTCTTTTTACACATTTCCAGGCAATAACGAAATATCATATAAAAGTGCGAAAATAACTAAAGATAATAGAAACGGCAGGTGCTCCGACAATACCACCGCTCCTATGCAATACTCCGCCACCAATCGATAAACAATAAACAATCTACAATTGATTCTAATGATGCCAAATTCACAAACATATCCTGCACTGTTCAAGCTCAAACGCCAGCATCACCTGATGAGGAAACTGATAATATTTGTAATGCCGCCAGTGACAAAGAATTCAATGTTAGCTTAAATAAAAAGTCTGGAATTTCACCATCGCCTATGGCTACTAATGTACTGCTGGAAGACGTAGCGGACGACAGCAGCGACGAAGAGTGTCATCGTTCACCAACACCAACATCACAATTGTCATATAAGAATGACCTTGATTGTGAAGATTTTTTTGCAATTCATCTTGTCGAGTCTTTATCATCTTCAAAAAATGATAAATCAACGTCAATTTCAGAAGATATAAATATGAATACAGTTTCCAATCACAATATCGTAGATGATTTGGAAGATAAGAAAGTGGCAAATTTAAATAGTGCGAAAGAGCACGATGATGATTTTGGCGATTTTGACGATTTTGCGTCTGCTTCGGAATATATTCAATCAACTACCACGTTGGTTGGTGCAAGCGAAACAGTGGTAGACGTAGTTATTAGCAATAAAAATATTGAGAAGGAGGACGAGGTAACTTTTTGCATATGGGTCTCATTCTATTTCAAATTGACCAATTCGATCTTGATTTTTTTTTTGATTGTTTCGTTGCTATGGGGCATAGTCATAGTCAAAGTTAAGTATGACTTAAATTGAGATGAAGCTTTTTTGAAAGCGTATATAAAATTGTGCCAAATAGCTGCAACTATATTTAAGTCTTACGTTAATTTGACTATATAATATTTATCAATATATTCGGGGCGAAAGATAGCGTTGTGCAACTATTGTCTATGTCGACGAAGAATATAAGTTAAGATAACTTAATTTTATCTTTTAATTTTATTTCGACAATTTGAAATATTTTGAGAAAGAAGAAGTTTTGGCATTTTTTTAAAAATATTTATCCGTTCATTGCAATATATGGCCGATTGGAAATGGAATGACCCCTATAATATAATAAAAAACAAAAACATTTTCAAAACCAACTGGTTTATTATACTTCGACATAGGGTCATGCTAATAATGAAACACCAGCCAAAGAAGATGATGATTTTGATGACTTTCAAGATTTTTGTGCAGCTCCAAGTATTGAAGCTGCTTCAGTCCCATCAACGGATAATGCATTATTGAAAACGACAAAAAATATTTACTCTACAGAATGCAAGGAAGTAGCAGAAGAAAGTGTTGCAAGCATTGAAGAGGAGTTACAACCTGATACCGGCATTGATAATGATGACTTTGGTGACTTCGAAGCGGCTTCATTTGACAACCCTTCACCAGAAGTACCTCTACCTTCCACCACATTTCACTCACATGCATCAACTGTTACTAGTGCCAATGTTAGTGAACGTTTGGGGTCGGTGCTAAAACAAATGTTTCCCAATACAGATGATCAAGTTGCTGGCAACGTGTACGTAGAAAAAGAAACCAAATTGGTGAAAACTTTACCCGGCCTGCAAGGTGTAGACACAAAACTACGTTTTGAGTCTATAGAAACTGCAATAGCCTTAGAATTCCAGTGGCCACAATCGGAAATGCGTCATGCGCTTATTCGTTCAATTGGTATTGATTGGAGGAACATAGTAAGGCTAAATGCCGAATTTTCTCCTTACAAAACATTCCATTATTGGAATAACGATTCTGGACTGAGCACTAATCACGCAGCAAGAGAGACGCATATCGGAGTGGAATAACGATTCTGGGCTGAGCACTAATCCCGCAGCAAGCGAGACGCATAGCGGAGTGGAATAAATGCGATTCTGGCCTGAGAAAACAAAGGGAAGGACACACCAAGAGGAAGAAAGGACAAACTTATATCATTTAAGTATTTTACTATATATTTAGAAGCATATAGCAGCCTAACGGCTGCTGCCATTAAGGGCAAAAAGTGGATTTTTGCTTGTAAAATAAGAATTTTTTTTCTCTTTCTGTACTTTTTACAGCAGATTGATAGTAGAAGAGAAGGATAAAGTGGAAATAGAGATAAAAACAAAAAAGTAGGTGAAATAGTAAAAATAGAAGCTGCAGAAATAATTAAACAGGGCCCTAAAGCAATCACTATAGAGGAATATAGGCGTAGGACGAAACCAGTAAAGGTAGAGGAACCTAAGATTCCCAAACGTATTAGGAGCAAAAGGAAAAGGGGATGAAAAAGATTTAACTACAGAAGAGAAGTAGCAATACTGTACCAAAAAATTAATCTAACTACAAACACGGAGGAAAGAATCCGTTTAAAAAACGAAATAAAAAAGATCAAGGATACATAAAGTTTTTTTTTCTTTTCCATTGCAGTGCTAAAAATTTTATTCTAATATTTCATTAAAAATAATATAATTTTCTATGGAGAGCGCTTTGCCTAATGACCTTGATTACGAGGCTATCAACAGTGTCGTTAATAATTTGGAAAGTGAAAACGCAATTGAGGCCCGTAGAGAAAAAAGAAGATTAAGACCTTACAGTGAGGAAAGGAAAACACTAGTTGGCTTAAAAGTCATTGGGAATATATAGGAATGACTAGGGAACCAACCCTTGAAGATGTTAGGTATAACACAGCAATGGAAGAAGTAACAGTCCGAGCCTTAATAAAATTTGGCCTAAAAGAACTGCAAATGAAAAAGGGAAAAATATATGTAAAAAGGAACATTTTTTTTAAATAAAAAAAATACCAAAAATAAAATAAATCATTGCATTTATAGTTTTTCTTACGATGGTAGGCCAAGAATCCAAAGTGGAAGAGCCTAATGCTAATGTGATTAACTCAATCCAAATAGCCGACCACACTGAGGCACTAGAGTTTATTAAAATCTTGTTAACCCTAGACGGTCATCCTTCACTGTAAATAAGTTTTTTATTTCGTACAGCGATAGTCGGTTGTTTACTCTTTGAATTTGTATTTATTAATAATGAAATAAATAATTAAAAAAAATAAAACGCGTTCATTATTTCGACTCACATCCTACTGAAAATGGAAATGAAATAAGTCGTCGTCATATTGACGAAGGATGGCGTTAATGTACAAAAAAAGGATGACCGTCCAGGGTTAATAATATTGGCAATCTGCACTTGCCTCAATTTGTTTCTCAAATTATACTCGGCTCACAACAAATTTTTAAAGAAACAAGTAAGGACGGCGCTGTCTTCGGCTGTGCCGAAGGCTTTATACCTTTCATGAATACGTGCAAACTTAAATACGCATTGTTTAAAGTTCTCTAAAACTTTGTCAGCAATACATTTAATTTTCTTTTATTTTTTTTACGAAATCTTTTAATATCCATGAGAAAATATCTCACCAAGTTTCAAGTCTTAATCTTTTAAAATGAGGGAGAAATGGCCATAATCCTCTTATCTGAACGATCGGTTGTATGGGATATATACTATATATGTATAGCTCCGATCTTGGTGATTTTTTTACCAAATCTTTTACCATCCATAAGAAAATATCTCACCAAGTTTTAATCTTTTAAAATGAGTGCGAAATGGCCATAATCCTCTTATCTGAACGATCGGTTGTATGGGATATATACTATATATAGCTCCAATCTTAGCGATTTTTTTTACCAAATTTTTTATTATCTGTAAGCAAATATCTCACCAAGTTTCAAGTTTTAATCTTCCAAAATGAAGGATAAATGGCCATAATCTTCTTATCTGAACGATCGGTTGTATGGGATATATACTATATATATTTAGCTCCGATCTTGGTGATTTTTTACGAAATTTTTTTAGCTATCCATAAGAAAATATCTCACCAAGTTTCAAGTTTTAATCTTTAAAAATGAGGGAGAAATGGTCATAATCCTCTTATTTGAACGATCGGTTGTATGGGAGATATGTGCTATAGTGACCCGATTATACCGGATCCGACAAATGTCTAATATAATACAAAAATACACCCGCGTGCCAAATTTCATCGAGATATCTCAAAAATTGAGGGACTAGTTTGCGTTTAAACAGACGGACGGACGGACAGACGGACATGGCTGTATCAACTCAGTTCATCGTCCTGATCAATTTGGTATACTTAATGGTGGGTCTATCTCTTATATTTCTAAGCGTTACAAACATCGGACCAAAGTTAATATACCATTTCATGTTTATGAAAGGTATAAAAATACATGAGCCGAGCAGATGGTCTAGACAAGGTCTAAATCTAAAGTAAAATTATATACCCCAATGGACAAATGGGAAACCATTCTGAATACACTGGTGGAAGAGAAAATTTTGGCGGAAAGGTCATATAAGTGTATTAACAAAAGTATACCCATACAAAGAGTAACGGTATCGAAACATCTCACGGCAATATTACAGTCGTTGAATAATATAGGAAAAGCCACACAAAAGGTGTATAGCAAGTTCACAGCTAAGCATCAGCTAGAGGTACAACAAATATTTTCCAGTGTCAGGGATAAATTGGTATCCTTACTAGCTAGATATAACATTGAGGCATTGGTCCCAAATTCATTTGAAAAAGAAATAGAACTAGATTTTGCCATCTTATTGCCGGAGGCTCAACCCAATCTGGAGGAAGCCGTAAAAATTGAAATTACTGAAAAAGAATCACAAACAGAAAACGCCAAAATGCCACTGACAAATGTAGATTTCATTAGAACTGCATCATCGATCTTACCAGATTTTGATGGAAAATCAGAAAATCTGTCTAGTTTTCTCGATGCTCTTGATATACTGGAGCAAATCAAGGATAGTCACGAGGCTATCGCGGTATCCATGATAAAAACAAAACTCAAGGGGACAGCTTGAAACATAATAAGTACTGAATCCTCTATTCAAGAAATTAAACAAAGATTAAAGTCACAAGTTAAGGGTGAAGCAGTAGAAGTTTTGTCGGCAAAACTCCTGAACATCCAACAACGCAGTAAAACTGCAAATCAATACACTGCTGAGATTAAAAAGCTCACAAAATCGTTGCAAGGAGCATACATATCTGACGGACTAACACCGGAGCTACCTACCAAGTATGCTACACAGTCACCTGTAAAAGCTATGTGTAAAAATTGCTCCAACGATAAAGTAAAAACTATAATGCAGGCTGGAACGTTCACCACGATGAACGATACCATATCAAAGTTCACTAACAGTTGCACAGAAGTAACTGGAAATCCAAATTCACTGTTACATATTCGCCAACAAAATCATTTCCTAGGTAACTTCCGCAGGAGTTACCCAAACAATAACTATAGAAGAAATCAGAGGCGTACATTTAACAATTACGGCAATAACAATAATAATAATAATAACCGAGCAAATAATCAAAGATCTGGTCGAAACTTTGGATCAAGAGGTTATAACCGTAATAACACCAGAAATGTAAGGAATGTTACCCAACAGGAAAACCAGCAAACTCCACCTCAATAAATAAAAAATTATATGTTTTCAATTTACACCTAAATAGCTACATAACTTCCAAAACAACTCTGAATGATTCCATTTCAACCCTCCTAATCGATACAGGAGCGGATATATCCATTATAAAAAAGGGTCAAATTGAGAGTCATGTCACTATTAATAATTCACAAAAAACAGATTTAAGAGGAATTGGTCAAGGCATAACAAGCACTATTGGCACAGTTAAAACAGATTTAAAGGATGATTACCTATTGATTAGACACAAGTTTCATGTAGTAGAAGACAATTTTCCAATCCCATGTGATGGAATACTGGGTTTGGATTTTATTAAAAAATATAATTGCATTTTAGATTACCAAAAAGATGGGGATACCCTAATATTAAGACCATAGGATTATACAGAAAATATAATAATTCAAATGACTAATAAACCGATCATAAATAGTATATCAATTCCCGCAAGATCGAAAGTAGTCCGACAAATCCACATTAAAGATAAAAATTCTGATTTACTAATTGGACAACAAGAATTATCTGAAGGGATATCTGTTGCAAACACCCGAGTAGATTCACAGCAAACATTCGTCAGAATTATAAATACAACAGATGAATATGTAATACTTCATGATTTTAATATAAAAACAGAAAATTTGGATAATTATTCAATAGTTAAATATAATAATCTAGAAAATGAGCAAAACAGTAAAGAAAAATTAGAAAGATTAAATAAAAATTTTCCACACTTTGCCCATGAATCACTTAATGAATTATGTGCAGAATGCATTGACATTTTCTCATTAGAAACAGAACCAATTACCACTAATAATTTATACAAACAAAAACTTCATATGAAGGACAATGACCCAGTTTACGTAAAAAACTACAGAATACCAGAAGCCCACAAGAGCGAAATAAATAAACAAGTAAAAAAATTAATTAAAGACGACATAATAGGACCTTCAATGTCAGAATTTAATAGTCCACTTTTATTAGTACCCAAAAAATCACTCCCTAATCACCAAGAAATAAGATGGAGAATGGTTGTCGACTATAGACAAGTAAATAAAAAATTAACCGCAGATAAATTACCGCTGCCAAGAATTGATGACATACTAGATCAATTAGGAAGAGCTAAATATTTCTCGTGCTTGGATTTAATGTCCGATTTTCATCAAATAGAACTCAGTTCAGAGTCAAGGGATATCACATCCTTTACAGCAGATAATGGCACCTATCGATTTAAAAGACTACCTTATGGCCTTAAGGTTGCCCCAAATTCATTTCAGAGAATGATGACATTGGCATTCTCAGGCTTAAAACCTTCACAAGCACTTCTATACATGGACGATTTAGTCGTATTAGGATGCTCCGAAAAACATAAGATTAAAAACTTACGGGATGTATTCGAAACTTGTAGGAAGTATAATTTAAAGTTACATTCGGATAAATGCATATTTTTCAGTCAAGAAGTAACATACCTTGGTCATAAGTGTACGAGTACAAGCAAAGGAATTTTGCCAGATCCCAGTAAGTTTGAAACTGTTAAAAATTATTCAACTCCTAAAAATGTGGATGAAGCGAAACGATTCGTCGCATTTTGCAATTATTACAGAAGATTTATTCCAAACTTTGCAGAATATTCTAGGATAATAACAAGGCTTTGCAAGAAAAATGTAGTTTTCGACTGGACAGAGGATTGTAAAAAATCCATTGACTATTTGAAGGCTGCGTTAATAAGCCCTAATATCTTACAATACCCCGATTTCAGTAAACAATTTTGTATAACAACTGACGCAAGTGGTTATGCTTGCGAAGCAGTGGTAAGCCAAGAGTATGAAGGAAAACAATTGCCAATTGCCTATGCATCAAGATCATTCACAAAAGGAGAAATTAACAAAGCAACAATTGAAAAAGAATTAGCGGCCATTCATTGGGCCATAAAATATTTTAGACCATGGTAGAAAACTTTTAGTCAAGACAGACCATAGACCTTTAACATTCCTATTTTCGATGAAAAACAACTCATCAAAATTAACTAGAATCAGACTAGACTTGGAAGAATATGACTTCGAGGTGGAGTATATAGTAGGAAAACAAAATTATGTAGCAGACGCATTATCACGCATAGATATCAAAGATCTTAAAGAAATTTCAGTAGAAGCGTGCAAAATATTAAAGGTTACAACCAGATCTGAAACAAAACAAAAAACCAGTAATAAATCCAGTAGTAATACAAGGTGGCGCAAAAGTAAGCTTCCGATGTTCAGCATATCGGTTGTGGCACGTGCAGTGTGTGCTGTTGCACCGTCTTGTTGGAACCACATGTTTTCCAATCCCAATTCATCAAGTTGCGGCAAAAAGAACTCGTTGATCATTGCTCTGTAGCGCTCACCATTCACAGTAACCGTTTGGCCCCGACCGATTATTGGTCAAATAAATAGTCAGCAATATTCCGCGTTCTGGAGCAGTGTAGCGTAACATTGTTTATTAACGTGTATTTCGCATGTGTTTACTACACAAATGTCAAAACAGAACTGACTTTAGGGGCCAATCGCAAAATTTATAGCATTTTCTGATAGGAGGATGACTTTTGCGCCACCCTGTACAAACGAAAAACAAAGTCACAATGAGAACCCTATAATATATGAAGCGCTTAATAAATACGAAGTTAAAAGGCATGTCAAGCTCGTTTTCAATCCTCCGAAATTATATTTCAAAAAAGGAAAGAAAATTTGTAGTGAAATAAATATAAAAAACCAAATTGTTGAGGCGAAGATTGACTTAGGACAATTCTTTGCCAGGCTAATGAAAGAAGCCGGCGATTTGAAAATTGTAAAAATGCAGTTGTCCTTAGGAGACAAATTGTTTAAAGATAACTATACTCGAGTAAATGAATTTAAAGAAATAGGTACCAAAGTTCTCAAAAATCTAACTATAGCATTAACTCCGGAGGTTATGCATGAGACGAATAACAAAGAAATTAAAAAAATTCTTTATAAATATCACGACGATCCTGTTTTTGGTGGCCACCCAGGAATAAATCGTACGTCAAATAAAATAAGACAAAAGTTTTACTGGAATAATATGAAAAATGACATAAGAAAACATATCAAAAATTGCATTCACTGCAATAAAAACAAAACCAATAAACACTTGAAAGAACAAATGACTATAACGGAGACGCCACCAAAGGCTTTCGATATAGTACAGATCGATACAATCGGACTAGTTCCAAAATCGATACAGGGAAATGAATATGCAGTTACTATTCTATGTGACCTAACCAAATACTTGGTTACAGTACTCGTCCAAAGCAAACATGCTGTAGCAGTTGCTAAGGCAGTATTTCAGCATTTCATTCTAATTTATGGTTGTATGAAAACAATTATAACGGATATGGGAACCGAATACAAAAATAGTTTATTTGAGGAATTGTGCAAGCTCTTAAAAATAGAGCATAAAACCTCAACACCCTACCACCATCAAACTTTAGGTACTGTCGAACGCAGTCATAGAACATTCAATGAATATGTGCGTTCCTACAAATCCATTGACAAAGACGATTGGGATGAGTACCTTAAATACTTTTCGTATTGTTACAATACAACACCTTCAACAGTTCATGGCTATTGTCCTTTTGAACTAGTTTTTGGAAAGAGTATATGTATGAACATTTGTGCGAATGCACAAGCCAATGTTTGTGTTTGAATGTAGGTATGAATGTACCAGCGAGCGTTTGCACACGCTGGCTTACATACTTTGGTTGAGCTTAGAATTTAGGTAAATATGTATTATGGTAAATAAGTAGTATATAAGAATTTATTGTATAAATAGAACGAAAATATGTTGAATAAATTAATTCATATTTGGTGCCGAATGATGGCACTACCCAAACTTATTTCATTTTAAATATCATCCATTACACGCCGACGATCTTAAGGTATTTCGTAGAATTAATGATCCCTCGGATGGCTTGCTTCTACAACATGACCTAAATAATCTTGTCGACTGGTGTATTGCCAACAAACTCTATCTTAACGTTAAAAAATGCTTTCATATGTCGTTCACTAAGGCTTCTAGAGTCCATTCTACTTTCTATGATATCTCAGGTGACCCGTTGGCCTCTGTCAAAGAATTTGTTGACCTAGGTGTTGTTTTTGACACTTCTTTTTCATTTGTTAATCATATTTGCTTTGTGCTTCCAAAGGCATACCGAAACCTTGCTTTCCTTCGTCGATATGCAAAGGACTTTTAAGATCCATACACTAGGAAGTCACTTTATATATCTTTAGTCCGTTCAAAGTTAGAGTACGCCTCGATTGTGTGGAATCCAATATACACCTGCTACTCAGCTAGAATCGAAAGGGTACAAAGGAAATTTATCCGGTTCTGTCTTATATCGTTAAATTTTGATGACCCGATTCCCTCCTATACTTCGCGCTGTAAGCTTATTAATTTGCAACCCCTTGAATCCAGACGGGTAGTGCAATTACTTATGTTAGTCTATGACCTCATTACTGGCTCTTTGAATTGTTCAGCTCTTCTTGAGAAGGTATCAGTTAATGTGCCAAATAGGTGCTCAAGATCATTCTTGGCTTTTTATTTGTATGCCACCAGGGCCAATTATTACTATATCGACCATATTTTTCGCGCCCTCAAGGAATTTAATAAACTCTCAAGGACTCTTTCTATTGATTTTTCTCTCTCGAGAGCTACTTTCAAGTCAACTCTTGATATTTATTTTTAATGATATAGAAAATAATTTAACTTTTGCTTAATACTTTATCGTACTTGTTGTTACTTTACTGTTATATGTCATGTACTAGTCTGTAAGATTTTTATCATAGACGAAATAAATAAATAAAAAAAAGTAGGCTAGCAGGGATATAGCTACTAGGCCTACCCCAGCTGTCAATGAAAGGTTCTTAGAGTTTCTTAAAGGCGAATTGATAATCCCACCTCAAAATCATGTGTAAGTGTGAGCTTTTGTCTCTCTTCTACTGTTGCTTAGCCACTTACTCCAGTACATTTGCGATGCATATGTGGTGGTGTAAACAAATTTTGTTTGCATGTATTGGTGTATTGGGTAGACAAGTTTGGCTGGGATTATTATTTATAGTATTTATTTAACAAAAGCTATTAATTTATTCAACGCTCTACAGAATAAAAACAGATAAGTGCAGAGTTGCAAAATTTGACATGCGATTTCGTTTATTTGACGACTAATGCAAGGCTTAACGATAATCAGCAATGTAACCACAAGCACACGATATCGCCAGGCCGGTATAGTTCGTTAAGTGAGTCGTTTGCCGAAGAGAATGAGGGTGTATGTCCAAGACTCTCTACCAATTTATTATGTGATATTTCAAACTTTTCCTATATTATGCCTCATTTTTTGTATCCTTTCAAAGTGCCGAATTTGGCGATGTCCTCATGATATCAATACACGAAATTTTGCTCTGCGTAGTTGAAGTCAGAAAAAGTTTACAAAAATCGCTTTTAAAAATAAAACGATTTATCAAAATTTTTTCCCGAAAGCCACCGGTAAATTAGCCAGTGCTCGACTGTTGCTTGCTTCGGCAAACTACCTGAATCGAAGTCTGGATACTGCGCTTAAAGTTATAACAGTTTCAGCGAATACAAAAAATGCAAGTCTGGCATCACAGGTGTTTTTTGAAGTGTTGGAATGTCAACTTTGTAGAACAGTTGAAAAAAATATACACAGGTAGGAATCGTCGTGAAAAATTAAAAATTTGCCAACAATGTTTAAACAAATAGTGATAAAAATGTCTTGAACTTTAATTTGAAAGCTTAAAGTAAGCATAGATGTAAGAAATGTGCTTAAATTATTGTTTGGTGTAAATTTAGACAACAATTTGTTAGAGAAGAAAATTCGTTTCCTCGCCCTGCAGTATTGTTATACAGGTACACAAAAAAAACTGGCACAGCTGCTGCAAGTTGTGAATATGAAACTGCAAAAAAAAAATCAAGTACAATTAACTTTAAAACGAAACCAATTAGTGTTTTGCACAACGTTTGTATTTGTTTAATTATGATGTAGTATAACTATAGCAAGCTGTTGAAATTTGTTTGCTTAAACTTTTTCGTCGAGCTTCAAATCACATAAAAGAATCACTATTCAATTTCTAGCACTTGACGCAAAACTATAGGAAGCTTAGTGCAAAATTTTATTCGGCTGTTCCCTAACTTTGGATGCTAACTAAAAATTGAGATACATACGTGGACCACCTGTAGAAATATATGTTGGTATTTATTTCTGTTAATGCCAACCAACTCTCTGCCACCCCTTTCCTAGCGCGTCCAAAACTCGATAAGGTGAGTGTGATATTGAAGTGATTTTGTGATGACGCATTCACTACCGCTTACGAAAACCGAGAGCCATAGCTCAAGCTTTGTTCATTAATTACAATTGCAAATATGTTGGTTTGAAATTAAACACTCCAATAACAACTTGTCTTTTTACACATTTCCAGGCAATAACGAAATATCATATAAAAGTGCGAAAATAACTAAAGATAATAGAAATGGCAGGTGCTCCGACAATACCACCGCTACTATGCAATACTCCGCCACCAATCGATTTTGGCGAAGAGGATGACGATTCCGGCTTACCGCCTACTTTAGGAGATGATGATGATGATTTTTGTGATTTCGCTTTAGCAGCAGACATGAATGAGGACTGCACAAATGCAGATGGTAAGAGAAAAATAGGCGCAATCAATTCTAAATTATTTCTGAAAATAAGTATACATAGGTATATACATGCAAACGGTTTTGTTAAATATATATGCATACGGTTTTGTTAAATATTTTTTAAACTAGTATTTGATAAAACTACTTTTGACCCAACATGTTCGTATGTCTTATATATATTTTTCCTTTTAATTCAGTGTCTTCATTACCCCGCACACCATTGCAGCTCGAACTGAGCTCATCAACCACCACAAGTGGCTTCACGGATGTTCCTGTCACCTTTGAAGACTGTGGTACTGCATCGATTACACCTCCACCACCACCGCAGTCGACATTGAATAACAGCTTAGTACCGGAGGAAGGCAAGTACGAAACTAAACTGAACGAAGCCTACAACTATAACGTTGCAAAAGGACTTCGTGCAGAACCGAAAAATTCACATGGCAATGACGCTGTTGAGCAGGAAATTGCTAGTATTATAGACGCTCAGATGCGAAAGGTTCCGGAAGACAATAAACAATCTACAATTGATTCTAATGATGCCAAATTCACAAACATATCCTGCACTGTTCAAGCTCAAACGCCAGCATCACCTGATGAGGAAACTGATAATATTTGTAATGCCGCCAGTGACAAAGAATTCAATGTTAGCTTAAGTAAAAAGTCTGGAATTTTACCATCGCCTTTGGCTACTAATGTACTGCTTGAAGACGTAGCGGACGACAGCAGCGACGAAGAGTGTCATCGTTCACCAACACCAACATCACAATTGTCATATAAGGATGACCTTGATTGTGAAGATTTTTTTGCAATTCATCTTGTCGAGTCTTTATCATCTTCAAAAAATGATAAATCAACGTCAATTTCAGAAGATATAAATATGAATACAGTTTCCAATCACAATATCGTAGATGATTTGGAAGATAAGAAAGTGGCAAATTTAAATAGTGCGAAAGAGCACGATGATGATTTTGGCGATTTTGACGATTTTGCGTCAGCTTCGGAATATATTCAATCAACTACCACGTTGGTTGGTGCAAGCGAAACAGTGGTAGACGTTGTTATTAGCAATAAAAATATTGAGAAGGACGACGAGGTAACTTTTTGCATATGGGTCTCATTCTATTTCAAATCGACCAATTCGATCTTGATTTTTTTTTGATTGTTTCGTTGCTATGGGGCATAGTCATAGTCAAAGTTAAGTATGACTTAAATTGAGATGAAGCTTTTTTGAAAGCGTATATAAAATTGTGTCAAATAGCTGCAACTATATTTAAGTCTTACGTTAATTTGACTATATAATATTTATCAAGATATTCGGGGCGAAAGATAGCGTTGTGCAACTATTGTCTATGTCGACGAAGAATATAAGAAAGTTAAGATAACTTAATTTTATATTTTAATTTTATTTCGACAATTTGAAATATTTTGAGAAAGAAGAAGTTTTGGCATTTTTTTTTTAAATATTTATCCGTTCATTGCAATATATGGCCGATTGGAAATGGAATGACCCCTATAATATAATAAAAAACAAAAACATTTTCAAAACCAACTGTTTTATTATACTTCGACATAGGGTCATGCTAATAATGAAACACCAGCCAAAGAAGATGATGATTTTGATGACTTTCAAGATTTTTGTGCAGCTCCAAGTATTGAAGCTGCTTCAGTCCCATCAACGGATAATGCATTATTGTTAACGACAAAAAATATTAACTCTACAGAATGCAAGGAAGTAGCAGAAGAAAGTGTTGCAAGCATTGAAGAGGAGTTACAACCTGATACCGGCATTGATAATGATGACTTTGGTGACTTCGAAGCGGCTTCATTTGACACACCTTCACCAGAAGTACCTCTACCTTCCACCACATTTCACTCACATGCATCAACTGTTACTAGTGCCAATGTTAGTGAACGTTTGGGGTCGGTGCTAAAACAAATGTTTCCCAATACAGATGATCAAGTTGCTGGCAACGTGTACGTAGAAAAAGAAACCAAATTGGTGAAAACTTTACCCGGCCTGCAAGGTGTAGACACAAAACTACGTTTTGAGTCTATAGAAACTGCAAAAGCCTTAGAATTCCAATGGCCACAATCGGAAATGCGTCATGCGCTTATTCGTTCCATTGGTATTGATTCGAGGAACATAGTAAGGCTAAATACCGAATTCTTGAATAAAAAATGTTTGTAATTCAATTTTTATTTATTTTATATGTAGCTCTTTGGAGAGAATTGGAATCCATCAATGCCACGCTTTGCTGCCAATCTCAGTTTTAATCCACTAAAGCCACTGAAACCACAATCGGCCAACACAATCAATTCCACCAGCAGCAGTGGTGGTGCTACATATATAGACCATGCCGCAGATTCAATGCAATATAGCACAAATAGCTCTACATGCGCAACTAATATAGATAATTCTAGTTATGCCATGAAGACGGATGTACCTGATGTTGATTTCGATTGGCAAGGCGATGGTTTATTGAATCCACTTGACGGTAAGCTTGATTATACATCTAAACTAATTACATAGTGCCAGTGAAATGCAATGCATTCAAATATGTTCACTTATCCTCCTAATGCTTATACAAACCAAATACCTGAATGAAATGATTTTTCTGCAAATCATTCAACAAAAATAGTTATTATACGTGTCTGCCTTAGTTTGATTGGCGATGAGCTGCACATTGCTTTATGTGATTTTTTAATTTTTTTCCCCCGAAATTCACAAAACCACATACAACTGTCTGTTTATTATTTAAATGCTTATTTAATGGATCTAATTTGTATTTGTGTATACTTTCAATCTGCATGGAAACTGCTTCGTTTTTTAAATGTCCAACTGTGCTAAAAAGCAAACACTGCGAAAATATAAATGCATTCAAGTACAAAATGTGTGTAAGTTTGAATAGTGCAATCTTTTTTTTTTATTACGTACATATGTTAAACAGTATCGATTACAAAATTACCTTTGTTTGAGTTTTATTTTGTGTTATATATAATATAGGTAACTCGCTTATGGCCTTACTTTACACAGCACAGCAGCAACTTAAAACTGTCAGCTACTAAGTGGGCCTCTGAATTGGTATTCCTGAGTTAGCTAAGAAATATAGAACCATTTTCGCATGTGATTTTCGTGATTTTTAGATGCAATTGCAAAATAAAATCTGGGCTATCCAAAGACAGCCACTCATATTAGGTTATATAGTTTTGAGTTTTATTTTGAATTTCGAATAAGTTTCAAACGTCAATCCAATTTAAATAATTTTTGGAGTAGTGACTGCTGCAACACACTGATGTCGATTAGTTTCTGGAAGTAGTACAGAAAAAAATTTGTTTCCACAATTTTTCAAAAAAATTCCTACAGCCGACTAATGCAAATTTTACTCTAAAATTGCTTTGAAAACTGTAATAAAAATATTGTTATTTTCAGAAATAATACATACAGTTAAGTCTTGCGCCTTGCATATTATAAGCTTACGTATATATATTTGTAATTTGCGGGTTAATTTAGTTAATTTTGCTTGTTCAGTTATTCACCATTTTTGGCTACCTTTTCCCTTTTCTGTAATTTTGGTAATGCTTTTATTACTTACTTTCCCTATGTACCTACCACAAATAAGATATTAACAATAATTTAATTTAATAATTTTTCAATCTTCGGTTTAATAACTAACAATAAAAACACATGTTTATGTATCTGTCTGACCTAATACAACAACACCAACCAACTACTCGATTATAATTTAAAATTAAAACTTATGATGGACTTAAAAAAAAAATAAAAAATTCAAAAATTGTAAAAATGATTAGCATCACATGTTCACACTTTACTATTGGATCTAGACCAAGTTATGCTGATGGCTACTACTAAGTTTGATAACTTAACTGTTGATTCCTCCTCCTCCTTCTCTACATGTGCAACGATGGAACAATTAACAACAACAACTATTGCAACTACAACATCAACAACAACAATAACAAATACCAATAATCAAATAATTGCTACTAATCAATCAACTTTATTCCCAACACCATCACAATCATCATCATTACTATTAATTTATAATAATTCATTTATACCCTATAATTCGTCGCTTTTGAACAATTCAAATCTTCCCACATCTCAACAACTGAAAAACATTTGCACTTATGATAATTTGAATATAAAAACAACACATGCATTTTTTGATGGATATCACGCTTCTCACCCACCAAAAATTTCTACTAACACTTCACTTAATGCTCAACGTCCATTTGGCGAACGCAATACCAATAATATTGAAACGTTTATGTATTTGAATAATCTTACTAATCAAATTGCTGATTATAACCGAAATCATACATATCCTGCAAATACGTCCGACACCAACAACAACAATAACAATGAAATTTCATATGATGAGGACAATTCAAATCCAAATGATCAATTTACAATATTGAAATGCGACGATTTAAATAATCAAAATAAAAACGTCTTAAACAAATCAATGGAAAATTTCAACTTTCACTTACGGAAATGTAGTTGTAAGTTAAAACCATTGTTGTTGTGGCATGTTTTAAGATATTTCGAATAAAGTAGGTTAAAGTAGGACATGGTGCCGCACCTTAGGTGTGATGTGCAACATAACATGAGCTGATAAGGCTGACTGCACAGTTGCGCGTATTGCGATGTATGAAGAAAAACAAGTTGAAAATGTTCCGCCCAGTTTGTACACTTACCTTATAAGGTTTACGAAAAACTTGTTTGACCCTGTAAAAACAGCGAAATTTTGTTTTTTTCTCTATAATTTCTAGGTTTTATGTTGGATTTTCTAACGACATACTTTAGTAATAGTATTATTGAAATAAAATTTAGTTGTTTTTACAGAGTGCTTCAAAAGTTTTTTACGTAACTTTATATTATAGCATTGCTTCTCGTTCCATTCTGTCGTCAGACCTGCTAGGGGATTTCTTTGTTTTTAACAAGTTACATTTGGTAATTGTAAATTTCAATTGTTTCTATTCATTTGGTTCTACCGAGAGTTATACTATATGTATATTTGAATATAACTACATAATGATTAATTTTCCAGGCCTTTTTCTATATTCACGATCTGTTGATCTTGTTCAAATCCTCCATATAGTAAAACAATAAATATAAAAAAGAAAATTTCGCCTTAAAGTATGCAACTATTTTTATGCTTTCATTAATTTGAGTTTCTTTTCGCTTAAGAACATTAACAGTGTATTGCTTAGTGTATATGTAAGCAGTTAAAATTTCAATACGACGATGATTAAAATTAAATTTTTCCAGCATACCGATTAAAATGTTAGTTACAACGTATTTTTTATGGTTGGTTTAAACCTGGATAAGCCGCAGCATGTAATAGAGATTTCTCTGTGATCTCATACTTTAACTGCTTATTAAATACTATCATCAGCTTAAAATTGACTATTATGTTTATCTTGACAAAGTGTTAATACCGATGATGTCTTATGCATCTTTCCAAAACTATCTTCACATTGAAGGATATGGTCTACTCCACTCTAATCTGTAGCCCCCTTGAGTTGTGCTTACTTGATCAACTACCGGGTTTCTGCATATAGCTATCTTGTCTCCTATGAACACTTTGCTATTTTTCTTGACTTATCCCTCAACTATTGTCTTTTTATCTATGTCAACCTTAAACTACTAGCCTCATATATTGTTCGTTTAAATAGTTGCCGTGATTAAATACACAACAAATTTTAAATTTTAACTCTAAAGTATCACACTAGCTTTCAAACAAATATATTCCACTTACACGCTTGAGCCACTGGTGAACCCCAAAACTGCATGAATTCTTTACGAAAGCTTTTGAGATCCTTAAACGAATAATGTGCATCATGTGCTGCCCTACTTTACCCTACACAAATGTTATTGCGTTTATTGATCTCTATAATGTACAAAGTATGTATGGCTTTATGTTTTAATAATGTTTTAATATTTGAGTTGCTCTTTAAATGTACCTATAACATAGTTTTTACTAATTTGTTATAATTTTGCGTTACATTACATTTGTTATTACGAACTTAAAATCAACTTTTAAAATTTAAAATCTCCATTTTAAATGTGTTAAAAATAAGTGTGTTTGGAGTTGATTATAGCAGATTTCTTTGTATACTTCTTTTTATACTCAAAATACAATCCTCAAGACCTGGAAAAAGCCTTTTTCCAAACTAAAATTACCATCACTACTTCTGTATCGATAATTTCAAAATTGTAAAAACAGATGAAATAATTATTTTATTTGCACCACTAAAATATTTCATCAGACAAGGCAAAAATAAATTACGAAATTGTAAAAAAATTTCATAATTCGTAAGCAAATGCCGATAAGCAGGAATTTTAATGTTGATTCAACTAACGGTCAAGATAAAGGTCTTTTACAATTTTGGAAATTAATAGTGGCACTGCTCACAATTTAGAGAATGAATTTTGAAGATTTTACAAGCAATACCTCAAAAGTTATGTTATTGAAATTTAGAACCAGAATTATATTTGCTATTACATAAAAATTGGGTGAGTGTGCGTAAAAGTGTAGAAAAGTTTCTTTCTTTAAAAGATCGTACTATAAAACTTTTTAAAATTCAAATTTAATAGGTGTAGCAACTACTACTATTATAGACCAATGCATAGCAAAACCACAGCGCTAAACGCCATTACATTTCAGATAAATGTCGGTCTCAACCAAAATCGTCCTAACGACAGGACTGTGCTGGTTGCGCTTGACCTGTCGATAGCTTTCGACACGGTTAACCACGCGCAACTTATTAATGACCTCGAAGAGTCAACTTTTCCACCCTGTCTAAAGCGGTAGACCGCTAATTATCTCAGTGGTCGGCAATCATCGGTGGAATTCAGAGGCGAACGATCAAAACCACGTATAATTAAGCAAGAGGTTCCATAGGGTGGTGTCATATCCCCGCTCTTGTTTATTTACTACATATCGACGGTCCCCTCCCCACCATAGGGTGTCTCGATCGTCTCTTACGCCATGATTGCACGATTCTGCCTACTGGCACCCCCGTTAATGATCTGTGCTCAAGAATTAACTCTTACCTCCCGCCCTTGCCCGGTTCCTTCGCTGGGCGAAATCTGGCGCTGTCACGTGGACAGCGCAGGTGAACATGGAATTAAACGTCTACGTCGATGGCACCAATCTTCCGACTGTCACACATCCCAAAATTTCAGAGATCACGCTTGATAGCATGTTCAACTGCGGTGCTCACCAAAGTACAAAGCCGCAACAAAATTTTCAAGTCACTAGCTGGCAGCACTTGGGGAAAAGACAAAGAATAGTTGTTGGCAACGTACAAGGCAATTGGCCAGCCGGTTCTGAGCTAAGCATCGCCAATATGGACGCCGGGGCTAACAGACACACTGGAGGAGGTTGCAGGCCTGTCAAAACACCGCTCTCAGAACTGCTTCCTTATGTCACCTGGACACCACCTTCACAGCGAGGCAAAAATGATCGGAGTTAAAGAGTACGAGTACGAGTGAGATGTTGACCAGGCAATTCCTGTTCAATTGTTACCGCAACATCCGAACAGGCGCCTGTTCGACGAAAATTCGCTTCCCAGGAGAATAAGGAGACATCCCCGTAAACGGGCATTACATATTTTCGCCGTTTGATCCAAAGGTGCATCGACGGGCCCTCAACCTCATCCACACAGAGTCGGTAAACTCCTTTGTCAGCTCTCGTCCGGTGAACGCCGTTTTACAGGCACAAGCTCCACCTGTTGCCGAAGAGGAACGCGTATACCATAGGTAGACAGGAGTTATGCTGGCCCAACTTTGTTCTAGATATTGTAACAGATTAAACTCTTACCTATGCAGACTGAACCCTGACATGCGAAATGTCTGCCCGGCATACGGAGTGTCTCCTCATGACACTAACCATCTATTTATTGGCTCACCTGAGCCGACTCTTCTAACACCAATTTCTCTCTGGTCAACCCCTTTTGAAGCCGCAAGGTTTCCGGGACTTCCGTTATAGGAGCTTAATGACAATGCTAGATAAGGAAGGTGACGACTAGGCAGGCCGAAGAATCGCTAACACAAAAACAACAACAACAACTTAGAACATATTCGTGAGAAAAGTGAGTGCAACTTGATGGCTGATCTACGAAAATGATGCCTCTCACCTATCACCATCAATCTCCTGCTTACCGCCAAAAATATGAAATTAAGAAAGTAAGTGGAAAAGATTTAGAAGGTTCAATGTGGTCAAACAAATCGTTCGCACGACAGTCGGGCTAGCACCAGATCGTACCGTATACCGGCAAAGGACTGTCACGGCCAGCAGCAACTTTAAAAAACCTTCGTGGAGTTGTATTGCTGTTAGTAAATCAAAAATAAAAATTTATATACTCTTGCCAAAAATTCTGCAAATCGGTTTGACAACTACTTCCACTTTCATGTATCTAATCGCAAAAATTTCCGATTTAGTCTAATATTTTACTCTGAATCACACGAAAGATTTATTCTAGTTGTCTCTATCCTTTTTACCTATCAGAGGCCATCTGCAACAAGCCATTCTCTCATTCTCATCTTTCACTTTCTATTCCTCTGCCCTTATTCCTCTTCCACAAAAAGAGGATTTATTATTAAAGTAACCGTAATATAATCCTTTTCACCAAACTCTGATTTCATGAAATTATTGACCTGAAAAAAAAATTCTCATTTTTTAAGACTGCTGCTCATGATATTTCAAAAAATTATATTGATGATTTGTTTCCATTTACTAAACTTTTTAGCTTTTCTATTATTAGTTTCTTAGTTTGCACTCACTTCCTGCTATTATTTATATTTTGAAGTTTTCTACATATTCAATTCATTTCTTATGAACAATAGAGTAACTAAAAATTTTCACTTTATTGCAGGGGTCAAGGGGGAGACAAACGCGGGAGCGATTGAAACGATTCACACGACGCCGCCTGTTGCACGGTTTGATACACCCGATGACCAGCATCAATCGCATACAACCTTTACAAACATCGGCGATGATATTTCAGAAACCTTAGATCACACAAATATTGAAGTGATGGCAGCACCACCAGCAGAAGTTTTTCATACACCACTACCATTAGATATGTCTACACAGCATTTTGAAATACAAGATTCTAATATTACTAGCAACAACAGTTATAACAGTAGTGTTAGTAACAGTAAAATGTATAATAATAGTAAAATCTTAACAACATTACGTATGGGTGCTAATATAGGTGATATTGAGCAAGTTGATATTGATGATGATGATGATGAAACGGTAGTAACATCCACCTATGCTGGTCCTTTAAAGGAGACACATATTTATACGCCCTCGAAAACAGAACTAGCAGCAGCAAAATCTAACAAATCAGCTACAATTAATAACGAACCAATTGATTTTGATTATGAAATTGCGGCAGCGGGCATAATTATTGATGAGAAAGTGGTAAAAAAGGAATATCGCGATGTCGAGTATAACCCTGGTTTTAGTTTGGAAGTAGTGAATGAATATGCTGAGGAATTGCCTGTGGAAACACCTACAATATTGACAAATGAATTAAGCGTGCGTACGGTGTTATCAACAAATCTCAATCAAGTACCAACACAATCGTCGGCAGCCGAATTTGATAATGATGACTTTACAGAGTTTACGGAGTTCCAATCGGTGCCACCAACACAAGTGGCAACAACAGCTGCTGCTTTGCCAAGTACAAACACGTCCGCAATCCCAATAGCACCAATGACAAGTAAAACAATACATAATAGCATACAACCCGTCCTTCCAACAGCTATTGCCAAAACAAAAGAATCTAATACGCCAAGTCGCACGAATTCCCCCTCAATTATAGATAATATGATACTCAGCCCAGCAATATTATTGCCACAATCTATTCCTATAGGTACAAAAAATACAGCGATGACGAAAGCAACGACACCAGCTATTGAATGGGGAGAATCAACTGCAAATATCGATCCTGATGAATTGGCGCGTATTGAAGAACTCTTTCCACAACCGAAAATGAAAGCAGCAAATTTGACACAAAAGGCATCACCTACGCACACAAATGCCGAGAAGAAAGCAACGCAAATTGCTGCAACTACCATAAGTGCTACGGTAGCTATGAAAGAGCAAGACTCTACACTCAACGATGATTATTGGTCGGAGTTTGTATCAGTGCCGGCGAAACCGCAGTTGCCAAATCTAGCAAATAAACTCAACAATAATAGTGGCAACACCAGTAGCAATAATAATAACAATAACAATCAATTGGTCATAACAGCTAATAATGCACTTCGTTCACCACGTCAACAACAACAGCAACAACAGCTAAAAGTTCAACGTACACTTACGCCAACACCACAACAAAAGTCAAATGCCACTGTTAACGCAACGGCATCGAATACAAGAGTCAGTGCTAGTGCAGCTAATATGTACAACAACAGTAGTTATAGTAATATCAATAATAGTAATAGTAATGACGATGACTGGTCTGATTTTGTGTCAAATACACCAGCACCGCCATCAACAGCAGCAACAAATTCCTTCACGCCAGCTGCTCATGCGCCTCAATTTAATAGCGCCGCTTGGCAAAATGCTAACTTTTATAATAATCCACTTGGTTTATATCATCAGCATGCTGTGAATATCCATACACGCAATTCGCCTATATTAACGCCACAGCAGCAGCAATTACACTTACAACAACAAATACATATAATGCAAGATTTCTCTACAGCACCAACAACAACAGCTACCCGTCCACATGCTAATTTGCATAATACAAATAGCAATATGGCGCATATAAATAATATGCAACATTCATCCAATACATATTCACCATTGCAGGTGGGGAATGCTAGAGTAGCGCCAAGTATATCCCTTATACCTGATTTGGGTTTCGTGGCACCGGCGTTGCCAATACATACAGCATTTGTAAATGTATTGCCCAAAACAAGTTTTAATAGCAATAAAAAATGACGTTTGTTAAATTGCGAACAAACGCATAACCGTGGTAATCGTACAACGCTCCTCACACATTCCTATCGCAAACACTTACCCAATGCTAGTCCGGTTACAGCTGCTGCCACCACCACCAATTCCATGCATGATATCCTAACATAGAAGAATAAGACGGCAAAGAAGTAGGAATCTATGCAGAGTCGCATCTGGGACGAGACAAAGTTGTATAGAAATATTCTTCGTATATCAAATTGGGTGGTAATAATATTGAAAGCTGATTAAAATGTATGGCGCGATATACAGCAGTTATATCATCATAAACCTAAGAGTTTTTGGCGCCGAGCTTCTCTTTTCATTTGTTGTGTGCAGATTTTAATTTTTTTCTACAAATTGCCGGTACCTAGAGGTTTTTTTGAAAGCTCTAAATTTAATATTGTTTATGTATGTTAAACTCTCACTATCGATTTTTTTTGGTAGAACGAGCGTCGTCCGACCCCATACCAACTAAATTTTTGAAATATATGTACAGATAGTCCTGGCCAAAATACTAATACTACAAAATGAAAAACTCTTCTCTTCTTAAAAGACTTAGGTCTTGGAAAAATATGGCGGTAAAAGAATTCAAAATCAATTAAGGAGTTTTAAAGTTTTACCGATCGCTACCCAATCTTTGTTCCCTTATTTTTCGAAGCAAGTAGATTTCGACTCAAGAACAAGCTAAACCACCTATAGACCCAAGTCAAAATCTTAAAATAATCTCTGAATAAGCTGTAAACGTGGGATCTTACGAGTTCTAAACCACATAGGCAGTTATTTACTGAAAGGCTAGTATTGATGAAATACACTGCTACTGACAAAAAAATCTTACACCTAGACCTGACTATCGCGAGAACAAAATAAATAGACCGATTTTATTATGCAATTTTTTTTAAATTGATTCTAGTAAAAGCACTGTCCTTTTACTCGTCATATATCGCCCGGTACCGCTATTTTCTTTTCGCTCAACAGCCCAAGAACCAACAATAACAACACAAAAAAACTGTTTTAAGCGGTTTCGGCCCACTAAAACACAAAGCTCTAAAATTTTTAATTTGTTCACCTGTAATTTTTAGACAACTTTTTACTAAGACGTAGCATTCGTATGTTGTTGTTTCTGTAGTAAATATTATTTTGTAGACTGAGTGGAAGATCGCCCTATTTTCAAATATTTTTCAAAAACGGCCTTTGAAGAACCCTCTATTTAAGAATTTGGTAATGGTCCCTCCTTTTATTTCTTCTGTTGATGTACATGTATTTTCTTTTTTCAAAATCGGCTATGGGAATGCGATATTTTTTAATATCGGTGGATTGGAGTACGAGTTAACGATTGATAAACTGAGACCAGTGATTGTATTTACATAATTTGTGTTAGCTTAATCGATAAATAGTAGTAATCGTTGCAAGTTATCACTTTTTGAAGTAGTTCATATTTTGAAGCAACTAATTTTAAACCCGAAAGCAGGCTTGTTTGTTGAAGTAACGACAAAAGCACTCCCGTACTCCGTCGTATGATCGGACTTCAAACCTTTTAGTTCACAGCACCGTAACCCTTTCATAAGGAACTTTGTGTTGCCAGAGCTGCACCTGCTAAATATGTGTATTAGACTGGGTCAAAAAAATTTTTTTTTTTTTTTGAAAGTTGTATTGATATTATTTTTTAGAGTGGCGAAATTGTGAAATCAAAAACATCAAGCAAAGAAATCCATGAATATTACCAAAATCGATTTTCTACTATGCGGTCTCATGTTGTAAAGAATGCAATAAAAACGGAATTAAAAAAAGTTGTCTACTTATGTATGTATGTATTTATTTGTTAAGTTTAATTTAAATAAGAGCAGCTGTTTGTTTTTTTGTCTTGTTATTAAGTAATTATGTATGTTTGTATGTATGTCAGCATTATAATTGTTTTGTATAAAAAAAGTATTGAAAACTAAAAATGTAATATGAAACTACCCAACAAGACAGCTGACCTTCACATGAGTCGTCATTTGAAAGGAAGCGCTGAAGGGGTCATCAGGGCGTAGAACAAATCGGACATCATATTTGTAGCAGCAATATGCAAAATCTGATGCATCTATCAGCAGCGTCTTGTAAGGTAATATGGTAGACACATTTGTTGGGGAGTTCTAGTTGTAAAAGCTCTACTAAAAATATAGTACCTAAATATTGTAGCCTATGCAAAAAACAAAGAGAGTATTTTATAAAACCAATCCTGACGACCAAAACTGGTATGCAATACGAAAACTATGCACTCTGTTTTGAACGCCAGTGTATGTATAAAATTACAAAAAGAAAAAGATATACATTTTAGTATGAGAGAGCTCATGCGTATAAACGTACAGCTGTGTTCAATATCATAGTAGTAAAATTAAAATGGATATCCTTCGACGAAATAAGAAGCTGTGATTTTAATAATTTTTTATTTAAAATGTAGCGAATTCCATAACAGAAACCACATAAAAACAAGAACCAACAAGTTAACTAAACTTTTAAAAATTTACATAAAATTTTTTATTTTTTGGGCAGTATTTTTAGACAATTTTCGAGTATGCAGTTTTATAGCTCAAAACTTTTCCTGAATTTTTAGAATTTTTTTGTCAAGGATGTTGGGTATTTTTTTTCAAGAAGAAACCACTGAACATCCTTGACGAAAAAAGTTCTGAAAATTCAGGGAAATTTTTGAGCGAGTTCGAACTTGCACAATGTTATACTAAAATTGATTAGTCTACAAAACTGCGTACTCAAAAGTTTTTTATATTTAGGTGATGGTCTTAAAATGTATTAAGTATACACTGTTATACCGGCTAATGTACATTTGTATGTTGAACGTTTATATGTAAGAGCTGTCTCAATAAAAATCTATGAATAATCAACCCTGAACTAAGAGTGTAATATAACCACATAAATACTTATTAAAGTAGGTCCAAAATCCCATGCAAATGTTAATAATATGTATGTATGTATGCAGTTGTACTTAGTAAACTAGAACTGAATATTAACAGCTCGCTTTACGAAAGCATTTTAAGTGAAAATAATTTTTTTCGCTATGAGATTTCGTGTAAAATGAAAGTAAAAAAAGAATTTTACATGTAAATTTTTTTTCGTGAAACGGGCTGGAATTATTTAAAATTAATAGCAAAATAAAATTATTTTAAATAAAAAAATACAATCATTTTTGTTTGAATTTATTGTACGACATATGTATGCATGTATTGTTTTGGTTTTTAGTACTTAAACAACAATTAAGTAAATAAATAAGCCCAAAGTTTTTGAAAATATATAACAAGCGTTTTTTTTTTTACCTGCATTAAAATACCTCGTTGTTGTTGACACACAAGGTGTTATAATTTTGTGCGCATAACGATTATTTTTAACTGTATGAAAGGAAAAATAAGTGGTGGAGGTAGATAGAGAGGGATACGAAGGGGAAGAGCTATATGAAGAGAAAGAGCAAGTTGGTGAAAAGAGATAATGAGAAGTAAATCAAAGTTTGGCAAAGTCAAATATATCTTGGTCCTGATTAAGAGGCCAAAGTAAGGGTTTTCAGGGTCAGCTATTCAAATAATAAAATACGTGCCGTATGTAACAATTGAGTATTTAATCCTGACTCAGGATTAAATAGTCAGACACGCTTTCATCTCTGACCTTAATGTCAAGGCAGTGAGTGCATAGTAACGAAGGCAAGTTTTAATTTTAAATTTGTTTATTTTATTGTAATTTTCGTTTGTTAAGAATTTAGCTTACAACTAATTTACAATTTATTAGTTACTATTTTTACACATACGCTTGTTAGCTGCTTCACATTAGACTAATTTTGTGTGTGTGTTAATTTACTTTAACTACATATTTATTATAATTTAGTATGTTTAGTATTTATTTATTTTTTTTTTCATTATAATTATATATCTTTTAAAAATTTCACAGACACGAAATGATTAGGACATATTTGTTAGTTGTTGAGATATTTTCAATATGTATGTATTATGCATACATACATACCATATATGAATGTACATTAGGGTTTTTAATTTTTAGGTGACATTTTTTTCCTGATTTCTTATAGGAAATAAAAGACTATGAAATTAAAATAAAAAGTATTAAAGTAAGTGCTGTACAGGCTTAGCTCATTAAATTTCGCTTTTCTCTATAAATTGGATGTGGGAAAATTGATTTTTTGGCATCAATAAAAATTTTCTCAATAAAATTCTACTAGTATTTGTATTTGTATAGGTCATGAAATTTACTACAACAACGCTTCTCTGAGCAAATACCGGTTAACCAAAATCTTTCGAGTTATAGAGCTGGAAAAAGATATTTCAATTATGCAAATTTCTATTCAATGACTAGAGTTTAATATTTAGTTTTTTTCTTGTACATTTTATTTATATAAAAAAACGCGCGTAGAACAGTAGCCGTGATATAAGTTAACTTTTTACGTTTTCGGAATTGTTTTTGGGATTATTTTGTGTATTTTTTAGGTTCATTTCTGGCTAGCGTTCCGAAAAAGCTCCAAAAAAGTCCTAAATAGAATTACAAATGATCCTGTAAATTTCATGACAACAATCCCGAAATTATCCTGAAAATTTCTGAAATGGTCCCGAAAAGAATCCCGAATGGGTGACGAAATTATACCGAAAAATCCCCTAAATGATCCGCAAAACGTCCCGAAAACTATCTTGAAATGATGCGAGAGCAATTCCTAATTATTCCATAAAATTCCTAAAAAGAATCCCGAATGGGTCACGAAATTATCCCGAAAAAGTCCCAAAAATCATCTTTAATGATCCTGAAATTATGCGACAAAAATCCCGAAATTATCGCGAAACGGTCTTGAAACAATCCAGAAATGATCCGAAATGACCACAAAAAAGTTCATAAAACCATTCCGAAATGATCAGCTACAATTAGCTATTTCTTAAACTCTGTAAGACCTAAATTCTATTCAATACTCTGCTATTATTTTTTATCTCAGTTGCATCAATAAAAAATGACGATATCTGCAAAAAAACTTCTAATTTCAAATTCCCGTTTCCTTCAGGAGATTTGCAAAGCAATTAAAATTTTTAATGAGCCAAGCCTTAAAGGTTTTTCCTTTTCTACAAGAAAGCAGATTTTAAGATGTGAGAAAGAAAAAAATTAGCCCCCGGAAATGAACCACCCTAATGTACATATGTATCTATTTATATTTATAAGTACATATTTCACTCATACGTAAATATATTTACAAATTATTTGCAATAATTTACATACAATAATAACATTGAAAGCAGTTAGTACGTTCTTGTTCTTCTTTTTTTACATTTGTTGCGGGGCTTTTAAAAAAAATTGTATTTTTTTTGTTTTCTAAAACTGAATGCAGTTTTCTGTTTAGTAACACATAGAAAGTACACAACACAATAAAAAGCCTTTTCTTGATTTTTTTCCCGAACGGACAAGTACACACATTTTCACTTATTAAATTTAGATTATTTTTACTTAATTCATTGTCACAGAGTTGATTTTAATTGACACAAATATTTTGAAGTCAGCAATAACAAAATAATTATAAAATTTGAAAATCTACATAAAATAGTTTTTTTTTTTAATTACAAAAATCTACTTAGCATAGTGCCATTGTTGGCGATTTGAAGAGGGTTAATACTAGGGATGGTAAAAAATGATTATTCGACTAATGTGTCACATGATTTATTACAAATGAAAACAAGTAAGAAAGTTGAAGTGCGAGTGAAACCGAATATTATATGAACTCGCAATTGTAGTGATGTTAACAATGTCATGCTTGGAATAAAGTAAAAATGAAAACCCTTTGATATCCCGAAAGTTATTGCATGTTCTGTCCTGTGTTATCTCTTCTTTCAAAAACAAATGATTTAAAAGTGGGTGTGGTCGTCTTCCGATTTCACTAATTGTTCATCATTTCATCTGACAGGTAGCCAAACGATTTCTCTAAATTCAACTGTCATTTAACGTTAACTGTGTATGACGAGAACGGCTCTAAATGTACTTTGATCAATAAAGCTATCATATTTATACTTTTGCAATTTTTAATATCGAAAGAGGGGTATGTATGGTTATCGTACGGTTTCGCACATTTTTAAAAGCAACATTCCTTGGCCGGAAAGTAAGGCTTACTTGAACACTGAAAACTGATATGAGGGTTGTGATTACAGTAAACAATGCTTCAACTTTCTTTTTTCAATTTCGATAGCAACAATAAATATTTCAAATTACGATTGCAGGAATCGTAATGTTAAACAACGTGTATGAATAATGTAAAATTACCATTAAAGTAATTGTTATATTGGGGGGAAATCGATTAACCATGAAATTACAGGACGATTACTATTACATTGACCGATGTATAATACAGATTACTTCATTATAGCCGCAGATATTTAAATTCACCATTACAACAATTATAAAATAATGCAACTTGAGGTATTGGCAAAGGTTTTTTTGTTTTCAAATTTTCGAAAAAAATAAATCGTTGCTCCATACGAGAAACGACCCCACGAGTATATTAAATCCTACAAAAGACGCATAAAAGTGAAGCAACTGTTCTCAGCCTTACAATCGTAAACACACCAAATCACGCAGATTACTGTAGTCGATTACTGGATCAATAATGGAAGTCAAGAAGATGACGCTTTAAAGAAGTGAGAGATCCATAGTCATTTCGATGACAACCTAACTATCATAAAATGATTTTCTCCGCACCCTTTCCCTAGCTTCGGTAGTGTGTAACTTTTTCTACAATGTCCTAGCGACCTTCCTCGCCATCAATTATCAATTATACTTATAAATCTTGTTGAAAATGTTTGTATCTGTTTCCAGACGAAATATTAAAACGAATTGGACAATAACAAAATGTTCAAATATCAAGCCATTTCGGTAAGTTAAGTTGAAAAAAAAAACTTTATTATGGCATAGCCCAGAGATCTACTTTTGCCAACCCTTAGGTACTCTATAAAAATCCCGGAAAAAATTTTAAATATATCCAATACTAATACTGTTGATATGGCAAGGCTGTTTATATTGTTTACGAAAAATTAAACTTCACAATTGCCCGTAAAAGTCAAAATTTACTAAGGGTAAATACCGCTATTCTTCTGCCGTATTTGCTTTATTTTTTGTGCTCTCAGTAGGCAGAGAAACGAGTACTGGACTGATTTCTCGTAGCCTCTGATTGTTTTTGACTAAATATGAAACGTACAGAATCACATCTATACACTAGCGTACCTAGGGGAGTGCGAAGGGGGTATACACCCCAGATTTGTGGGCGGCAAAACAAGTCTCACTGTTCCTCAAAATTCAGAAATCATACACAAACATTTTTTATACGCATTCTCTTTACTGCAATGAATGAATTATGGCCGAATCAGTGTAGACTTAGACTTGACTTAAAAATTCTACATCTAACAAATGAGGCGCACGTGTAAGTAGTTATCCAGAAAATAACTTAACAAATGAGGCGCACGTGTAAGTAGTTATCCAGAAAATAACTTAATGAAGAAATTTGTAAAACTACAGATTTTTGATTTCCATGTTAAGTTTCTAAATTCAAAAACAGGCGTGAGAGAACTGTGCTACCATATAATTGTTTTCAATATTTTTAATAAAATTCTTTCATATATTGTATAGCATATTAAATTTTTGGATGATTGAAATTCATATGGCAATTAGAAAGTAATATGCCAAATAAAAAAATTTCAAAAAGATGACACGTTGGATAATTGTAAACTAAGTCAAGTCAAGTTATTTTAAGTGTGGGATTCTGCCATTAATGAACTTGATTAAGCGTATAAAAAGAGTTGTTCAGACGAATACCCAAGTTCCTCTTTATTTTTCTTTTCGTTTTTTTTTTATTAGAAGTCGGGCGGCTTGAATACCATTGAACAAGTCTTCGTTGTCTAAGTCATCTGAAGGTTTCTTCTCATTTTCCAGAAGCTAATCTTTTTTTTTAAAGGTGCGAAGAAACCCAATACGTTCATCAAGCTTCTTAAAAGTTTGCATTAAAAGTTTATTCATAATTCCAATAAGGGATCGTCACTTTTCTTCTTCCGAATTCAATCCTTACTGATCACTTATTTTTGACACTACAACCACAGACTCTTGTCATCTTCAGGATTACATTGATTGATGTCATCTGCATTTCATCATGCAGTGCAATATTTTCTTTCAGATGATTTGAATAAATATCAAATTCATTGAGGGGGCGGAGAAACATCTTTTACCCCGGGCGCTAAATTTTTTAAGTACGCCACTGCATATATAGTTTTATAGCCCATCAAATGAATAAAATACTTTAAGATTTAGAAATCACTTTAAATTTCTTTGCTCAGCTTTCGTTTCCATCCATATAAAAATAAATTTATTTACATTTAAATGTTGTGCATACGTTATATTGAGAAAAATGCGGTGAAAAAATTCTGAACCCAACAAGCATTTCTGTAAATGTTTTTAAAAATAATTTAAAGTAAACTTGCTACAATAAGCGATATGTAAGCTTTTTCATCTTTCATTTATTTGAAAGCTTAAAGTAAACTTTTTATAAACTTCAAGAAAAAACTGTTATAAATCATTTTACCTTAAAAGTGAAATAAAAATGTTTACAAAAGTTTCAGAGAAAACTATTTGTCAATTTTTTTCCTTTCAACGTAAAAAAATTTCAAATTCTTTCCATAAAAGATTTTACATCTGAATGAGAACGAAAGAGCAAAAATAATGGCTGTACCTTAATCATTTCTGCAATCTGCTAATAATTGGTTTAAGTTGCAGCATTCAATGTATGATTATAACTTATTTATTTATTTTATTTCAATAACTAAATAATATAAAAAAATATGGTTTGAATTAAGTTTCGGAAAAAAAGCACTTATAAAAGCTTTCTTTGAAAATTGTATATAGGCTTACATTAATAAGCTTTTTATCAACGTGCCGTTTCAATTATAAAACGCTTATTTTCAAACGTTTTATAAAAGAAAAATCAGAATTTGTTAAGCTTAATATTTATTTCGGAAAGATTTTTAAACATTTATTTTAAGTTTACTTTGCTTGTTGGGAAAATTCGGAGTGATTTTTAAAAATTAAAACTTAATTCTATCAAAATTTGATAAGCTATAAAACTGAACTGACTGGGGTTTTGTATGAAAATATTGACATGTTTTAATTATTAAATTTTTAGATTGCTGTGTATATATCTATTGACGATGTAAGATAAAAAAATACCGAAAAAACCACACCAAATAAAGAAATTGAAATTTTCGCAAAAAAACATCACGACACTTTGCTAAATAAAAAGGGGGGAAAAAAATTATTTTTTTCCTGCAGGCATGTATGTACTTGTTTTTGTTTCTCTTTTTTTAAATATTTATACACATATGTATTTACTTATAAAAAATATCTAAAACTAATTATTACAAGTAGGTTTATCTTCTTTGTTCCTAATTATTAACAATTTTCACTGGAGTGCAAATATAAATTACAATCACAAAAATATTTTTTTTTTATTTATTATAACTACTTAAATACATATTTTGTTCATAGTAGTAATGAAGACATTATCGACGGACAAGTGCATTGCGAGTTTCGCTAAAAGCAAGAAAGTGCATCGTGGCTGTGTCGATCAGTCTGCTTGAGTTTGAGTGGCTTAAAAGTGGATGACATGAAAGCAACTCATAGGCAATACAAATTATGCATAAATATTGTTAGTATGTATGTGGTAGATATGGATGGCTGAGTGAAGGATCACAATATATTCCGAGTTCAATAGATTTTCAGTCGATATAGGGCGTTCTTCAACCAATTTCTGAACAAAGGTGATCAGTAGACTGGGTCGAAAAACAAGTTGCAAAAATCAGCCAATCAGTTTGAAGCTGCTTTGTTGAGAGGGGTTTCGGAAAATTTAATTTTTTTTTTATCATTAGAAAAGTAGACCAAATGGTTTGTTTCATTGTATCTTTGTTATTTCACATCCGATTTTTAAAATTGATGTGTTAAGTTTTACAATTGAATAGCTTTATATTTCCTCCTAATGTGCTTTTGAGCTCTGAAGTTGTTTTCAAATTGTTTCGTCAGCTAACAAAGAGGACCGAAATGATCAGCGTGATGAGCTGAGTCGATTTAACCGTCTGGCCGTCCGTGTGTCTGTTTGAACGCATACTAGTCCCTCAGTTTTAGAGATGTCCCGCTGAAATTTGGTATGGGGCCGCGATTTTGTAATATATTAATCATATACATACTGCCAGCTCAAGCATTTAAGCGATATGAAAGCGTTTTTGAAATAAACCCGAAAATAAATCTGAATTAAATCAAAGATAATCCCTTAAAAATTCCTAAATAATCCGAAAAATCAGCTCTCATCCCTGGTAGCGAAGTTTTCTAGAAATATGCCCAAAATCGTCATCGGTAAGTGAGCGTTCTGGTGAGGAGAACGGATAAGTGAGGCGACGAGTGTGAGGTGCTAACGAAATGAACGAAAATTCTACAAAAATATCCGACCAGGGCAAATACTTGCAGGGTAGCAGAGCTTACTTAAGATATTGAGAGCACACTTCCCCTCATTTTCCAATTGCGAGAGAGATGACGAACGTCATAGCGCAATCCCTGATGCTGGAAAAAACGTACCACTACCCGACTTTCAAACATCAAGTCTTATGTAAAATGTGGTCGGACGAGCGCATGCCACATAAATATTTTGGGCGAATAAACAAAAGCACCAAATTTCGACAGCAGATGAAGTCCTCCACTGAGTTGTAAAAAAAAATAAATAGGTTGAAAGTTAGTTGGCCTATCTTGGTGTTTCCAATTTTTCGTTAATTAATGCTAAAAGGGACGACTGGCACACTTTGATACGAAACGGTAAAACACGGGCGTACCAAGGTATATAACCAGGGGCCCTTAACTCAATATTTGGTTCCCTGTTATTTCTTATTTCACGAAAGGCAGGGCACGAAATTTTCAAAAGTCAGGATGACTTGCCTTTTATTGGCATAAATACATTCGGAAGGTTGCCGACCAGTGCCAAGGAGTGACCCCGTTTTGAAAACAATTTTTTTGAAACCATGATGATGTTACCTGATCAGGTGCTTAAACCAGGGAAGTTCGGTATGGTGGACCGGCACAGTACCACGGCGGCCGCTCAGGCTGATATAGGATCGCATGGATATGGAAAAATTTGAAATACCCGGTAAGACACATTTGCAGGCTTTCGTAGAGCTTTCATAATGAGGAAACACAAAATCCTCTAAATCCAAATAAAAGTTCGATAAAACGTATGGTCGCTCTTTTTTTCTCTTTTTAACTTGTATCAGCCTTCTAAAATAAACATCAAACAACCAGATGGGTCAAGTCTTATGGTACAGAAGTTCAGCTCTTTTGAAGTAGTTTGCCTTAAATACTGAGTCTACATTAAAAGTAAATATTAAACTTTCTATTATTCAATGCTTACGGCTTACAAACCATTTCCTAAATTTTTTTCAATTTCTATTCTCTCGAAAATCATCGATTTCGCTCTTTTCGCACGAGTTGTCTTCTGTCTACCATCTCAAAAAACTCAAGCTCACACTTATTATTTCTTACAACTATTAACCCTTAACTAACTACATTCTCTACATCGTACAATAAAACTTCCAAATCGGATGGAAGCTCATGCTCTCCTTCAATACGACCCTGATAATTGCCGTTACTGGACGTTGCACCGGGTGGCAACGGCGGTGGATGATAATTGTGTTGTAATTGTCTTATAGAATTAGAACGTTTTTGTTGATCTACTGCAGGGGCGGTGGCATTTAAATTGGTGGCAGTGGCTGATAAAGGCGGTGCTATTGTTGTGGAATGTGCGCTGCTACGACTACGTCGGTGCTCATGGCGTGTTTGTGGTGCATGATGGTGGCTACTGCTGTGACTGCTACTGTGGCTACTATTGTTATTGCTGTGGCGGCTTGGGTGGCGTGTATGGCTGCCATGACTACCGTGACTACTGTGACTGGATTGACTGCCAGTGGCGACTAGTTTTTCCACATCTGCTACACGACTATAACTAAACGGACTGGGAATGCCATTCATGCTGCCATTGGCAGAATTGGCCGCGTTGCTAACATTCGGCGCAACACTTAAACTGGCACGTGGTATATTGCTAAAGCTAGTGCGTACAACGGGCATGGCTGCATTCACTTGAGCGTTTGACTTTGCCTGTTGGTTGTGCTGGGTGTTACTGCTCGAGCTACGCCGCAGTTGTCGTTCAGCAGCTACAGGCGCGGCAACATTCGCAGTTGCACTGGCTTCCTTGCTGTTGCTGGCATTTGTGGAAGTGGTTGCACTTAAATTGTGTGCTTCATTCGGGAAGGTACTTTGCGGCTGATATGTGATGGTGGTGCTGGTAGTGGCTGCGGTTGACGCATTGCGTAAATTCATATTTGAATTGCTACGTCTCGCCTCCGCTATAGGCGGATCTTTACTATTTTTTGAAGCGCTATTCAATTTCAAATTTAAACTGCTACGTTTCTTTGATTTGGCTAAGACATTTTGTTGATTTTGATTTTGTGCTGCCGCTCTGAGATTTTGTGTACTGCCAAAGCTGCGTCCTAAATTGGTTGCCATTGGCGTTTGCTGCTGCTGCTGCGCTGTACTAGTTTCACTCAATTTGCGCGCCGCGGCATGTGTGGGCGCAAACGGGTTATTTGTGGAGAATGAATTAGAGCGAGTGTAATTGTGTGTGCGTTGTTTTTGTAGCGCTCCGTTTACGGCTGTTGTTGTATGTACAACTGGCGCTATTTTATTCATACTCGTTGCGTTTGTTTTACTCGCTGCATTTGTGCTCGTTGTTGTTGTCGCAGATGTAGTGCTTATGTTCGCTATTGCTTCGTTGTCGTTTTTATTCGTGGCGGTCATGGTCTGTGTGCCGCTGCTGCTGCATTGCATGTTTTCATAGAAAGGGTTCTCCATTTTGGAAGGCATTGTTTTTGGATTGAGTGTTTCATAGGTTGGTTCGTTTAAGGTTAATATTTGATTGTCTTCGTTATTGTTCGTCCGAAGTAGTAGCGCAATGCGTTTGCATTTGACCTCTTCGCCACCGCCGCCACTGCCAGAGTTCTTGCTGCCATCACTATTTTGATTACTGCCCTTTCGTTTGCTTTCGCCCGAATTCGCGGTTATGCGCGTCGTCGCTCGTTTCTGTTTATTTGCTGCGCCGCCTATTACGTGCGTTTTAACCTTCGGATTCTTGGAGAGCCGTAATGCGAATTTGAATGGTGGTTTATAAACGACCTGCAGTTTTACCTTGTCATTGACCAGGTTTGTTACTGATTTGGACTTTTGCGGTGACTTTTGCACTAGCCGCTCGGGTGTTGATTGCGATTTACTGATTACTTTGCGTATTTTTGAAGAATGCTCGATATGCGAAAGGGGTTGCACAACAATCGGCGACTCTAGTAACCATTTTTGCACTTTGCCGAATGTGTTTGTGTGGCCATTACCGCTAACACTAGCTGCATCCTGCGCACTACGTGATGAATAGTCTATAATTTCTTTGTTGTGCTTCTTGAAGCGTTTGGTCTTCGGCGGCTTTACCTCGTTGTCCATTTTAACCGCCGCTCCAGGTGCATTTAGTGCTGCTGCAAGCGTTGTATTTGTTTTCAGCGCAGCTGCACCACCTGCACTACCAATGCGATTCTTCTTGCTACGCATAGGTTTAACGATTTCACCGTTTGAGACACCCACCCCACCACCACCACCTACTCCTGGTACCATTGCTGTTGCTGCGGCTGCAGCAGCTGCTGTGGTGGTGGCAGCGGCACCAAGTTTTCGATTGTGCGCATGCGCTGCCTTTGCCGTTGCTCTTTCGTTTGCCTTTGCTTTACCAACGCTGCTCATAAGTTTTCCAGCTCCTATGTTGCCATTACTGCCGCTCCTGTGGGAATTCTTGCTTTTGTTGCTGCGTTCGCCGCGCACTTTTTTCTTGAATGGAACTTTTGTACGGACGGCCGTGTGCACGATTACGCCGTTGTTGTCGTCGGGTAGACGTACGGTTTCGGTCGTGGCGCTGTGTATGATCGTCACCGATTTTAGTTTCAGATTCGAGCGCTTCGTCAGTAGCTTCGTGCTGAGTATCTGTGGAATAGAGAAGAATGGTAGAACACTTATTAATGATTTGAAATGGCTGGCTTGTTTTTCAACTAGCTTACAGGACGTTACTAGCGAGAATATTGATGCTTAGCGATATGAGATTTTGTTGAGGCGTTTTTGTACTACAAATAAGATAAAATCACGGCTGGGGGCAAAAGTCGATTATATGATGATGATGAGCAGTCACCGAGAAATGTATTTATTTCCTGTCATTAATATTTGTTTGTCGGGAAGGGATGATGGCAAGAAGTTCATGAAGAATGCATCAATGCAAGCTATTAACGAGCTGCATATCCCCCCTAATGTCAAAGGCACCTATTACCAATTGTACTGTGAGGTTCTGTGGGATGGATGATACCCCAACATCAGGTCTTTAAAACGCCGAAATCAATTTTATTGGGCTTAGGGTATGGCAATTAGCATTATCATGGAAGGCGACGATTTTCAATCATTCTAGCTTCTTGCCGTTTAAATGAAAGTTTTGAGTGCAAACCACTGGTCAGTATAGAGAGAGAGATAGAGAGAATGGACATATGTAGTTGCTAGGGATAGGAAAAGTGATGCAGGTAAATATCTGGACAGGACACCGCCTGTCTGGTAGTTGCGTTTGCAGTAAAACTCCATCTTGAAGTGCCCATCAGTCAAGTTTGACAATTTCAGTGGCGACTGATACAAAAAGTCGACCAAAGTGCATGGCAATCTGTGTGATTTGAGCTATGTCAACAAACGGTTATGGTCGCTTTAAACCGAACCTGTTAATTTTGATCAGTAATTAGTAATCAATTAGGTACACGGTTTTTTTTTATTTGGTAATGATTTTTTAATTGTTTTTCAAGAAAAGGCAATTATTAATAGATTACAATTAGAAAAAATCAAAAAAATTAACAAAAAAATCAGAAAAAATAAAAAATAATAAAAAAAAGTTCTTTTGATTACTTTTGATTATTTTTTGACTTTCTCTTAATTATTTTAGATTTTTTACAGTATTGTTGATATTTAAAATAATTTATTTTAATAATCGTAAAAAATCATGATTGGAAAATAACCATTGAAAATTGAAAGTAATGGTAATCAATCATTAAATGGTTTCTCAAGAAAATAACTAATCAAACCGGTAACCGTTACGATTAGTAATCATTACTTAACAGGTCTGCTGTAAATTAAATAAAATTTGATGCGTTGTTGCTTTTCCTGTTAACGCTTGGAAGATAGTTTAACTACCAGGAAAGTATTTGCCGGCCACTGTGAGAACCATGGCTGCAATCTAGCGCATTTAGATGAAAGCTTAAGCGCCAATTATACTTGCAGACTAACGCCGTATATAACATAAGATCTTTCACAAAAAGTAACTGTCCAATAAGATATTTGTGTAATCCAGTGATTGAAAATGCTATGTTCTTTTGGTGCTCCGTCTTCGGCAAATGAAGCAATGTAAAAGCAGTTTTATTTTGTTTTTTTGTTTTTCCGACAGGGTGAATAATTGATGTATATTGGAACGATTTTTCGTTATCCCTTGTCAAATTTGGTTTTGAGACATATGTTTGGCTCTGTTATGCGCCAAGCACATACAGCACTTCACCGCCGACGTATCCGTCATACGTCAAAATTTAGAGCAAAATCTACTTTGACGTATCCGGCGAATCTGTTGTTACGCACGCCAACACTCACATTCTACATAGATGTCAGTTTTTGCAACGTATTGCCGTATTGTATCTGCTTGGCGCATTATGACCAACGTCGCTTTGTAGCATGAGCTAAATAAATGGTAGCACATGTTACGCTCTTGACTCTGCTCTATGCTCTACTCATTTTTTCATTGCCACTGCTGTTCTGAAGCAGGAAACGGTAGCGTTGGTCTAATCAAGCCTAAGCAGCGGTCCCATAAAATTCTTCACTTGCTTTGTTAAGCGTAACGTTGCAAGTATAATTGAACCATTACACGAATAAAGCTTTAGTCACTTACTGGTTACGCGCATTTGCATAGCCATCTTCTCTTCATATTCATCATTTAACATTTTTGTTGCGACCTTCAAAATCTTTAAAAATAAACTCATAAAGTCTTAACCATATATGTTTATTTGTAAATACGTTTTTTAACTAAAATCTTATAAATAAAAATTTATACATAAATATGCTATCTATGTCATATACGCATTAATACTTAATCCAAACTTAAAGAAAACTCAAAAAATATCTGAAAGTGAGGTATTATACATGGTTCGAATTTGCACGCACGCACACGGCACACATTGTTGGCTCTTGTACATATCAGAACTTTTTAGCTCCCAACTCAAGTATGTGCTGATTGGACTATGTATAGCCAAGTGAACTACGCCTTAACTAAACTCATATCATGTGGTGGAACAAAGAGCGTTCGAATCGCCTCTTGATGGTGAATGTATTAGTTCCACACAGCAGCTTATCACACGTTAAGCATTTAATCGTTTTTTCTTCCACAAGGACTTGAAACAATTTTATGTTTTCCATATTTTTTTCTATTATCGCTTCGATACAATTTTTGATAAATTATTTGCTTTAACCTTTTTTTTTAGATTTCTTTATATGGCAGCAAATAAAATGTGTGTGTTTTGTTTTTGAAATAAAAATGTGCATTTACAAGCATAATTTTTCTATTACACACAGCGGGAGTACGTGCATAAATATTTCACACACACGTGTGTATGTGCCTAATTCGAATCAGCACACATATGAGCTGTGTGATACAAAATTTGTCTGGCAGGATGTGTAAAGCGAAAAATATACAAATGTGCAGCACACGTGCGTGTAAATTCGAACCCTGGTATTAAATAATGTTACGTCGAGGTTTGCTAAATGATTACTTTCGTCATTGTAATAAGATACAATACCATATCGATGGACCGCTATATTGAATAAGTGGTTAGGTTATGTGGCAGCTACCGCCACCTAAAAAGGGCAGCACACTTGGAGACATATACGGTCCGTTGTGATACCACATTTTCCAAAGGTGACTCTTGTTATTTAGGAAAAGCCACCGGAGACTTAAAAACATCCAAACCCAAATATCTATGCCTTGTCTTGGCAAAATTTGGGCAGCTAAGTTGAAGTGACTTGATGATTCCATCTCGTCATCCTCCATGCAGTTCACACAGCAGAGATTACCCAGAATATTCAACCGCATAGCATGAACCGTGAACGCTCAAGTCTCCATATAGAGAAGGGTCTCAGGGTGGTTCCGATGATAGCCTGGGGCTGTAAGGGGCCTGCCAAGTTTTCCCACTATTGCTCAATATGTCATAAAACTTGTAAAGGTCCTGCATAGTGTTTTATTACCCACTAATACTAGCTAGTGCCTGCTTAGTTTTTCCCATCAAGGGCCTGACTGGTTTTTACTTACATTTATTATGTGCACTTAATTCAAGTTGTTCAATTCCCGTAAAGATTTCATCGATTGTAATAGCTCAATGGATAGAGAAGACGATTGTGATGTGGAGGGTTCGGGGTTCGACGCTCAGCGCCAATCAATTTTTTTTTAATTATCACCGCCTTGGAAAACCTTGGTATTAGGATAGACATTACTAGGCATTAGGATACACATTACTACCCAGGAACTGTCGTAAAGAGCATTAACAAGCTAGCTAACAAGGTAGAATCCAGCCAGGCCCTAGGCGAAATTTGTCACATTTTCAACCCGGGAGTCCGTAACTGTCCTCCATTGCACTCAACGCCTTAAATGCCGCTTTGCCAGTAAAAGCGTTGGACAGCATCCCATCCATCGGATCTTCAATTAGAAGACGCTACGACTATTTTTCTAACAATGTAAACCTGGTACAGATTCTGCATAACATTCAAGGCTAGAGTGGGAATCGCGCGCATGGATACAGCATACTTCGTAGAGGTGCTTTTATGGTGTGAATTAGTTGAACCCCAAAGATGCTGTAAGAAGCTGGGAGAACATTTATTTATAAGAAAATGCCTTAGTCGGTTGTTGCAGTGCTCAGTAGATGTCTAGGGTTGAGAAAGGCAAGTTCTTACAAGAAATCCACAATTGGATTTCAGGATGACACTTAGAAGAGTTGAGCTGGACGCACCACATAAGATACTGCATATCCTGTAGCGAATTCAGCAAGTGACCTCGTAACGTCAACGAATAGAAGGACCTAAGCTGTGTAGATGAAAAACCTGGCATACGAGGTTAAATGCTTTAAATACTGAGGAGGCTAAATACCAAAAGGCTAAATTCCAGTTATTTCATCAGAGGGAATAAACCGATTTTAATAGTTTTGTAACTCGCATTTACCCTTCTTTCTAAGCTTTTAACTAGTTAATTACCGACTCTTGTACCTAAACGACATATTTGAGTTTGTTTGGAAAAAATTTTTCTTTCTTTACTTTGGAAGAAATTTGCCTTTCAATTTTAATGGAAAATCGCATATCAAAATTGGACTTAAACGTCGGTTTCTTTTGAATATCTCCAAGAGGCAAAATGCGTTTGCATAAACTAAATTGGGTACTAAAACTTACCAACAACACGAAAACTCCCAAAGCTGCCAACACAACCGTATACCAGTTATGTTGTACCCATTTCTTAAATGTTGCTATACTCTCTTCAGACAGCAAAAGCTTGCGTAACGTTGCTAAAGGTCCAGATGGATCCACTTCACGACACTTTTGGAATACATCACAATAACTGTAAAGATGATAAAATCCAAATTATTTTCCGCATTCAACCAAAATTGAAAATCCATCTTACTCACCCATTATAATCGTTGCATGGCGTACCCGGCTTCGCAAACATATCCGGCACATCAAATGGCGGCTCATTCCATTCAAACGAACTACGACATGCATTACCTTCGCCGGGCAATTTACAACACAATTCGCACGATTTGATTTTATCATCATTCGGTCCCGGTATGCATTGACATGATTCAAGGCCATAGGCCAAACAAATACTACCCGTGCAGTCACCCATATAACAAACAAATTCCTTATTACATATAGTCTTATTCGGTTTGTTAACCGATGGTGGACATTGTGGCATACGGCCATCACAAAAGCTTGGATCTCGACAACCGTTATCATCACGACACTTATCACCAAATTTCAATTTACAATCACTCGTACAACATGGCCCTTGTGATGGACTGCAGAGTGCGCGTGGTGTTAATGTGCAGGGTTTTTCATCTATGCGCGGATGACGTGACATTGGGAAACAGCATGTATCCTTGCAATCTTCCTCCCAACCACAATCACACTGTTCACCCGTTTCGACGACGCCGTTGCCACAAATGGCTGCCTGCGGTTCGGTGAAACAACCTTTGGCGCTACGTGCTTTTGCATTTAGCACAGGTTCGATAGATTTCAATGAGCATGGCGAGAATTTGTTGTTGTTCTTTTTATCACCCGATGTAGCGCGCGCAAACATAATGAAATTACCATCCTCGCCGCCAGGCGTACATTGTTCAGGATCATGCTGGTCATGCCAATGTGAATGAATTGCCAAAGCAGGAAATACGTGTTTGTTGTTGTCATAATAATGATAGTAAATAAAGTGAAAAGAAACATTGTTATTATTGTTAAATAGGAATGGATTGCGCTTAAATGGAAGGAATCTAAAGTAATAAGAAACAATAACTGTTGTGACTTCTTACAACAAAGACAAAAATGTGATTTAAATATTTTCGAAGGACACCGCACTATGATCTCGGTTTCGGTCTGATTATTGTTTCGTTTCAGTTTTGTCAAGTGTTTCGATTCCATCTTTGGTTTCTTTATTCAAAACTAATTTCGGCTGGTTTCAAAATTACTATCGGTCTGTGTTTTGCAAATTGTTCAGGTTCCTGTAATTGTTTATGTTTTGGATTCTATTTTGCTAAGTGTTTCGGTTCCGGATTTGGCTTCGCAATTCAAAATTTATTTCGGTTTATGCAAAGTGTTTCGTTCTTCCGAAAGATATTCGGTCTCTAGCTACGTCTCAGTTTTGCAATAGTGTTGGTTTATTTCTTAAAAGTTTATTTTCGTCTCGGTTTTGTAGAGTTTTCCGGTTTCCTAATTAAGTTCGGTCTCGGTTTCGACTTCTGTAAAGTCTTTCGGTTCCGCATTTGATTTCGATTTCCAAAATTGAGTTCGGGCTCGGTTCCGGTTTTAAAATTGTTTCGTTCGTAAAAATAACTTTAGGTCTAGGTTTTGGTTGTGAAAAATGTTTCGTTTTAAGGTTTGAGATTCGGCATTAAAAAGTGTTTCGTTTTTCAAAATAAGTTTCGGTCTAGATTTCGGGTTTACATGGTATTTCGTTCTCCATAATAAGTTTCAGTCTCTATATTGTTTCGGTTTTAAACATTTTTTTCGTTTTTCAGGATATTTTTCGGTCTAAATTTAGGGTTTACAAGGTAGTTCGTACTCCATGATAAATTTCAGTTTCGATATCGTTCGGGTATTGAAATTTTTTGGTTTTTTAAAGTAACTTTCCCTCTAGGTGTCGGGTTTGTAATATATTTCGGTTTTTAAAATAAATTTCTGCTTCCAGATCGTTCCGGTTTCGATTTCGGGCTTTGGAAGTGTATCGTTCTTCAAAATAAATTTTGCTATCGATATGGTCTTGGTTTCAGTTTAGGTTTTGAAAATGTCTTGTCCCTCAAAATTAAGCTCGTGGTCGATTTCTTTCTGGTTTCATAAAAAGCTTTTTACTCTACCCTCTCCCCATGAAATGTTACCTTCTCTTTATCAAAGTGGAAGTAATTTTCATAGTTATTTTTTGTCCTCCTTGAAAAAGGCTAGAGCTGCCAAAGTCGCATAACTTCTTGAATATTTAATTTATCGTTCCACTTACCGGCGAACCAAAATTATGCCCAATTTCATGAGCTAATGTCACATGAGACACCGCTGGAGGAACGTGTTTACCATAATTGAGTAGTGTCACAATACCAGTATTTAAAGACTTTAAGGAACCACGATAATGCTGAATAAAAGAGATGAAATTTAGCTCGAATTAATGTACAGTTGGGTTAGGAATTCTTTGAAAAATTCAAAAAGTGAAGGATAAAATTCTGCAGGTACAACTATGTTATTTGAAAAACTCACCCCATTTTTTTCGCAAACTCCGCCGGCATTTTTCAGGTCACCCGTCCAAGCCAAGCCCAAAGTTCCCATTTCAAAGTCACGATATGTGAACATATAGGCCAAACAAAATGCATCATAGTCCTCCTCTGTGTATGAGAAAACATAGATATTTAATAAAAATATATTATTAGAGTAAAAACAACAGTTTTTAAAATTGTTGTCTGTCTGTCTATATGTTTGTTCGCGTATCGAGCAAAGACCACAAGATGGAATTGAATGCAATTTTCGCGGCTGTATTTTAAGATATTCAACTTTAAGTTAGGGAAGATTTTTAAAGCAAAGATACATTTTATTCTCACTGTATACAGTGGTGGCAGTAAAAATTGGTTTAAAATATTTGTATACATATATGAAAATAGGAACTTGATGATGTATTAATGCTATTGGGTTAAAATGCATCTGTGTAATGGTAATAAGAGAGACAGAAACCAAAAAACCGCTGCTGTACCGTCGGAATGCATTCGATTCCAATTAGCGCCAAAGATGGCGTTAACGTTGTTGTTGTCAGTAGGTTGCATTTCGAAGACACACGTTTGGACGTGTTTCCAATCGAAATATTTACGTTGTTGTAATGCACTCGATTCCAATCAACTCCGAAACTGGCAGTCCAAAGGTTGGAAAGTATTTGTTTCCAATCTTTCATTACTCTCCAGTTCTAGTTTAAGTTAATAAATATATATTTATTTATTACGTATAGCGAGTCTGAGGTATCAAAAATATTTTAATGTTTATTTAAGTCCAGACACAAGCAATGTAAACATAAGCTACTCACCGGCCCTGTTATTAATTTTACAATGAACAACAAATTTCCCTGTTATTAACTTTAGCATGAACAACACATTTCACGAAAGAGTAGATTTATAAGTGTCAAACGAATTTTTTAGTATGCAAAATTCTCTGTTGGATTCCATGGCAAATGCTTCAATGCAAAATTTAAAAGTTGTACCGAGGTTTCCAAACAATTGATGCATACTCTAATAAAGGTCTTACCAAAGCCGTAAAGAGCGATTTTATAATGTAAAGATCGTTAAATTCTTTAGACCATCTTTTAATGAAGGCCAGAACTCCCTCTAATCGATTCACGCAAGTTTCAATATGGAATTTTAAGTCAAGTTTAGGGTCCATTGTAACATCGGGGTCAATGAAGGTATGTAGTTGACTTGCTCGAACTTATAGCCATAATGAATTTGCGTTGTTTCAGGTTGAGGTTCATAGCATTGACATTGCACCATTCGACTAAGCTATCCAGTGAGTGAGAAAGTGAACAATTAAAATAATATAGGGCCTAGGTGGCTTCCTTGCGTCGCTCCAGACGTAACATTGATGAATTGAGATGATTTATCTTTAAAGATCAGCTTTTGTTTCCTTACTTTTAAGAAAGAGGAAATCCAACTCGCCAGGGGCGCTGGAAACCCCATACAATCTAGTTTATCAATTAGGATAGTGTGGGAAAGTTCATTAAAATCTGTGTAGATGGCATCTCTTTGAAGGTTATTTCTATACTTTCTAAACCTTGAGTAGTGAACTCCAGCTAGTTTGACTCTGTGAATTTAAAAAACCCATGCTGACACGAGCTAATGATGGGAGATACAGAATAAGCTTATTGTTTTGTGACAATAGACTCGAAAAGCTTTGGTGTATCACTAAGTTTTGAAGTTCGTCTATATGCTTAGTTTGAACATTAATTTCGTTACCTGAAAACAATTCGAGAAATTTTTCCACGCCATAATTGCCCGGAAAGCGATAGCTCGGATCCCTTATCGCATTCATATTGTGCACTTTGATACGCTTGATCATGAATGTTATATTATCTGGCTTGCCATCATTATTGAAATCTGTAATAAAAATAAATAAAAGGATAATATTGCTTAGTTTGCTCTCACACTCATATTTGCAGAATAAACAGTGTTATGCTGAAATAAGAACCGGTACTCTGGTAAATCCCGATCAATTGCGTTAGATACCAAGACCCAGTAAACGTGGAAGTTGCTCTCCCTTCCAGCTGTTCCCCAGTTACAACTCAGTAATAACTTTCTAAAGTCTTACCTGTATTCTTATAAATCGAGTTGGCACGCTGTACATGTCGCGTTATCGCCTCAATGCTCGCCTCATCCGAACCCATTTTCTGAAAAAACGTGTGATCCGCTTGCAAATATAGCATACATGTAATTTTACGATCGTACAACGAACGTCCACTCTCGATTGAATTCGTTTCAAATGCAGCATCACGACCACGCCCACTCAATAAATTGGTCATTAGCATACTATTGAAATGTGGATGTTGTGGATTTGGTACTAACATTATATCGGGATTATAATTATTAACAATTATATTTGGTTTTTTCGTGGCGCCATTTTTTGTTATTATTTCAACGTGTGTCTTATGACTCGGTCGATCGTGATTGTTCGGGAACATTGTTGACCAATTAGCGGGAAAAAAGTTGTTAGTATCGAATGCGTTGTTGTTGTCGTTGTCGTTGTAATTGTAGTTATTAGCATTGTTGTTGCTCACCCCACCATTGATAACAACATCGTAAGGATATGAGCGATTTTGGTCGTTGTTGTTGTTATTGCTGCTGTTGTTTTTGTTATTATATGTGCTAACGATAATATTCTTGTGTTTGGCATAAGTTTTGCGTAAGCTATCGTTGTTGTTGTTGTTAGTGTTGCTATTACCCGGATTATAATTATTCACAATAATATTGCGATTTTGTGCGCCGCCACTTATGGACGTATTCGCTACAATCAGGGACGGAGGGTGTGTGTTGTTGCTGTTTTTATTATTGTTGTTGTTTATATTTTCCGCATTTCTAAGCAAATGTCCATATTTGTCGGTTGCTTCCGCTACACTTGCGGCATCATTTCGCCACATTGTTGTTGTTCTAGTCGATTGTTGATATTTTTGCCGTTGCTGTTCTCTATTATAGTTGTCATCATATTTCTTGTTGTTGTTATTTGGGTTAGTTACCGCTTTCGTTGTTTTGAGCAAGTCACGTTCGCGATTATACGCTTTCTCTCGCTCGCGCTCTCGTTCTCGTTCAATGTCGCGCTCCTGTTCTCGGCCTCTATTTCGCGTTCGGCTATCTTCACCCGCAAATATACTAAAGTCGTCATTATAGGGCACATCCAGGTCCAATGGTAGTGGCGGATTTTGATGGTCATCCATAGCTGTGACAAGCTATATAGAATGAAATGCACCATAAAAGAATGTCATTCAGATGGAAAAAAAAGCGGGCAATCGGAGAAAATGTTGTGGGTACATAGTAGGGGGATTCACTAAGTCTTGTAAAGTGCATAGATTGCAAGCATTGTATAAATCCTATCTATCACGCTGGAACTACACTTTCAACCAAATTTTTTAATAAAAAAATACAAACGATTTAGAACACAACTCAAAACGAATCAACACATTTAAAGTTGTTAATTAATATTCTAAACAAAAAAGGATTTGTTCTAAATTGGGTTCCAGAGTGATCGATCTCATCCTAACAGGCGTCAACAAATTTTGATAGAGAAGAAGAAAATTGTACAGAGTTGTATCTGTTTTGCTGTTCTACATCCATTCCGGGAATGTAGAAAATAAATTCTGAGATATAAAATATGTTACTAAGAACTTAATATAAGTGGTTTCTTATCTACATTTTTTTTGTTGATATGAAATATTTTTCAATATTTTCTTATTCTTCTTAGCAACTAAGAATTAACTGTGGGTATACGGGACCCACTGTATCAGGCTGATACATTAAATGCCCCATAAAAAATGACCATTGCCTCATGTCCCCATGGACACAGAGTTAAATTGATTACTGTATATTCGTTAATTAAAACTTTAAAAGAAAATGTGTTTTTACTGCCTTTATATTTGGTCAATTTCTTGCATGTCCTTCCCTGTAGGGAAATCAGTTAACTATAAGTCGATTACTAGTTCACTATTTTTCAGCTAGCTTTGTCTTTCCCTCAACTACTTTACATTGCTTTTAGCTGACTTCTTTTACATGGCGATGGCGCCGAAAAAGTGAGGGGGTTTTAAGCTGACTACGAGTTGGCTACTTTTATGTTGACTTGTAGCCAGCTTAATAATAGGCTATTTTTGGAACTTTTGATTCCTATACTTATTGTTTAAATAATATATAAATTTTAATTATATTCTGTGCATCATGCATAAATATGTGCATCATGCATAAATATGTGGATGTCCTGCTCTTAAAACATGGTCAAAAACCAATGTCTTAAGCCATAACCATGTTGAGGCGTGCACATTTTCAATGAAATCGAAATAGGAAATGAAAATTTATTATTTGTAATGAAAAAAAGTGACACATAAAGAAATATATATGAGTTATTTTGCTAGCAAATATTTTTATCTAATTTTCAGGTGTTTAAGAAAATTGTAGATAAAATTTTTCGATTGAACACTGAATGACTTTGAAACCAACTAATAGATAGACACAATAAGACGACTAAAAGTTAGCTAGTATAGTAGTCTGCCACAGAATTCCCCACAGGGTTCTATCTTCATACAAAATAACTAGAAATGAGACTATTTTTATCGATTTTTATTTTACTTTGATCTGATATGAAGTGTGCGGGAAAAAACTGAATTTTCTTTCAAATTCGTTTCGTGAAAGTGGCTGTTATGGTATCAATGAATCATTCGATTTATTATTTGATTATTTTAACCTATCATCGCAATAAGCATTTCTGTTGGAATTACATTTGAATCTCATGTGAGATAAAATCGCTTTTCCAATTTTCAACACTAAATTTTAACTTGAGATCTATTAGAGAAACAGTTCATTCTCCAGCAAAAGGGAGTAATATTGATATAAATATATTCTTATTTCTCCCTTTGGAAAAATATAGAATTCCCTCTTGAATTCCATTAATATTCTTCAACTGAAATCAAACCTCAGATTTTACTTGTTTGTTATGTTTGTGATGTCAAATATTACAGAAAATACGAGTGCTGTCATGTTTAAAAATAAATGGGCTTCAATGGTTTTCAAACTGAAATCACACTTTGGAAAAAAATGTTCAACCTCAAGTGGAGAAACATGTTGTTAATCATTTTGAAAATCTACACATTTCTCAAACATCGAGAAAAAAAAAACATTGGGAAATCAAGTTTAAAAGTTTATGGAATAATTTTCGTTTTAAGTAAAAAATTATATTGCGGGCCATTTTCATTCTTTAATAGATTTATCCGTCCGATAAAAACATTTTTTGTAAACAAAATTTGTGTTTATCGAGCAGATAAATTCTTAGATTTACATGAGAAACGAGCCTTAAAATCCTATTATTTATTATTTATTTAAATACCTTTCTTCATCGAATACAGAAATTCCAGGACTAATCCATGGATCCGGTTGCTGTAAAATCAGATCCTGAGAATCCCTGGATTGTAAAAATCAAAAAATTGGCATCCCTAGTTTGAGCATAGTAGAAACTGCGTTGTATTTTGTTGTTGTGAATTTGCAATTAAATACAATGCCCGTAACCTTTGCAAGAAATAGTGAATCCCCTAAATGTTCTACCCATAATTGCATACATTGTAATGTATTTAATTATGTTGATTTTTTACTTTTCACTTCAATTTACCTCATCCGGCAGCCAACGCTTGTGACGCTCTAGCAATTTTGGCGCTTCCGCTTTATGCGCTTCGCTCACTTTCCGTCGCTTCAGATCATTTAGCAGCATATCGCGGCGCAGTCGTTCGCTGGCACAATGTGCTGGCGCTGAAGATTTCATTTGCACATCGCTCACTTTGTAAATGATACTGTGCACACCCGATGCGGGCAATTCGCTGGAATAGCGGTGCGACGGTTCGACATAATACTGCTCACCTGCTGTCTCAATAGTGCCATCGAAGAGATTATCGTTGGTGAGAATGGCGTGCACATGGGAGTTTTCATCACCTGCAAAAAATTATAAAAAGTAGGAATTAAGGTTTTTTTTTATCAATTTCAACTTAAGCTTAATAAGCTTAGAAAATAATTAACTTAGAACATAATACCTAGATTTCTTGTAATATATTATGCACCAGTTTACTGGGTATAATAACTTCAGTAAAACTTAAGATATTTCCGTAAAATTTAATATCAGGTTATTTTTCGACTATAAATATTACTATTGAAGTTGAGCGAAATCAAATATATAAAACCAAGTTCCTATTTTCGATATAGAAATTTCGCACAAACAAATGAGATTCATTGTCCGATCTGAAAAGGTAAAATTTGGTAGCTGTATTGACTGTTGATGAAAAATTTAGGGGAATGGGCGTGGCAAACCCACATATGAGTGCACGAATTTTTAAATTTCGACTCTTAATAACTTAAGAACTATTTACGATAGAATCAGGCAACTTTGTACAAGACACATCACGGTTGAAAATTGGTTTGCACCTGGATGTTACCTTGGGCTGAATAGACAATTGAGAAGGAAAGTCCTATCTCGACGAACAGAAATCACGCTTTACAAGTCTCTCATAATACCCGTCGTGCAATATGGAGCAGAAGCATGGACGATGACAGTCGCTGATTAGTCGGTCTTTGGAGATTAAATGATGAGTTGTATGAGCTCTACATCGACATAGTCGAACGAATTAAAACCCAGCGGCTACTTTGGCTTGACCATGTCATGCGAATGACAAAAAAAAAAGTTCGGACCGGAAGGTTTTCATGTCGGAACTCACTTATGGATGCAGAGGAAGAGGGACGCCCCCACTCCATTGGAAATATCAAGTGGAGAGCGATCTGCGATCTTGATTCTTGCATCATAGTTCACACACTGTCTACTAAATCCAGTGGTAAGGGTTGTGCTCTGGGTTTTGAAGCCGCCATGAAAAATGTCATATACAGTGAAACACCCTTCAAAACCTCGAATAGGGCATTCTTTTTTGAAGAACAAGAAAAATTGCAGATGGTTGCTGATTTGGGGGCATTCATGGTGCCCTTGCACAGTTGGTGGCACTCGTTTGTGAAAGTAAAGGTTCACAACACCGCCCTACAAGAAATGCCGATGAACTGGGCGAGGTGTGAAGACTATCAGGTCTTGCACCGTCTATTACGTTTAGGAAAAGAGAAGCGCGGCTGCTTTGTTAGAATTGTGATGGAGATAGATACGGTACCTGCAAGTAGACTCGTTCACGTAGGCCGGCAGAGAATAAAGACAAGGATAAGGCGCAGTATTTTCATAATGTAACATCTCCCAAGGCGAAGACACTGAGTGATTTCGCAGCAAACAGATATATTATCTTCTGTAGTATCAGGTCCCAGCATAAAAGTATCTACCAAGTAACCTGATTGGATAACGTGAAAGTTCCCAAGAGCAGAACTTATTTCATTGCCTTCATCCAAATGACACGCATGAATACTTCGCCATGATACTTCGATAAGCTTTTAAGAGCCTTGGAAAAAAGTTTCAAGTGCCTTAAGATTGGAAAACCTACTTTACACATTCAAGAGCCCTTTGTAATTTCAAACTTCTGCACAACAAACAATTTATGTAGGTATGTATGTATGTTTGGGTTCAAACACCCCCAACTTATAGGCTATGAACGCTAAATTACCCGTGTCTACAAATCTTTTTAATTAATTTTCGGAATTTATACCACAACAAGTGTGATTGTTGGTAAATACAATATATATGTGCTTACTTAATATATATACCCTGTAGCGAAACACAAAACAAGTCTGAAAAGGTACTAGTTTACGACTGGAGTTTTCTAACTCGTCTCAAATTATGCACCAACAAAAGTTGGACTTTTTGGAGATCACAGGAGAGCCCAGTAGTTCTACTTTTTTTTTGAAATTTGATTTTTGCAGCATCAGAGCTCGAACCTGTAACCTGTCCTATATGGGTCGAGTACTTATCTATGATGTTCGTAGGCATTTAAATTTATTTTCACTTAATAATTACCACTAAAAGTGAACTGTGCTTTTTCGCTTATTTTGAACTTCTTTGAGACTGGTATATTTCTGTTCGAAATCTGACAATTGGTTTCTTTTTGTTTGTTCGCGAATAACTCAAAAGCCGCTGTATGGACTTGAATGCAATTTTCACCGATATATTGCTAGATCTTCAACCTAACGTTAAGGAAGCTTTTTGTTCGAAACCTGAGAATTTGTATCCCATAAGGCATCGCCATGTTAAAGACGCCAGTTGGTTATTTGGAGAAAAGACAGTTGACTGACCAGTTGGGTTTAGTTACATACCAGTTTTGAAGTAGTTTACAACAAGTTCGTTTGACTGCAGGGTATATACAGACACACATTCTTACCAAAAATATACACAGGAGCTTAAGAAAGGGGGACATATCAACTTCGGTAAAAAGCAAACCTAAACAATCAGGTTGAGGTTCTGCCAAAAGTTTTTGAATATGCGAGAATTAAGAAATTTATGAAGGTTAGCAAACATGAGTGAATATACAACAAATAAATAAATATACAAATAGGCTTGTTGTGCATACATACATACAAACAAACATTTTATATGTCACATGCCAAAAAGTATCAACACAATGAACACGCAGAAAAAATATGAAAGAAGTGTAGAGCAATACAAGTAGGCACTTAAAAAAGGACTCCCACCCAAAGCTTAATTTCAAACTTTGCTGCTTTTACTTTTTTCAACTTTGTAAATATATATATACATATTTGCCTTTTAACCCAGCGAAGGACTTCCTAATGAAGTGTCCTTAACAAGAGCCAAATGTTTAAGATTTCTTAGATGAAATAATGGAACCCTATTATCTCTGCTGTGGCCGCTTGTAAACATCAACGGTGACATGAGTCATAAATGTTTATGGTTAACTAACGCCAAGTGGACACATCGGATGTTGCCAGCAAAGTTATTGAGCTTAAGAGCTCTTAGAGGTCATCATTAAATGTCCGCTGTTGAAACCTCGTGACGAATCACAAATCTTCCGGAGAACCCGGCGAACTCCAAGGGATGGATCCGGATCGTACATCAGGACCGGTATAATGAGACACTTATAAAGTATGACTTTTGATCGTCGAGAGAGGTCTACCTCTCAATGGCCCAGTACAAAAAAGCTGGGAAGTGTCCAAGAATCCATTCGGCATTAATACTGTTTCCCAAATAAACGAAATCTCTCACTGTTTCAAATTTGTATCTGTAAATAGTGCACATATTCTACGATTCCTTCTTTTAAGTCAGCAAATACTTCACCTTGTACTCGTTCTAGTCTAGATCCACTTTTCTGCTGCTTTACCCAGGCTAGTGGGGTTAACTTTGCTGCTCGAATTATCTTCTGCAGCATCAGGTTGAAGCAATCGCACGATTGGGTATTGTCTGGAAACTCATTTGGTCTCATAAAACGAGAAAAACTTCTTTCAACCCCTGATGGAGCTGGTATTATCAACCATCATTTGGCATATTCGGGCTGTTGTCTATCGTCTTTGATAGGGGTTTTAGGTTCATTCTGTCCTGCGCAATTTACAAGTGAGGAGAAGTGTCCCCACTATAGCCCAAGTACGACATGGACGTTTGTCAGTAGGTCGCTATTCGCTATTCTTGTAATAATTTTTCATGGTTTTCAAAACTTCTTTCAATTCTCAGATCTGACAGAATTTTTGAGCATGCTACTCTCCGCCAAAAATAATTTTTTCCTTGCACATGTTTCCTTTGCTCTCTTCGATTCACTTTAAAGCTGCTTATCACCGCGCCTTGTGCTCTAGCACAACTTGGTCCTGACTTCTTATATGACGATACCATCCGCAATCAACCGGCTATTCTTTTGAGCCCGCGTAGGACACAAGGGTGTCTTCAACGGCTACATGAAGATAGTGAAATATATCCTCTCGCTGCTCGGTTACATGGTTAGAATCGGTTTCAGGGGACAGGAGCGAAAGCCAAATGGGCAGCTGTCTTCATAGATACTGCCATCATCTTTTAAGTAAGCTCTGAACTTCAGTCAGCTGGTTGCTATTATCATGATGATATGAAAGAATTTTCCCGGGCCTTGCAACCTTTTATCGTCAGTCGGATTTAATGGTAGACTTTTTGGGCATAATTCTTTCCAACTTTTAATTTTTAACAAGGCCTTTCTCGTCACTTCCAACTCCACTAACAATGCCTCTTTAGGCCACTCAGATATAGAATTGGCTTTACCCTGAAATGCTGGATTTTATTATTAAAAGTCTGTAGTTAATATTACTCTCACGGGTTTTAGCCTGGACTTGTATTCATATTTGTGCTGCAGTGTTCCCTTAAAAAAATATATTTAGAACTGCGGAAGTCCAACCGCTGCTAGGAAAAAAGATCTCAACTTGTTCGATGCCAATCGGCAATTGTAATTTTTGAAACTCGGACCTCTACTGAGTTCACTCCCCACCATACCAGCGCCCAGCATAAACTTAGAGGCTTAACATTTCTTTCCAAATTCTACTTTATATTTTTGTAATTTGTTTTCCTCACTTTTTAAGCCAAATTACTAAAGAATTTACATAAACTCACGTAACGTCAGCTATGTGCGTCAGCTTTATAGCCAAATATGTGAGGTGAGCAGAAAATGGTGAGGAACTCGACAGAGGGCAGGCACCAAAACATTAAGAAAATAAACCAAATTCTGAATGCCTATGTAAAGATGCTTAGCAAAAAAAAAAAAAACAGAAAACAAAAAAAAACTTTGCCATGACTAAATTATTCAAAGGACGCCTTATGGACGCCTTATGGACTCGTTGCTAACTTGTTAACTGGGCGAGTTGTAGCCTAAATAAACGCAGGCGTAGATGTGTTGCACATTAGACAAAAGAGGCAAAACTGAAATGTGAATAATAACGATAGTGACTGTGAAAGAATGTAAAGACGAAAAAATATTTAAAACTTGCTGGTTAGAATGGGCATAAGTAACGTAAGATGTTGGCTAAAATATATATTAGGGATGTGGATTTATATTGGAACGAATTTTTGTCATCCCTTGTCAATTTTGGTTTTGTAACAAACCGGTTTCGGCGAACCGCCATCTTCAGTGCTTGATTTCGTTCTGGATGTACTTATGATGATAAGACATTCAGACGGTGATATTTATAGTTTTATTTACCATATTAATTCTTTAGGCCGAATTAGCCTGGACTTGGACTTAACTTGACTTGACCCAGAAAATAACTTAACTTTGAAACTTGGAAAACTACCGATTTTTGATTTCCAAGTTAAGTTTCTAAGTCCAAAGAGAGATGTGAGATAACTGTGCTACTATATAAATTTTTTTAATATTTTTGATAAAAATCCTTTACATATTGTCTAGCATAGCAAATTTTTGGATGAATGAAATGCATATGGCAATTAGAAAGCAAAGCGTCAAATAAAAATTCGGCCATAATTTTCGAGATAATGTCGAAAAAAAATTTTTTTATATAGTCTTAGGTGGTAGCCCATACATTTTTTTGGTATAAATACGATTTAAAATACTATTAATTTCAGATAGGTGGCAACTCGGTAAAAATCTTGTCAGCTCTTATAAAAGAGAGTATCGATTGTTGCAGGTAGCAATAATTCAAAAAACTAAAAAAGGTGTCAACACGTTTTTGAAATATTAGCATATAAGCTAAAAAAAGTTGGTAACCCTACCTGAAAATACATTTGTTAACATAAGGCGCAAAATACCTTTCCTTTGATACCCATATTAGCATATATCACTTAATTTTAAAAATTTTCAAAGAGTTGACAACACTGTAAAAACCTCCAAGTGGTAACGCTTAACTAGTTAGAGCTTTAAATGTAGTTGATGCAAATTGGGTTGAGTCATTTTCGAGATAAAAGTGTACAACCCAAAAAAATAAATGTAGATCGTTGGATTCAAATATTGGTATATCATTACATAGCACAAAAATTTTTATTTAGTTGATTTTAGCGGGTAATGAAACTTTCCATCTACAGAACTTTAAAGTTATCGACTTTATTATTCACGTAAACTAACGATTCTTTTGAAAGAATGAAACAGTCACCACTCGTTTATTTCAAGGTCAACTTAGCTTTTATCTTGGCTTTCTTGTACCAGAATAAATAATCTAAGGTATCTTTGTTCAGGTTACTTCCAAGACTTGAACGAACTGTTAACTTCACATCGCTTAGGGCAATGTCATATCTCTACCGATAAGCGATAAAATGGCTCAAAATTCGAGGAGCGCTACTTTGCACTGTGTTGAGTTGATTGGAGGTTGGTCTCAGGTAAACGGCCTTAAAATGAAAGCAAAACACCCCCCGAAAGTTTACAGATTTGTCGGGTCGTGGATTTTAGAGACGTCTTACTATAGCCATATCTTCCAGACAATAATATTTTAAGCCCCTAACTTGGGTGGTTTCATTAATAGTTCCATTCACCAGGAATGAGGCTCCAACTTTTCAATTCAAAAATTAACTGCAAGAAGTGTGTCGAAAACCGATCTGGGGTGGTGATATCTGTCCGCTGTATCTCTAAAGGAGCCGTAATTGAAGATTAGGGCTTTAGAGCTCATATCATTCATTGTACATCAGTGTTTATTTACTGTGACCGTCACACAACGCTCAAAGCCCATTGGGATAGAAATACTACATCTATGGTAGCTGCCGATTGTAGACAGTCGATTAACAAACTGGCCTCGCTTTGCAACACAGCAGTGCTCTAGGACTCAAATCACAGCGGTTTACTTGAGACGGCGCTGCTAACGAACTAGCAGGGAGCGCCACTGAGCAGATCGAGGTGAACCAGTGTAGAAACATTAATCGAAATATTCATATATGCAATTAACGGGTTGTGTCTGATTTTAAAGAGAAAGATGGATACCGGAAGACATATGTAAGGTGCCCAGTTATACTAGATCCCGCCTCAATAAGAACACAATAATGTACCAAAGTAATCTTAATCCTTCGCCCCTAGCGACTCAAGTTGGGTAATTAATTTTGGATTGAATGTTAGTAGTACATGGCTAATGCATGGTAATTGTAAGAAATGAAACTGTAGCAGTAGCTTTAAAGACGAGAAGGCGTGAAATGCGTTGAACACTCCCTCAGTGATTTTTCGTTCTAGCCAAGACACATGTTAGAAAAAGTACTGCATTGACTGCTTGAAGAGCTCTACTATAATCTGCTTTACTTGAGACTGACAAAGTGATTCAATGTTTGCTAGATTCATAGAGGAAGTGCTCTAGCTCACAGCAGTGGTATCACAATAGGCCAGATCGCCAAAATGTGCTCCTCTGCTATGCTGATTATCACTTCTATACCAACTCACAACAACATTTCCAGAGAAGAAACTAGATTTCAAAATCTAACTCTAGGATCTTAAAGGGGTTAAACCGAAGTGCGTGATCTTTATAAAAGAAAATTTGAAAGCCGAAATGTTTGCCTTCTTCCATCGAGGAGCAATAGTAGAAGCGCATATTTATACCTATCAAAGGCAAACTCCTCAATCTTTACTGGCCGCAATACATAAACCTTTAATCTTGGAAAACATACTTTGTTTTACATTACTTGATTTAGCTTCACAAAGAGAATAAGGAAACCAACTCAAAGGAACTGGAGCAGTACTAGAAAACGACTACTAAGCATCCTCTGTCGCTTAAACACCTTTATGAGTACTCAGTATTACCTTCCTCACCTCACCCATCAAGTAAACCTACTCTTTGGACTAGAGATTGACTTTGAAGATTCTTCTGGAAACTAATTGCGGCTGATATTTTGGTGTTCACTACCAATTCTCTTAGCAAGATCCTCTTGTTATTCCATACTAATTAAACAATTTTCGAAAATAAAAAACGAACCACCCTAATAAGCACATGCATAAACATTCATAGCACATATGCACGTGTGTAAATAAAAAACTGGTATGCATGCGAAAATTGAGAAAACAAGTGGGAGTACGGGAGTATGGCATAACGCGAAATTTCACAGGCATAAAGTTGAAAATTTGTGTATGGCAAGTTGTGATTTGGTAACTGATGAACTAGGGGACTGACTTCATACTTATGGTAGTGGGCTGAAAAGTTGATGAAACTTGGCGTGTGTTTGAAGCTTTGTGTCCCAACTTGGGTATACGAGAATTGATTGCTTGCCATGTATAGGCACTTCTGTATGTGGCGCGTAAGCATGTGTGAGCCTGTGTTTGGCGTACAAATTGAACTTGACGCACACAAAATGCGTCAGTCAATTAGAAGTCACATATGTTGTACATATTTGCATACATTTGGCTACATAGATACCCACCAAAAAATGTACACCCTGTATGTAGACTAGTAAGTTTTGCCGATTTTGGTTTGGACGCAGAACTGTTTCGGTGTTATGCAAAATTCTGTAGAGCTTTCAGAATTTTCTATTGAAGGAATTGCGGTAGGTATCGTTCCAGCCATAGAGTAGTACAATCAATATATTTTCGGATACCCTCAAACACTTATTATAGGTCGTGTGATACATTCATAAAGCATATACTCGTATTAACACTGAAGATGGCATATCGTTGGAAGCCTTATAAATTTGAGGTTCCGTTATAGCTCTCAAATTTGCTAGTAGCTAAACTGCAAGATAAACATTGTGATCTCTCAGCCAAATATACACAGACAGGGACCATAAATCGATTAGTAAAGAGCTGCTGAAAGCCGCACCATGGGTTCTTTATAACTGAGTAAAAAAAATCAGATGGAAGAAATATCTTTTCCCCCCACAGATATTTCAAATCGTTCGAAATGATATCTCTGTACTAGAAACGCGATCAGAATATCTTTCGGTGAAAAAACGAAGTCCCCACAAAATATGTGCTCAGCACGCAAAGGGATCGCTAATCCTTCGAATGGAGACAGCTATATGGTCTTTTTATAGCTCAAAGAAAAGCACCTACAATGGTGTAAAAAGGGGAAGGCAGATGTGCTTTAAGAGATTCCTAGCGAATGCGGAACTTGAACTTTAGGGATTTGTTCAGATTACGGTGATGTCCAAATTAAAGACCCAGTATCAAATCAACACGAGCGTCCGATACTTCTGCATCATATCGCCGAAATGAGTGCTAGACTTTTCGAACCAAATACCCCGATGAAGGTTTGGAATCACAGAGCAAGTAGTACTGGATGCTTTATTCAGAGCTGTTTATAATAAATCTCCAGGGCCCGAAGGAGTACGAAACATAGCCCTGAAGGCAGCTACCAAAGCAAGAGTATTAGTATTTAATGATATTTTCGTCTCCTGAATGAAAGAAAACGCGTCCCCTCGCACACACGTAGGTATTTATAAAGTTAAGGAGAATGCTTTTGTCCAAACTGTGGTACCGAACTGGAAACACACAACACGGTATGTTTTATTGCAGCCGTTTTCATAGTTATAATGGGTTTACGGAGATACCTTCCACGTTACGTGCCGACGCAAGGCTTTGTCCCTCGGAGGACTCTTCTTCTTTCTTTAAATGGCGTTTAGCGGTCTAAACGTTTCTTCTCTCTGGAAACTGGCGCCAATTGGAAACATCACGGGATCGCAAGCTACTCTCACTCTCCTCCACTTCCTCAGGCGGGGCCGATAAGAATAACTTCTGGGCCGGAGCATATTCATTCATTCGCACAACATGACCTAATCAATTAAGGCGTTGGGTTTTAATTCGATAAACTGTGAAAATCTTCTTCTATACTCGCAGTCGCCAACGCGTAAGGCTTTATAAATCTTTCGAAGAAGCTTACTCTCGCTTACTAGAGCCATCTCATCAGATGTTGTCAGTGTCCAAGCTTCTGCACTATACAGCAGTACGGGTGCGATAAGTGCACAGGATTTCTCTGTTTTATTAGAGCACTTTTGGATAGAAGAGGTAGATATAAAGGCAGAGGTACAGGTGAGATAGAGGTAGAGAGAGAAACAGCGGTCTCCTTCATCACGGAAGGCGGTGTGGAAGTACTATAATAAATTGCACTGGCCATATCATTATCGTTCCCACAACAGTCGGGATAGTACCGGAGCGTACCGGTTTCATGTCCGCCAAAGAACTGTCAACGCTCTTTGGAACTTTCGGGGAATGAATTAAAACCCAGTGGTCTTTGTTGGAGCAATAAAACTAAAACAACAGTTCTTGAATTTTTGTCTTGTTGTCCGAGTGTTTGTTTGCATCAGTCAGAAAATGATGTATAAATTAGAATCGAATTTACACCAATGTATTGGTAGATATTCAACTTAAAGTTTAAGATTTATTTTACTCAACTGCCATATTTCATTCGAGTTTTATACAGTGATGACAATAAACTTTGGCTCAAAATATTTTTATACACTGTAACTGTAGCCTCGCACAACCGCAGTAACCTAAAATAATAATAGTACTATCTAGTCGACTTCAGGATACCTAAACAATATTTTCCATGCGCTCCTTTATGTGTATGCGTGTATTAAGACAACGGATGTAGGCGGATGTAGGAGATATGCCAGTCGTTGGAGCACGTCTCAGCTGTGCGCGTATATAAAATACTACCGTTATGTTGATAAAAGCATATTTGTTGTACGTGTCATAAACGTGCATAAAAATCTTTATTCCGTTAGTATCTAATACCCTTTCATGGTAGAGTTGCCCTGCAAAAAATCGTGTGACTAATCTCTAAAGAGAGTGATCCGCGATTAATCTCTTTAGTCTACAGTTGGCTATAATTTAATTTTTATTTGTGTAGCATACTCAGAAGCGTGAAATTAAATTTTAGTTTTTGTAGCATACATATAGGAGTTAAAAGTACTTGTTCTGATAGAAAGTGGATTAGTACTTTCGTACCCGTTCGGGTATAAATGGGTACATTTGGTCTATCCATAGGTCATGCTCAAACCAATGTGAACAGTTTAGTCCATACAAAGTGCTCAGAACTGGCATTAGTCGCATCCTCCTTTGCGACTCATCCCGGATGCATCTTAGACTAATCGCATTTTTTGCAGGGTATACGCAGCCATACACACACACACACACAAATACTGGAAAATATTCACTATCGCTTTACTACTGAGTTACTGAGTAGAGCAGATGAGCGCTTTATTAAATCTAAGCAAAGAATTTCAGATTTGTTTGCCCGTTGCTAGGATTTATTCGATGTTAGCGACGGTGTAACATCAAATCGCTTTAGGGCTATGCCATCCAGCTGATGCCAAACTTTGGGCTTTTGCTATGTGGCTTGTTATGCAAGATACTAATTTGCCTGTTGCCTATCGAAGCGCCATACAACATATGTAAACACACGGAGATGCAAGGTGGTGCAAAAGGGATCGCGCTCTGTCATTTGGTTGCCCTTAATAGTGTCTTGCTAAAACTTTCAAAGAAAGGATTCCAAGATGGAACTCAATATTTTCTGTATCTAAGTCTTTTTGCTAGTAGAAAGCTCGCTGAGTGCACAGTTTATTCGGATCTAGAGAATACTAATAAAATTAGCTGTCAAGTCAAGTAAATTAGATAAATCGTCTGCTGTGGTCCACCTTGCCACGGTAATTTCCTTCGAGCGACCTCAGTAAGAATTTTTTGGACTCTTTCTATGTTGTATGCGTATATTTCATAGTGTGGACTTCATATTAATGAACAGTACTCAAGACGACCTCTCACCAGTGATAAGTAACGCGATTTAAGAGTGAAGGGGTCTCTGAACTCCATTGCGTTTCTCCTAATGAAACCGACCATAGAAAATGATTTGGATATAATGAAGTCAATATGCTGTCAAAACGTCAGCTTAGTGTCCCCTAATGACCCCTAAATCTTTCATTTCGGTGTATCGAGCAAAATGATCGATGTTGTAATCATGCACTATATTGTTAGGCTTCTTGGATAAGGTGACAACACAGCATTAATTAATGTTTTGACGTCATCCTCAAACATAAGACATTTAGCGAACTTAAAGAATTTTGGTAAGTCGTTAAAGAATAGAAGAAACATAGTGAGCCACTGTAAATTTCCTGCGGTGTACCAGACCAAGCATCGACGGCCACCCTAGACGTTGTGCTTCCTAAGTTAAGAAATAATTTTCTGTCAGATAGAAAACTTATGAAGAAGCCTAGGGGTCTGAGAAAGTGTTGTTCAAAGATTCAGGCTATATCTCAAACGTACCTTGTGCAAAGACTTTTGACTGAACTGAATCCAAAGCAACTGAATTACTAAATCTACAAGAAATGAAAATCTCTCTTGCCAGCTTAGACTACTCAAACTCTACCTGATAGAATTAAAATTTAGATCAGAGCGAATGTCAAAGAGGGATGTGTATAAATAATCGATTTTTACAAATTTTAAATATTATTATTAATTGTTATTATCAAGTAAACGATCAATTTATGTACTGTAATCGATTATTATAGCGTTCATATAGCCCAAAAAAATCGCTATAACTGCATCTGTAATGGGGATAGTGAAAATCAATGAAATTGCACCTCCAAACAATTGATTACTTGCGCTAAGCATCTTTCAAAAAAATAATCGATTATTGAGTTATCGAATTGTTCGACTCGAAGTCTCAACCCTAATGTCAAACAGCCGTATTTAGAAATCTAGCCCCACTGCAAAAGAAATTTACTAAAAATATTTGCAAAGATATGTGTTTGAACTCAGAACTGCATAGTTAGTTCGCTGATTGATGTTTTCGTGAAGGCAAAAGCTGACAACACCGCCAACAGGATGGAGGAAGCGCAAGGCATGAAGCTGATAGAAACTTTGCACATCTATTTTAGTGACCGTTGAAAGAAGAGACGAATTGTTTGATTTATATTTGGAAAGATACTACATTCTCAAAAATGTCGTTCATACATTTAGACATGATCTTGCGGCGATCCGCATTATAGTTAGACTCTTCAGCATATCGATTATCTGAGGAGACTGAAGCAGCAAAGTCAACTAGAATTACTAGAAAATAGACAAGATTTTGCAGTTCCAAATAATTTACCTTCTGCACCACCCAGTTCTCTAGTATCTCAACTATTTTAAGCCAGCTTTTGCAACTTCGCTACATTGGCAAAGATTTTAGTTAGCCATTGCTGTGGCTGTTATGTGTGTTATGCGAGTACGCTAGCAAAGGCAATAAACTTACGAATAAACAAAACAACAACAACAACAGCAACAAACATAAAAATAGCACCCCAAAAATGACACTAACATACTCCGTTACTCACTCGCTTAATACACAAAAGGATTACGCAAAGAACATTCCTCAAATTGCTTGTAAACGGCGTGCATGAGAGCAACAGCGTGCATATATGTGTGTGTGTGTGTGTAAAGACAAATGAGCAGAGGAATAACTAAATTTTTGAAGAAGCAAAAGAGCTTTGCAGAAGCGGAAGTAAGTTAGAAATGTGTAATTGAAGTAATAAAGTTTGACTGACAACCATTTTAAGCAGTCATAGGAATGGCATACAAACATAAATACATACACGCAAAGATGAGATACATGTACATACATTTATGTGTATGTATTAAGTATAAAATTTATATACATTTAAACAGAATATAAAGAGCAGGTGAGAAATGAGATTACTGCTACGTTATAAGTGCGCACATTTAAGTCAGTGGGCCATGTGAAATAAACATACAGACGTTTTATAAATATAAATGCAAAGACGTGCCTCTAGCTAAGTGAACACAAACAGATGTATGAAAGTTTGGGTGGTGGGTTTTCGTTTGTGCTGGGTACATACTTAAATATGCGCAGTAAGTTCACTTGGGCTTTAATGTCTATATATAACAAAGAAACATATCCCAACTAGCAGAGTTAGTAGCGGTAGCGTAGCCTTCACTAATTTTGTGGGCGCGAGATAAACACATATTCATTGTATGGTAGCTCCCGAAATGGCGAGTGATCATAAGGTTACGACGACGTTTTTGTTTGCTATCCGGCTACTTTATGACGACGTGGAAATTACGTCGCAGTAAGGTTGCATTGTGGTAGATACTACTGTTAGGTAACTAGAAAATTCTTTTACATTTTTTATTTAATTTTATTTTTGGGACTTTGAAGTAATATTTACTTTATTAAAATAAAAGATATGATATAGCTTACAATTAGCAAGAATTCGCAAGCTTGACAGCAGCAAGCTTTTTTAATTATCCTGTTTATTTAATGGGATAAATTTTGTTTATATAAATAGTAAATAAATTTTAAGTATTTTTCACCAAAAATTACTACTTCGAAGTAATTAGAACTTGTGATACTGACGTCAACTTCGAGTATGGTACTTTGAAGTAATATTTACTAGAAACTGCCGAACGTAATTATCGTGCATGTTTCCTGTGACACATAGTTTTTCAAGGGTACATTGCTTTCATTACTCAGGGTCAAAGGATTCGCATTTGCATTTTGTGAAGTGAAAGAACGTCTGTAGCAAATTAAACTAGACCACATTTTATAGTATCTGTTTGAGTTGTTATTGTTAACCTCGTTTGATGGTCTGGCGGTAGAAACTTAGTACTTGAGTTAACAGTTTTTACTTGCTTTCAACACAAGTAATTTCACTTCATTTTGTAGTTAGGCACAAACACATTGAGGATTTATTAGTGCTATTTACTTCTTGGTAGGTTTAAATATTAAGTTGTTCACGCACTAAGTTGTAACCATAGTCCCACATAGAGGTAATGGCTTCCACCCTAACACTCAAAACGACTACACTTACTTTAATAGAGAAAAAAGACTCTGCAGAATGTAGCAAAGCAAACCCTCTAGAAAGTTATGTCAGATTTCAAGAAACTTACAAGTAACATGATCCAGTTGCTGTTACTGTGGTTTATAACTTCACAGTTATGCAATTTTTTAAAGTAGTTAAGTAGTAGTAGGTAGTAAGAACTTCTTCAAACGCGGTTATTCCGTCTGATATCCACATGACTATAGGTTGACCATTGGCGTTAGTCGCTACAGCGCAGCTACCAAATTTCATAAGAATATCAAAACTTAGTGAAGGCTTGGTAAAATGTATTCTCTTGAGGTTGCTGTATGCGCATCTGTTACGTTGGTGCTAGTTGGGATATCTATGGCTATACTTGTATGTATGTTCATTAAGGTGTTTATATTTTAGGTAAGTTTTTTTCATTTAATTTATTTTTATTTTTCTAAGCTGAAAATTTGATTTTTTACAGAGCATAAAAAAATACGAAAAAAATTGGGGTTTTAAAAACTTAGCTCAGCCAACAACGTTCAGGGGGAAAATTTGATTTTGCTTTAATTTATATCGGAGTCAAAAAAATAAAAATTTTATAGAAATTCTCAACGATTATAGCATATGAAATTTACTTTAAAACTATTCTCTGATGAAATGCCGTGCAACTGAAAGTTTGGAAATTATGGAGCGACTTATTTATCATTTAAATTTCTATACAATAGCTGACATAAGGTTTTTTGGTCCTATTTATTTTTTTTTTTGGTACATTTTTTATGTTGTTTCTTGTACTTTCAGTAACGAATTTCATCTCCTACAAAAGCATTCTACGCATTTAATTATAAGCAATTCTTTCACTATAGAAAAATCTTTCTGAAGCGAAAATTAAAGTTTCCCGTGCGATTTGTATGAAAAAATTGATATTTTTATGAGCTCAACTTGAAAAGCACTTATTTTTTTTGTTTAATTTTTAACTTTTTTATTTTTTTTCTGTAAGAAATCCGAGAGGTAGCATAGAGCAAAAAAATTAACATCTAAAAACGAGACACCCTAATGCTTATGTGTGTGCATCTTTATACCTAGTAGTGCTACGCACACAAGGTATATTAACTTTAGTCGCCTAACGGCAGTACGTAACGGCAGTACGTAACGGCATAAACGGATCGAGATAGATATTGACTTATGTATATCAAAATGTTCAGGACGAAAAGAGAAATTGATTAAGCCATGTCCGTCCGTCCGTCCGTCCGTCTGTGAACACGATAACTTGATATCTTAATGAAATTTGGTATGCGGGTTCCTTGGCACTTATCTCCGAGCGCTATTTAAAATGGGCGAAAACTTTTTATATATAGAATATTTTCGAAAACACAAAAAAAGTGATTACTCAGTACATAATACACCTATAAGGATAAAATTTTGTGACTACATTGATATTGAGGCATAAAATAACATTTTCAAGAAATTTTTGAAAATGGGTGGCACCGCCCACTTTTGATTAAGTCAAATTTAGAAATAATATTAATCATAAATCAAACACTGTTCAAGATATCGAAACGAAGGTGTGCAAGGAGTGTTCGAGGCAAAAATGGGCTAAATCGGTTAAGGTACACGCCCACTTTTATATGAAAGATTTTGAAGAGGATCGTAGATATATTAACTAGGCAATAACTTTGCGTAAAATCGCTTTACATCATTTATATTTCACTTCTAAAGTTTCCGTAAACTAAGAAATCCAAAAAATAAAAATTTTCCGCCCCGCCCCTTTTGTAGTGGATTATTCCACAAAACTTTTTATGCTCCACCAAAAATTGATTTGTTGAAACGAAATTTGGTGATAATGTTCAATGTATAAAGGTAACTGTTTGCTGTAAAAATGGCCGCAATCGGTTAATGTCCACGCCCAGTTTTTTAACATAATTCTGGAAAATTTTTTTGTAAAATTTAATAAGCGATATTTCTACAACCAAGCAAGTTATATTAATCAGATTTTGCACACATAAGAAGCTTTTTAAAAAAAACTCGACCGCAAACAAATGTTGTCAATTCTGAAGAAGTAGGCGTGGCGCCGCCCACTTTTCGGCATAAAATTTCTGCTATTTTCAAAGGCAATCTCTTATAATTCAATCTTGATATTTCAATGAAAATTGGTCAGCTGCTTCTCAATAGCATGTATTATACTCCTGCCAAAAACTAGACAAATCGGAAAACACACAAGCAAAATTTTCGGACACGTAGTTAATACCCCACTGCAAAAGCGAAGTTATATATCTTTTTTGATTTTCATACCTTTCGTGAATATGAAATGTTCGTACGTATGAGAAGAAAAAGCGATAGTCCCATCAAAACCTATACTGAAATAATCAGGAGGATGAGCTGAGTCGACGTAGCCATGTCTGTCTCCAAATACGTCTATCTGTCTGTCCGTCTGTCTATTTGAACGCAAATACGAACTGAAAGTATTAAAATAGACCTGCGTAAATTGGGATGCCATAATAGATCACTACTAGGTATATTATATTCGGTTCCACCCGAACTTAGACTTCCTTAATTGTTTGTTGTTTCTATCTCACCTGCGCAAAAAGTTAAGGTAACAAAAAAAACAACATAAAAAAAAAACTTAAGTCAAAATAAAGTAAAAAACATCAACAAAGAAACAAGCGAGCACCCTAAAGCACTAAAATTGAAAAGAACAAACGATGCGAAAGGACATTAAAAATGTATAATCCTCCAGACGCGCTTGACCTATACAAATAGCAAAACAATTGACGAACGAAAAGTGAAATGCAACCCCCGAACGTATAAGACGAACTTGTATGCTCTTCACACACACAAACACATAAATTCACACACGCAGATATACAAAATTGCTTAAAGTGCTTAAAATATATATACGTCCCTTTTGTTGCGAAATTCACAACATGGAACAATGTGTGACAAAATGGTTTGAAAAGAGAAAATGTCCTTCAGCAAAATGTGTGTACATACATACAAATGTACAAGAGGTCTGTGGGTTTGTATGTTTGTATATACTTTTATGAGGTTGCTAGAAGCTTAAGATATTTCGTTTTAAGCTTTTTATTTTTGACTTTAAATATATATTAAGTACTTTCTTCTTTGTTGCGCTCGATATAAATTTATTTTTTTTTTTTTGCTTTTCATGGGTTTAATAAACGCCAGTGGGACTTCGTACGATTGAAAATGGGAGAAGAGGTTTAACGAAATAAACAAGGTATGTAGTTAATGTACCAATGCATTGATAAATTATTCAGTTGACTGATTTCTTTGTTAAAAGTGAAAAATGCGGAAATCAATGCCAGAGCGATTTCCATTTTAGAGCAACAAAAATGTTTGTTCAGGAATTTTGTTTGAGCTCTAAAAAGGAAACAGCTGGTGGTTTGATTTCCGGTTCATCGAGGATGAAGACAATGCGCACGATGCGCACGGTGGAGTCAGGAGAGCGCAGTAATTGGACAAAAAATATCTATTGCATTAAGTATTTGTCTTGATTTGTCAAAACATTAGTCCAAGGCCTATGAGAAAGTACGACCCCGCTTCTCATCGTACTCCTTGTTATAATGATTGGGAAGTAGAAAAGAGATGCCTAGTACTATGTCCGATGAAAAGGTGGGTGTGGGTTCCATTTCTCTATGCTTAGAGCCATCTTGCAGCTGTGAACAAGTTATGGAATTGAAATTGTGATATTGACGCTAAAGATCGTAACCCACGTATTCTATTTATCCGAACGAATTTTCCCTTAATCGCAAACCAGGGATCTTTGCTATTTCTTCGCTACCAAGTCAAATGCCATTAAGAGCTGTAAAGCGTTGAGTGCTACAGTCAGAGTGGAGTCTAGAAACCAACTAAAAGCTGTCGTTGTGTCATCTGCGAGATACTGATGTACAATAAAACCCTCAAGGGAACAGATGTTCCTATTTTTCAACGTCAGTGGGTAGTAATACGTCCTCGTTCAAAGCATATTTATTGCATGCGGCTCCCGAAAACGTATCCTGGTTCAAAGCATACATATTTTATAAACAATTTCATTTCAATTTTACCTTGGGCTAGCTAATCGCAAAGCTGCTGCTCTCCCGTAACTTCCGTCTCCAGAAAATAAACTGATAATGTACTTCTATTTGTCCTAATAATTGCTGAAGACTTATGGAAACTTTGCAGGCCGCTAAAAACGATTCACTTTCGTTACCAACCTCAAGAACCGATCTACGTCGAGATAGCTCACTGGCCAATCTGAATTTTTTATATGTTACTTCTGACCCATTTATGGTCTACTTTGGACAATGCTTGACCAAGCTCGATGTTATCGTCACTGGCCTGAAAACACCATTAGCCGCTTAGATGTCTGTGTACTGAGTGATGTAAACTAAGTGTAAGTTTTGTTTACGCACTTGTATTGACCTTGTATTAGTGCACTTATTTAACTTAGTTCGATAACTTCGCGATAAACAGAAAATCAGAAAAATTACGCGCCCAAATTACAGTGGACCCTTACAGCAACAATGGGAAAATGTACCTACAGGAGGAAATTCATAGATTTGTAAAATAGGCCACGGGAGGAAGAGGGAGGGTAGGGGAAGTGTTCGAGAGAAATATTTCTCGCAAGATTTATGAACCCGTTGGAGACGGTGTGTATCGGAGAAGATATAATGATGTGCCGTATGAGCTTTACGCATACGTTGACAGTATGGCGAACTAAAACTCAGTTCTGCTGATGGATAAAGATGCTCCCTCTCAGATAGTGTTCTTATCGGAAGCCGCTTATAGAAGTAAGTGAAAAGAAAAGGCCCACCGCCGATCGAAGAGTGAGGTGGTGCATGATTGAGGATCCCTTGAAACTTTAAATTGGCGCCAGTTGACGACCCGATTGGCATGATTTGTTAGATGGCTAAAATCACTTGAACGGCTAAATGTCAATGTCAATTAAGAAGCAGAAGGTATGAATTTTTGAGTTGTATACAGATATCGGAATTTTACAATTCCATTATATATATAAAACTATTTTGCATCTACTTTTATAAAAAAAATAAATAATTGGCGCCATATATACCTCCTGCGGAGATTAAGACCGAGCTTCTCTACAAATGTGTGGTGTGCTGTTTCCAATTTTTCCTACAAATTGGTGGGACCTACAGTTTCTTGCCGATTCCGAACGGCATTTGCAAAGCAGATGAATTTTTCCTGAAAAGCCTTCCATGGCAGAAACACACTCGGAGAGTCTGCCAAACCACTGCCGAGAGGGGACCCCGTTTTGAAAAAACTTTTCCAAACCACTTTTGATGTTACCTCTACCAGGGCTCGAACCTTGGACCTTTGGTGTGGTAGGCCCGCAACACTACCACCACACCGCTGCGGCTGTGTAAAAAAGACGTGATACAATTTAGGTTAAGCATCTAACATTACATCGATGAAAATTAAATTAAATTTTAAGCAGCAGTTTTTGAGTGATGCGCATACAAACATATAGACAGATATACCAAAATTTCAATTCTGCTACGTTCGCTTCTGTTATTCTTATAAAAACCAGTGTAAGCATTTCTTTATAACGATAATGTCTAGATAGAATTTTGTTATAAACATCCATACATAGATAAGGTAAGCTATAAAAAAAGCACTAAGCGACTTATGAATAAAATAACTAAATTAAATTGTTTTGTTCTGAATCTGAAATTTCTTCAAATGTGAACTTTTCGCTTGCGATTTTTTTAGGCAAGAAAAAAAATATAGCTAACATCGAAATGTCGTATATAAACGGCTAGTGCTCGGTCTCAACCAAACTTAAGTTATTAGAAATAAGTAATCGCAAGAAACCCTCAATATAATACGAGTATAGCATTCTTTAGAATGCAAAAAAACTTCACTAACCAACGTAAAAAATATAATGACATTACACAAAAAAAAAGTTAATTTGCATAAAACACAATGTATGCATACAAACGCATATGCGCCTGCTTATCTACACAAAATTTAATGCGAACACTACACTGCGTATACGTAATATTTTACCTTTGAATGCAGCAATGTGGCATGTATTAGCAAGGTACGCCCAGTCGTATACGTAATGTCACTATAATGTTCACATAAATATTTATTCGCACTTAGTGGCATGGTTGTGTACACAAACAAAAATAAATATAGCTGTGTATGAGAGTGCGGAGCTGGAGGCACACAAATCGCACACACACACTTCATAAGCGGGTGTAAAGCCACACCAACGCATGCTAACAATCACATACATACATATAAACGTTTACAAAGCATATGTGAATATGTATAAAAAACTTTATACGAATTTGTGAGCTCGAAACATGTGGACATTAATGTGGCAGGCACACTTCATTTAACCAACACCAACAACAAGAGCAACAACCATACATCTAAACAAAGAATGTCGTCATGACAGGAAATGGCAGAGGTAAAGGAGGTGTCATGCGACTGCTCAACTGAAAAAAAAGTGCACAATCATGCGTTGGCAGCACAAATACATGTACAAAACGAACAACAAAATCATACAAGTAGAAAGTAGAAGGCAGCAAAATGAAATAGAAATCGGAAAACCCCAATAGCAAACATACTTTAGAAACAATGGACAAACAAAACGAGCAAAAAGTTGAATAACAATAAAGGAACATAAAATATACAGCAAGTTTTGTTTGGGTTTTTTTTATTAGCATAAGCTTTTTCTAGGTTTTCTTTCATAAAAAAAAAAATAGAAATATATCAGTCCTTCCAATTTTAATATTCTTTGTCAAGGGTATTTGTTAAAGAATTTTCCATTTAAATGAAAATAAGCTAAGCAAAGTCCGCAAAATATGTGAACAAATCTTACAATTGATAAAAGTAAATGTAACACATAGAATTTTTACAATATAAAAAATTAAAGAGAGGACTACAAAATGTACACTGAACAACAAAAGTAAGAGAAGGGGTCTGATGAGAAGTTGGGCATTTCGAAACATGTCATCCCATACCATCGCTGTGCATATCGTTGTAATTTTTCTCTAATATCAATCAAAAAATAAAAAAAAACCTGCAATCCATATTGTACTACAACAACTGAGTAAAATCACGCTTTTTAAAAATATATTTCAAGCACGTCCTAGATCCACATTTTTAGAAAAAAAACGTCGGTGGCTCAGAATTTTGGTTGAAGCACGTGCTATACCAGAATATTTTCAACAACGCCCCATCTTAGAACGAGTTTCAATACACCCTATCTTAATGTAAACTCAATAAATTTTTAGTTTAGTTTTGAACGTGAGCGTTAGACTCAGACGTTTGCCTTCTCAGTTCGAAAATAGCTTATTATAACGGGAATTTATGTTATTAGCAGCAAACTTAAAAGCTTAATAGTCCAAATATAACAGTTAAATTCAGAACTTTAGTGGTTTTGTTTAAAAATAACAGTTAGTTCAAATCTTTCCAAGTTCAAAAGTAAGTGCCAGGTGCAGACTTTCACTTTTTAGTTAAAAATTAACTACTAAAACACTATTTAATTTTTTCAGTCGAAATATAACAGTTAACTTAACACTTTTATTTTTTCTGGTTTGAAAATAACAGTTAGTTTCGATTTTTTTAAAGCTCACAAACAAGGATTATAAATAAAATATTACTCTTTTAGTTCAAAATTAACTTCAAATATAACAGTTATTTTCTGACTTTTATTTTTCGTGTTTAAAATTAAAAGCTAGATTCGAGTCTTTTTCAGTTCAAAAATAAGGCCCAGATGCAGACTGTAATTTTTACTCTATATTTCTAGCTTATGAAAACGGACTCTTATGTCAATAGCATCAAGTATAACAGTTTATTAATCCAAATTCAACAGCTCAATTCGGTGTTTTTTATTTGAAATGCCCAAAAATAAGGGGTTGATGCAAAGTTTTACTTTTTTATTTCAAAATGACAGTTTTTTATTTTATCAGTCCAAATATAACAGTTAAACTAGCACTTTGGTTTATTTGGTTTAAAAATTAAATTTGTGTTCTATTTTTTTACAGCTCGAAAATAAGGGTTAGATACAGGCAATTACTTTGTTAGATAAAAAATAGCTTTTGAAAATAGTCATTTATGTCATTAGTAGCAAATATAACAGTTTGTTAGTTAACATATGAATTTATTTTTAAAGTTCAAAAAAAGTGTTAGATGGAGACTTTTACATTTTTGTGTTCAAAATAGTTGCTGAAAACGGTCTTTTATTTCACTGTTCCAAGTATAACAGTTAAAATCACACTTTTAGTTTTTTGGATTAAAATATAATAGTTAGATGTGCTTTTTTTAAAGCTCAAAAATAAGGGCTAGGTGCAGAATTTTACTTTTGAAATTTAATACTAACTGCTAAAACCGACTTTAATTTTATTAGTCCAAATATAACAGTTAAATTAACAGTTTTATTGGAATATTTTAAAGTTCATAAATACAACTGTTACTTTCTTAGTAAAAAAATAACTCTTGAAAATGGACATTTTTATTATTAGCAAAAAACCTAACAGTTCATACGTCCAAATATAACAGTTAAATTTGAACCCTTCGTTTTTTTCTTTTTTAAAACTAGCAGTTGTATCCGAGTTTTTTAAAGTTCAAAAGCAAGGATTAAAGGAATCGTTTAAAAACATAAATTTACATTATCGGTCCAGAGATAACATTTTAGTTAAAATATAACAGTTTAATATTACCTTTTATTTTTTGAGTATAAAAATAACCGTTATATTCGAATTTTCTAAGCTAAATAAGGTGAATATTGGAATATTACTTTTCAGGTTCAGAAATAATGGTGACATTCGTTCTTTAAATTTTGAAGCCCCCCAAAAGTAATAAAATTTGAGTTTTTTGTTTTCAATAAAAAAAATATCAGGCCCCTGGATTACAGCTCCATTCACTTAGTGCAATGTTTTGGCCCCTTCATCGTAAGCACACACACAAACTCTTTACTAACAAGTTTCAGTGCTTCATCCTATCAGACCTAATCTCATACATTTGATTGAGAAATCGAGTGAATTTTCTCTCTTAAATAGTGAGGGTAGCACATTTACTTGAAATAGTGTAAAAATGTGTCGAGCTCAGTGTAAGTACCTTTTTTTTATTTAGTTCTACCAACATTCAGCTGTCCGTGTAAAATATGTGCGCAGACAACAACTGATAGATAGAGCATTAAATGTTATGGACAGCAATAAATCTTTTATCTTTACTTTTATATTTTGGATTTAAAATTTTACAAACACAAAAGCTTTTTATTCACTTTGGCGTAATTTTCATGTCTAAGCTTGGATTGCATATTGACCTATCGGGTAACACCTTTCATTACCTGCCGTAATAAGGTAATCTTCATCGTACCAGGTATAACTGGGACAAAAACTGAAGAATAGACTGAAAACGGGATTTAACTGGAACCGAGGCCCAGAAGCGGAATCGGTACAGGAACTGATATCCAGATGGAAATCGGAACTGAAGCTGAAATAAACCCCCAAAATGAGGTCGGAGAGGAAATGAGACCGAGACCGAAAAAACAGGGCCTGGAACAGAAACTGGAGCGTCGACTGTAAACGAAACCGAGACTGGATGGAACCTAGAACTAAGACTGGAAACGAAACCGGAAGCGAAAAAGTTACCAAGGCTGGAACAGAAACTGCAGCCTGGACTGAAAACGGAAAAGAAACTTGGGCCGAGAAAGAAAATATAATTGGAAAAGAAGCTGAAACCTTGTTTAAAATTAGAACTAAAGCTAGAACTAAGGCCGGCAACGGGAGCAGAAGCGCAAATGTGACGAAGGCCGAAAAAAAAACAGGGGTTGGCTGAAGGGAGCCTAGGCTGTAAACGGAACCGAAACTGTAAACGAGATTGAAAGCGCATTTGGAACAGAAACTTGAATGGAGACCTAAATTAAAATCAGAACCGAAGCTTCAACTAACGCTAGAAAAGAGGTTAGAAGCGAAAATGGGACCATGGCTAAAAAGAAACGAACCGAAACTAAAACCTAGACTAAATCGAAGCCGAAGTTGGAACTAAGGGCGGGAACGGAACCCAAAAAGCAATGCAGGCTAGACTGAGAACCCAACAGAAACTGAAACCGAGGCCAGAAACAGAATCGAATAAGAAACTGAAACTGAAATCTTGATGTGAAGCTTGAACCAAGACCAGAAACGGGAGCAGAAGCGCAAATGTGACTTAGGGCGAAAAAAAGAACGGAAGCTGACACAAACACGGAATCCTAGACGGAAAACAGAAGCAATACTGCAAACAAGACCTAAAACGGAAGCGGAACAGAAACTAGAACCTCCATTCAAATCGAAGCCGAAACTGGGATTAACGATGGAAGCGGAAACGGAACCGAGGCCAAAAACATATCGAACAACGGGACCTAGAACGAAAGCTGAATAGGAACAGATATTTAACCCCGACTGAAAACGAATTTGAATCGAGGCCGAGGACCGAAAACGGAGGCACAAAAGAAACTGGAAACGAAGCCCGAACTGTACAGAAACTTGAACCTAGAGTTAACTTGAAAACGGTAACGAAGCTGGAACCTTGAACGAACCCGGAATCATAACAGAGTCAGTTTGTATTGATGGCTTTTAAAAGTAAAAATCTTTGGGTGACGATTCCGCGACTATTGACTGTCAGAAATTAAAAGTCCAAACATCTCGAGCCTATCTTAAGCTTGGTAAGTAAATTAGCGAACCGCCACTTACCGTTGTACTGCATGTGGACGGTTTTCGATCCATGGAAATCAACTCTCAGGAGCTTTAAGCTGAATTCTTGCTCTAATTTTGTCGGAAAATCAAAAATAGCCCACATGTCAGCTTAAGAAATGATACAGCCAAACTTAAAACAAATTTCACACGAGTTATAATTTCGTACACATTTCACATTATTTGGAAACTCAATAAATGTAGTTCACGCACTTTTACATTGAAATACGAGTAAATATTTACGCCCCACATAATCAAGTGAATTTAATTATGTATTATAATATTCCAATTAATAAGGCAAAGTGAAGTTTGACCTCCAATTTGCTGACTATTAAATGTTAGTTGATTCGGTAAATAAGCACATAATAAATGTATGAATGTGTGCGTGTGTGTGAAATTATGTAGCCAAGTTGTCTAGTCGTCGAAAATAAAAAAAAAGTGGGCTGCACCATGAAAGTGTGAGTCATGGAAAATTTTCGTTTGGGTATTCCCCAGTTACGCCCCAAAAACAAAAAACTTTTAATGTTTGCTTAATAAATGGCGTGTTTGGCTTAAGGGTTAAACACACAGACACACACATGCAGTCACAAGCAGCGCACAGTCAACTTACAGAACTCTTTGAGCAGCTTAACTTACGTTGGGTATAAGTGGGGACTTTCCTCAAAATGGCGAGTCTATGCCAGATGTGTGTATGTGCTAGGGGATAAGGGATATTTTTCAATGTTTAGTTAATATTAATAAATGTATGTATGAATATGTACATAACCTCTCAATTACTCAGATTACAGTATTATTAGCATAATATTATCCTTTATTTTAAGTGAATATAAGTGAGTGTGTCTTCATATGGCGTATACCTGCAGTGATACAAGAAATTAGTCAGTTGAAACATCAATTTCTAACTAGTCTACTTTCCAGCAGTTGTTGCTTTGTTCGAAAAATTACTTGCCGACTTTTGGAACATTGCACAGTCTCTCATGCCATCTACATATCTCAATTTTTCTTAAGTCAGTCTCTTCCTCTTACTTCTCTTCTGACTGTTACCTTTTGTCTCCCTTTAAGTCTTCTAATTCTTATACATATCCCTAGCGCTATTTCTAATAAGTTCGTCATTCTCTACTTTTTTCTTCCTTCACATTTTTCCATACAGATATATTCATAGATAAACAATACTTTCTCCGTCACAGCTAAAGAGTCATCACCAAAAAGCGAGGTTTCAATTTCAGGAAGAAAAAAATTATGATTTTATAAGCTTTGGGTCCAACAGCTGACTTTTGTCGTGTCAAGAATTTTAAAACATAAAATTGAATCAAATTGAAATTTCCTTTTGTAAAGTAACTGCACTTTAAGTTCACTGTTCCTGTCTATTGAATTTTTTGGTTGGTAGTTGATACTATTTCTGTCCCTTTTCTTCCTGCCAAAATGTTTCCCTACAGTTTCTTATCTCTGTTGCACTGATGCGGCCGAAGTTGTAATCGGATTAGTGGTGGTCGTTTTTTCGATAACATACTCGATATTTTAAAATAGATAGTTTCATAATGTAGCGTTTAGGTATCAAATGCGTGAATCAAGCTCCTTTGATGCTTGAATGCTGAGAGAAACTGCTATAGCTGCGATGTAGATGAAGTGTCACCTTCCTTCCTATCTAGAAGACGACGAAGCAGCTGGTTCTTCGGCTGTGATCTTTACTTGCCTCAGCGGCTTTTAAAAAGTTTAGGAACAATTTTAAGTAGCCTAATTATCGATTGAATGATAAATAAAATTCATTGAGAATGATAAGATCTGTTAAATAATGATTACTAATCGAAATGATTAACGGTTTGACTCGTTATTTTCTTGAGGATCCATTTAATGATTTGATTACCAGTACTTTACATTTTTAATGATTACTTTCCAATTCATTAAAAAAATAATTTAAAAAAATCATGATTTTTAACGATAAAATCAATAATAAACAAAAAAAGTTGTTTGGATTACTTTTGATTATTTTAGAATTTTTTTTTTATTATTTTAGATTTTTTTTCAGTATTTTTGTAGAAGCACATATACACATCAACTAAACTGAAAAAAAAAAATATAAAAAAATTAAAAAAAACCAAAAAAAAAATAATCAAAAGTAATCAAAACCATTTTTTTGAATTATGTTTTCTTATTTTAGATTTTTTCTGATTTTGTTTTGATTTTTCTTGATATTTTTTGATTTTTCCTAATCGTAATCAGTTATTAATACTTAATTGCATTTTCTTGAAAGACAATTAAAATAATCATCGCCAAATTAAAAAGCCGTCTAATTAATTGATTATCAATTACTAATCAAATTTAAGAGGTCTGAGATTGATCTTTCTCGCTGTTTGAGGGAAACCACCCGGTGACATTCTTGCTGATAAATAAATTTCTTTTACATTATATCACAGAAATAGTTCTTCTCGGGCTTAAATATTCATAAAACGGTTTATAAAGATTATATAGTTGAAAATATCATTTTAAAAAGCTTAGTAAATTTTTTTTTATTTTTAATGAAGTAAGGTTTCTAAAAAAGAGAATGGCTAGTTCCTTCTTAAAAAATTTTTATAATTAAAAATAATATCTGTAAAGTTCTTGGACAATGGTCGAATATGGGTGAATTATTAACCTCATTTTGTTCAAACAACAGCCTGAGTCAATATGTATTCACCAAGTGGATGTATGGACTAAGGTCCTCATTATGTAAAACATAATTTTCTTGACCATCTTGCGCGAATTACGTAAAAATTAAAAATGAAATCGAGAAATATAAGTGAAAGAAACCGGTTTATTGTTTATACAGAGTGCCGCATTTTTTCTCTTTCAAAAAGATTTAGATTTGCGGTTTGCGTCTGCGGGTGCATTTATTAGTGTTTTTACTATTTTACTAACGTTTTAAGTTGGGAGTTGCATAAATCCCTAAGGGTTCCATGTCTTTTGTGAACACTCTCTACTAGCGCCAAACCGACGCACACTGGGCCAGTGACACAAATTTGGCTCAAATTCAATAAGAGGACACAAGATTTCGGAGGATTTTCGAAATTCTGAGTATTTTAGAATTTTTTTTTAGTTTGTTTTTAAATTTAGTTTGTTTAGCTAATAAACTAAAATTTAAAAAGGTTGAGTGTTTTGTCCTATGAAAATGGTGAAATATAGTCTAACCTATTGAAAACACCTCAGCAAGGGCCTTTTTACATAAATTTCGATGTTTTTGCTCACTTTTACACAATGCAGGAGTAGTTGGGCTTTGAGATTCTTACTAGTTTTGCGGTAGCTTACAACTGGTTGGTTTCACTGTTGTGCTAATTGTTTATCCATTCAGCCGGTGCTTGTTTGTTCATTAGTGATTTATATACACCTACATATTAGTGGGTTTTGCTTGCACGTCTATCTAGAGCATGTTATGTGCCACACCTACCAAATGAGGATATTTTACACAAACACACAAGCATACTTACATTTACAGCAAACATGAATGTGTTTACCTACATACAGGGTGTTTCAAATAAACCCAAATATGCTGAGACGGAATTACTTTTGGGAAATCGTCTTAAGGGTGGTTGCCTCCGTTGCACATAGATTCTTTTGAGGCAACATATTCTCTATGAACTAAAAGGAAATATTGCGATCCCTCAAGGTTTATATAGCCATCTTTAGACGTGAAAAGAACTAGCTTCCTTCTCAAACAGCTTCCTTCTAAACAAATCTTCGGTGAGAGTACTTACAGATGTCATCTCAGGAGTCGACTTAGGTTAATGGAAGCACGCTTTTTCAACAGACCGTCAAATGTGAAGAAAGTGTATCTTTAGATCCTTCTTAAGTTCATATGGAGAAATAAGTGGTTTAAAAGAGAGTAAGTGATAATGGCTGGTTGGATGAATGTGCTTCCACCCGAGCCTTACTAAGGACATAATAGCTTCCAAGTAGAAGTGTGGGGTTTTCTATAGGCCTTCTCTTACCTAAACTAATTTAAATGTGTCACCTTACTTATAGAAAAAATCAGAATAATAATAAAAGTTTAATCAGCCATACTTCCACTACCTTCTGCTTATTAATTTGTATCGTTTGTTGCTCTCATTTATCACCCTGTATTCCCACACATAAAGCGAATATGCAGCAAAAATTTATTTAGTATCATAGTGAATTTGTTAAAAAGGAAGGCTTGGACCAACCAAATGGTCCAGTTAGTGTTAGTATGACAGCGGGTCTGAAGCAGCAAAACATAGCCACTTAACATGCAGAGCCCTAATGACAATGGTCAACAAAGGGAGCTAGCTGTTAGCGAGCGGAGCCAAATATAACTATATGCATAACCATTTGTATGTAGGCGTGGCAGCAAGCTATAAATACTCGTTCCAATATACACACACATACATACAGGGCTAGCGTACTTCAGCAAAAGGGCTTGCAACTCCCATACCCGCCGCTCAATGCATGGTTTTCGTACAAGCTTTCAACTTGACTCCGGGGCGTTTAACAAATGACACAGTGACGCCGTATGGACACGTGGAGCATGCAATGCAACATCGCTTATAAAAAGGGGTAGAAAAAAAAAATGTTTTTCTAAAAAAAAACTTGCGACTTGAAAAAAGCGTTGCACGAATAGCTAGGTCAGCCAGTAGCGTTGGAGTAGCACGTGAAAAACCAAGCAAGAATGAAAGATGAATGTATAAAAAACAATAACAAAATGTAGTGATGTGGAGCCGCACCCAAAGCAACAGTGCATAGCACGTTAGCTAAAACGCATATATTAGGGCATACAATACCGGGACTGTGAATCTCGAGCACCGGGATCTCGGCCACATTTTCACATTATGAAATCTCGAGATTATATATAATATATATATATAAATATAAAATATTTGAATTTTCATCAAATTTGATGATAGAATACATTTAGTGTGATTAAATACTATAGAACAAGTTTAATGCTAGCAGGTCAGCTTAAAAGTTTTGAAAATGTGTCCTTCATTCAACTTTAGGTATGTTCTATGAACGTCCCGTCTAGCAAATGCAACTTTTATTTTCTTCTTACAAAATACAGTCAATGTCAAATTTTTAATTTACTTTTCCAAAGAAGCTCCCAAGAGCACTGGAAAAGTGAAAGGAACACGTTTGGGTAACTACTGGCAATCGCGGTATGTCTTGGGATATCCCAAGTATGCACTCAGTACAAAATGCCCATAAAAGTATTTCAGATATATTAAGCGCTTTACTCCATTGCTTTTCGAATTCGGCACGATATAGCACTTAGAAGATTTGGGTCTAGCCTTTTCTACAATCTTTTCAACACACACGGCCTCTGCTTAGGCCAACACATTTTGCTGAGAACCTTTTTTTAAACAAAAATTTCGGAAGCAATTGGGTTTAGCTGCATCAAGCCTTGAGCCATGCCGACCGACCGTCTTAGTAGTTGATGTATAATTCTTATGTTTGACGAGCACTTGAACAGTCAAACATTTGTTTTTAGTTTGAGACATAGTTGATGATGATTTGAGAAAACAAAATTTCTTAATTTGAAAACTAACAACATGATATTTCAAATATAGTTTTGTAAGTTTGAGAATGCTTTCGATGTTCATTTAAAAACGATTGGAAAATAGGTTAGGCTAGGTTAACCCGGATAACCCTACGAAAACTTCTGAATTCGCAAGCAGCATCCTTATATGTAAACTAAAAAATTGTATAGGTATCTATGTAACTATATCTGCATTATTTTGAATGTTCTGTTCATTTGAAAGCACCATCTCTCGCGTTGCCACATGGCAACACCAATGTGATTCGGGTTAAGAGAGCGGGCATGGTATATCTCTCACTTTCACTCGGAGACATTTATGTCCATACTTTAAATGTATACCGAGAAGATTTGTTTGGCTTGAGAAGGAACCTAGTTCTTCCTCTGTCTAAACTTGGACCTTGAGACCTTGCTTTCTGAAATATTGAGCTGAGCTATTAACGTATTCGGGACCCCATGTAATAGAATTATAAATTATACAGGACGATGTTTCTGCATTAATATATTAAACAAAATGCATACAAGAGTCCTTACTAGAATTAAAACTTAAAATGTTTGTCTGTTAGTCTGCATGTTTATTCGCGCATCACTCAAAACCTGATGCATAGAATTCAATGAAATTTCCACCTATGTATTGCTAGGTAAATTCAAGGATATATACAGATTGTTCCTTCGATGATGTTCTCGGAGTTTGATTTAACCCCGAAATCTCAAGGCTTTGTTTGAATTACGTTTCGGTATTGCAATCACTAGCCTGCATAGACACTATAACACGCTAGCGATGCCAACCCCGGGATTCGAAATTTTAATTTCTTACAATTCCGGTATTTTCTTGATTGGATATATTTTACTTAAAACAAAATATGTGTGTGATATATTTATAAAAAGTATCTTAATGCTTCCCTTGTGGATTTTCTAATATGTTTGAATATTAAAATGCCTTTTTTCTGATTTAATTAAAGTACTCCTAAAATTCCTATAACCTAAAAATAATAATAATAATCGGCCCACAGTAACGACCGTCGTAAAATTTGCCTTTGTTCAACAAGCTCAATCCGTGAATAAATATTTAAAGGTAAGAAAGTTTCTCAAACAATTTTTTCTGTTTTTTCAACCTAAACTTTTGGAGAATGGCGAATTTCGCAATCCCGGGATTTGAAAATCAATCCTGAAAATTTTCGGATTGTAGAACTCCAAAAACTTGACATACCTATTACTCACATACCATTCAGCAGCGAACACAAATATCTATGAATGTGAATGCAATGAAAGGAAAGTAAGCAAATTACTTAGTAAGCGTAAAAAACAAAAGGCCATGTAATAGAGAAAATGGACCAAAAATTTTACAATAATTAACGAGACCACAAACATAGCCATTATCTTGTACCGATGCAGATTCTATGTATGTAAATATACACATATGTTACCATGTGCTGAAATATGATATTTTGAAAGGCCAGCACAAAAGCTTGTTTACATTGTAAGAACAACAAGCTTGCTTTCTGGGAACAAATAGATTTTTCTCGATTATCTGCTAGCGTTTAGTTTATCTTATCCACCAACGAACATTGTTGTATGGCCACTTTAAAGTAAAAATTTGGTTGAGAGAAAATAATAGGAAGTGAAAATTTATTAGAGAGCGCAAATACAAGTAAGGTGTTTGTTTAGGTTGGCGTGAATTTAGTGCTGGTTCATTCAATCTTGGACAATCTTTTGTTTCAAGAAACATCTATTTAATTTGTAACTCTTTTCAGTCTCAAGGTTTTTATAGTTTTAAGGAGCCTTTTCCATGAAGTTTGGCTGTACATGAGAAGCTTTTTGAAATTCGGTCGGGGCACCCGAATAGCTTTCTACTAAAATAGCTGAGTACAATGATCGTACTGACATTATAGACTTACACTGTGGATTCATTATGCAGAGACCCTGTGTTTGTATTATTAAAGCTCTAAATTATAACTAATTAATCAATCCTATTGTTATCTTCCAGGGAGACTAAGCCACCCTTATCATTTTTGCTATCTCAGTCCAGTTCTATCCCTACCTGTGCTGTCTAATTATGGTATTAATAGAAAACCCTTCCCATTTGCTTCCATGTTCATTCTCTAACGTGGTCCAGCCATAGCGGCTTAAAGGTCGTAAAGTTCATTTTCTTCGATACTCGCCGTAAACGTCACACGAGGTACCTTAAATGTTGGTGAGAACCCTTTTCTTGAATTTCCGAATTGTCGCCCCATATTCTATCAACACTATCCATGATTCCGAGCTGCACATCAGGACAGGTATGATGGGGGTCTTATAAAGATTGATCTTTTTTCTTCGAGAGACCTTACTAATTCGTCTTTCTATTTGGTTTCTATAAATACGATACACCTTAAGTTTTATGCAGACTATGAAGAGCATCTGCCAAACCAGATCATTTTTTACTTCAAAGCTTTTCACTGAAGAAAAGTATACTTGAAAAAACAGGTCCTCGGCAGATAAAACCATCTACCATGAGATTAAGCTCCCTATTTCTTAAATGAAGCTTACCGTCTAGACGATTCTGCAAGAGGCTACGAAAGCACAGCAAACGTTTGCTTTTCATCAATGCTATTAAGTCAATCAAAAATACCAAGCGGAATCAATTTATTCTTCGTCTGATCCTTAGGATATAGTATTTAAGGCGGGATCTGGCAACACTAAGTTTTCTAGAAAAAGAGGAAGTGTGCAGTGAAGGAAGGGTCTCGCCATTTTAAGGATCCGTGCACAAGGTAGAAGTGCAGCATGAATGAATGAAATAATTGAACATAGCTTCAGGTTAGCCGATAACTCCAGATTACAACAAGCGAAAACTGTCATTAAATCGTTAGTCCTTACCAGTTACCAGAGTTACCATTTAATATAGATTTCCAATCCAAGCCCTTGAACATTCTCATTTATAGTTTCAAACTTCATCTGCTCAAGCCTTGGCATACCCCTTAAAGATCAATTGTCTATTATAAAAAAAAGACGTTCATAGTTTTAAGTGGACATTGTAAGCCTGGAGCCTCCTTTTCACGTCAGTCAATGGTAATTACACTTAGGTTGAGTCGCTGCTGTTCGGATATCTAAAAGCAGTTAGTCTATGTATTCCGACTCCTGCTCCACCTTTCGGCACCTTTGCACAAATCCAAACATATGTCGGAATGTGCACGTATGAAAAACACAAATTACTTTTGCAAAGCAAAGCAAAAAATCTAATTTAAAAAGTACCAATTTGTGGTTTACATTATACTGCTCTAAAGAGATCTGAGATAGTAGTAGATTAAGTAAAAAAAATAAAAGCTATGCATATAGCTACAAGGCACCCACAACTTGTAAGCAGGGATGGATTTACTGTAAGGCCAAATGGCGCCAGGGTCCGAAGAGAAGCAACCATCTTTCCGCTAGTGTGACTTAAATTCGGAAGGAAAAGAGAAGTTGAAGAAACCATGTGAGTCAGCCCTTCCGTCTGTGAACACGATATTTCTAGACAAATTTTGAGATATCTACATTGGTTACCGGGCTCCGGGGCACTATCGCTATTTAGAACTGGCCAAATCGGATAATAGCTATGCCCACTTTTTATATATGATATTTTGGAAAAGGTCAAAATTTGGTGCTTACATTAAAATTGAGCCATTCAGTTAATTTTTTTGTTGTTTTTTAAAATGGGCGTGGCAGCGCCCACTTTTGATTAAGATTACTTTACAAAAATTATTTACGATAAGTTTAAACCTTTGAAGATATCAAACAAAAGTCACACGTGACAAGCTTAATAGGCATAACTCGGTCGTGAATAAGTTTTGCAGATTTTGTTTAAGTCGGCGTGGCGTTGCCTACTTTTTAGTATAAAAACTATGCTGTTTTCATTATATTTCAACAATAAGCGGATTTTCATATATATTGGCCAAAAATTAAGTAAATCAAAAGAAACCAACAACATATGCGGTCTAGTTGTTACCACTATCTGTCATAGAAGATACTCTTCGGATTCGACATGTAAGTGACGCCATTTTGTAGAAATAATAAAAAAGTAGTTCAACACAAATTCAAAAAAAAAAAGGCTTCCTTAGTCTTCTAGGCGGTAAAGCGGTTTTACTTCTTGCTACTGCATTTCTTGAATTTAATAAATGAAAAATTTTTTTTTAAAGGTTTTAAAAAAATTGCACGCCCCACCAAAGATTTCCTTCATGACCCCGAAATTCGAACTCCGACCCTGTATACCATTTATTCACACTTACATAAAATATTTTTGTTTTGGTTCCACTGTAGTCTAGTGGTTAACTGTGTGAATGAAAACCACTTCCTCAGTGAATGCTTTTAGTTTAGTGCAGGTATGAATGCTTTTTAGCACAAATTTTCGTAAATATTGGCATCGACATGTGCACCCATATGCGCGAAAATGTTAGGGCTGTTACAGAGCTTAGACGCGTACTGGTAAAGGTCTGAACTTCTAACTGATTTAGACCTCTCATTTTAGTTTTGTTGGGTGAAAAAATATCTATCTCTATTTATTTGTCCCTTAGATGCTAGATAAAATACTTTCTACTTGCTGTTAAAAGCATTTTTAATAGAAAGAAAAAGAAATAAAAGAAATTTAGTTTATTTGGTCTTAAAACTGAATAAAAACTTAAATAAAACATAATGTTTTTAATTTGAAATGTTTAAAAAATGGCCTAAGAACTATATAATAATTTCTCCTCTGCCTACGCAGTTTCTCCACCCCATAGAGGTTGTGCTGAAAAATTGAGATTGTGAATTCTTAATGAGTATCAAAAAGTACTTTTAAGTTTCAAAACTAGAAAATCATCAGCGCACGCTATAGATAGTTCACATAACTTTCTTACAATTTTACCAAATCAATATGAGTTTTCCAAAAAATTTCTCTTTTCACGCCTTGAGGAGCTGATATAGCAAGCGCCAAATGTTTTTTTTATATGTATTTCCAATACCAGTAGAATCGGACCATAAATGCGATTTTTGCAAATAAAGCGATACACGCACCACCTATCGGGAAACATTTTGCCATTGTTGTCGAAACCTCAGCGATGGGAAAAATTTCAAGTTCGTAGCGCCACAATAAATTAGTTGAAACACGAATGCAACTACACCGAGTTTTGTAAATTGATTCGCATTTTGTAAAAAAAAAGCGACTCATGCGCCACCTAGCGATCCCTTTTGCTCACACTTTTGAGTATTAATTAAAGTCAAAATATCAGTCGCTCAAAATATCAGCCAAATCGGTCCTTAAACACGATTTAGGACCGTTTGCTCAATGTCCGGCTAACGCTGTCCTGCAGTTTCATTGACAGAGGTTTCTGGGCTATCTTTCAAACAAAGTACCGCTTAGCGTAAACCAAATTTTGAGAAAAGGTCTCTAAAGTTTTCATTCTCCCGATCTCAGCGCCACCTAGCGGCACTCTTTTTAAGAAAATATTTATTTTAGTAGTAGCAAGACAAGTTCTCAATTTAAACCAAATCGCACCATAAAAGCCGATTTGTGCAAAAAGAGGACGGAGTTTTTCCCCTTTATATTGCATTATCATCGTAACCTAAACTATGGTGAAAACTTCTAGACCACAGCTCAACGGGAAGTTGGTTTAACATCGAAGACGAAAATATGAGCTACAGTTACTACGAATGCGACCTTATATAAATATTTAAAAAAAACAATAAGTTGTTGCTGAAACTTTGAGTTTAATAAACATAATAATAAACAAATCTAAAACAAATAACTGCCGCAAAGGTTAAGTGCTGCCTAACATTTCAATCAAGATTGATTAGAAGTAATTTATACGAAACTATTTGTTTTCAGCTGTAGTGTGTACATAGTTTTACATTTTTTTCAACCGTCGCACAGTGGGCGATTTGGTATCGCTAGCGGCGTTAAACTAATAAGTTAGTTGTTTCTTATCCGATCAAAATAAAACTTGGCACAATGGAAGTATTCATAAAAGGAAACAAGCTTGCCAAAACTGAATGGAATCGGCTCAACCTTCTAGTGACCACTGCCACTTTTATACAGGCGTTATCATATGAAAATTTTAAATTTGATATCTCTGTCAAAAATAAAGGTAGTTTGCCGAAATTTGTTTCAGCTTGTAGACCTGCAAACTTTAATGCAAAAACTGTATAAGTTTCTGGAAATAAAAGTGCTACCGCCTCTTTTATAAATATATCCCCAAGGCTTAGGAAGCTGTATGAAAATATTTTTCTTTTTTATTTCAATACCAGAAAATATATCTAGATAATTTTATAAGACAAAATTAAAAAAATTAATATTCACAAAAACAAAATATAATTATTCTAAATCTAATCTATCAGAGTCAGGCAAACCTGTTTCCGGATTCTCTATTAATAGCAAGTTCATAAAATCCTCGTCCAACATATTTCTTTTTGCAGAGGAAACTGAAGAACTATTGGACAATGAAGTTATTAAGGATCGGAAGAAACTAAAAGTGCATTTATGGTGTCTCTTTTCCATGAATCAAAATTCTATGAACGGACGAAGGCATGTAAAACCAGGGACAGAAAGGAACAACAATTTCGGCAGTTTCCAAAGCTTATGGATCAAATACTTTAGTGTTAATGTCATGCTCGCAGGCTAAATTTCGGAATTATGCATGAGTACAACCGTTGAAGCATTGTGGTGTCCAGCTTTTGAAAAACTGGAGCTTGCAGCTACCAGCAACGCTTAGAATGATACTTCCTGTACAAGGTTGGCCACTTTGTCAACTGGTGTTTTAGTAGAAAGCTCTGGGAAATCTTTTTTCGGACGACCAACATCTACTTTAATTAACTGTAGTAGCATATCTAGCCATTTCTGGTGTCGTTTCTCGAAACACACTTCATTTTTAGCACAACTCTTCCAACTTTCAACAAGTCTACTATTAAAATTTCGTAGTTTTCTACCAACTTCGCAATTCTGCTGAGTACTTAGGTTATTATTTTTAAGAACTGTGCCAAAAGCGTAGTTTTCCATAGCAAGAAACTTCTTCCTAGGTATTTCTTTGTCCAGCCATACTAAGTAAATATCACGTTTTGCTACTGAGGACATTGTGTCTAAAAAATGATAAATTGAAGGGTAGCGCAGTTGGAGTAAGACATTTTGGACACACAATTAAACACGCTTTCACAAAATGTTAAACTTAGCTTGAATACGCTTGAATTTTATGAATTTCTACTCCACGAAATACAGGTGTACGCTACCAATATCATGTTGTTAATACAATTAAATTCAACTAAGTTTTATAAGTAACACATACACAAACAGATCAACCAAATATATATTACATATAGTACTTACCTTGATATAAATTAAAAAGTAAACTTTTAAGTTAATAAAGAAAAATATTATTATTTGCAGCGAAATCAAAAGAACGTTCAATAAGACAAAAAAAAAATTCGTAAAGCACTTGCTAAAAAAGATGTTATGTTTGACAGCTAACGGCTGCTTGTATTTGCTTGGAAGTGGTAATTAACTATTGATTATCAACTAATTTAAGCAATTGTTATCGATAGGAAATGCAAAATTTCCGTCTTATTAAACTTAAAAATTGAATAAAACGCCGCTACCGCCACCAAATCGCCCACTGTGCGTCGCACCGATCGAAATATTTACGAAAATCGGTTTAAAGTGTGTAATAGTTATAATCGATTTATTGAATATCGATATTTACCGTAAATAAAACGATACAAAAATGGATACTATAGTACCTTTTCTAATGGGTTAAAAAGGAATGGGGCTGTTCCTTTCTTCTACTAACTTTTACACTGTGCCGTCTTGAGTTATTGATAGCAATTACCATTGTGATTATGCCAAATCGTATATAAAAATAAAAAAACTCCGATTCTAACACCGTTGCTGGCACAATCACTTTCGTCACATCCCTGTTAAATATATAAAAAACTTTTGTGCTCAAAATTGGGCACTATAGAAGCTGCGTTACCAAAACCTTCCAATATCACGTCATCGCCTCCACCTATTACCTGCCCTACCTCCCTTGCAATAAATCAAAGTGCAAAATTTTGCTTTGGGCATTCTGCGTCATATTGATAAATGCCACATTTCCTGCTTCATCACGCACGCCTAATTTGGCTGTTCTGCTACTATTTGACTGTTGAGTAATCTAAGTTAGCACTTGCAAATGTCATTTGACTGGATATTCATATGTACGGCAAGTGCGAAACTTCTGAGCCATAAACAGTAAAAGTGTAACAACAAACTGTATTGGTTGATGTCTCTCTTAGTTTGCTCCTATGCTACGCTATGTTTGTTGAAATGTTTTAGCCATGAACTGATGGAATTTTGCATTGAAATCCTCAGAAAAGTTAGAAAATATTTGTTGTGCTAATAATACCAACAACAACTTTCATTGGCCATCAGGTCATGAGTGATGACTATGATTTAGAGAATTTCGTTCTATTGGAATTTCGGATTGGATGATTTTCGTGAATTTAGCCAATTAAATTGCAGTAACAAAAAGCCCATGACTCTCAGAAATATTATGATTTAATTATTTGCGTGATTGTTCTACAAAGCTAAGAGTTAACTTACAAGCTTTTTTTATGAAGACAGTTTTAGTGTGAATTTCTTGTAACATTATAAGGACTGTTATTATTGTAGCAGTACTTTGCCATGCTAAGTCGGCGCATCCAATCATGGAATGGGACGTGCCGGATCAACCAGGCTTATACTGGTCGATGTGGATTTTAGTCGCCTCTTACGACAGGCATAACTACCTCGCGATTATTTTAACGCCCTAAATCGCAGGCGTTCTTGTATATTTGTATTTTAATACAATCTCAGAAATGACTTAAACAATTTGTACCCAGGTGGTAGGTTTGCAGATGGTTGTAGGAGAATTTAGGTGATATAGAATTCAGGAAATATCTAATTGTAGCAGAATTAGGCAGGATTCGGGATGGTTTCTGGAACTCTTTGGGCATCATTTCAGGACTTTTGTTTGGGATGATTTCGGGACTTTTTCAGTATCATTGCAGGATAATTTCGGTATTGTTTTCGGGATAATGTGGGCGCCTCTTTGCACAGCGGAGGGGCTCACTTATAAGGCCTGGATCCCTTTCGCCCTTTAGACGTTCAGGATGTCGAACCATCTTGTCCGCTTAAGGTAGCGCCAAATGACTTCGATTTCAGCAGAGGCTAGCTCCACTAAACTATTGAAGAAGTAATTGTTTAGGCACTTCATACGATTTCTAGCCAGTACGAGACAATTGCAGAGCAACAGTTCAGCAGTTCCTATTTCCTCCTCGTGCCTGCAGCTACGACAGAAGTCTTTCGATGGGTTCCTCATGCGTTCACCATGTATTCCCATCAGACAGTGTTCCGTGAGGACCCCACTCAAGGAGCCTAGGGAGAGCCGCTTGGGGTTTAATATGGACTCGGTACATTTCCCACGGATGCGAGGCCACGTTTCCAATGTTCATCTAGAATTAGCTTTTTTGCAGAATTCATGTAGGAGCCAATGTTTGTACATAGTAAGAGAAGCAGTAATGTTCTTTCCTTGGTTAGTCTCCGATTGCTTTGTGGCCTTCCATGCCATCTCGTCAGCACCGCAGTTGCTGGTGTGGCCTGGGACCCATACCAGTGCTGTGAAGCTAGTTCATTAAGCGATTGCCTGCAGTCGATTGCTCACTTCAATATTGTATAGCCGCTTTCAAAGGCTTTGATCGCTGCTTGACTGTAGCAGTATATTGACACGGATGTGCAGTTTTTGGAGAGCAGCCAGGCAGCCTCCTTTATGACTGTAAGTTCAGCCTGTAATACTTTGCAGTGGCTTCGTCGCCTAATGCTTAAGGAGGTTTATGATTGTTAACGTGACATTTCCTGGATCATTTGAAATTAATTTTGGGACTATTCGGGACTGTTACGTTGATTTTCGAGATTAGTCCATGATTATTTCCTGATTGTTTACGCGACTTTATTGGGACCATTTTCGGGATCATTTTGGAACTGTCCCTGAGAAATGTCCTGAAAACAGCTCAAGAATGATTCTGAAAAAGCCCCTATATGATCCCAAAAACAATCTCGAAATGGTGCTGAAAAAGTAAGAAGTTACCTTCTAGTACTCTAGCACTTCTAGTAAGGTTGTCATCTAGTGTGCCACCCCATTGCATTATATCTTTTTGCATATCCGCCTTTATCTTGAAAACATCTTGACTTATTTAGATGAAATTTTATAAATAGGTTATCTCCTTCAATATATGTTCTCTTACATAAGTGTTGCCACTCAGCTGGTTCTTATAGAGTTGCCACCTATCTAAATCTAAAATAAAAATCAAATAAAATTTGTCAATGTGAGCATCAAACGAGTAGTAATTTACGTCTTATTTAAACCAAAAAAATTCTAGGTAGGGCTACCAATTTATACATATTTATTTTTTCAATATACGCCCAAAAAATATACTGCCAAAAATTTCATAAAAATCGTTTAAGTAATCTAGACGCCTACGAAAATCACACATTTATTTTTATTTTTAAGATTTACATCAAAATGAGTAGAAAAAGTACATTCTCCTGCCATTTGTTTCTATTGCTTTAACCATTTTATCTATCAATTTTTAAAAACCATTAATTAAATTTAATAATCGAAAATGCTAACATAAATATTTTTCATTGATTTTGTTATTTACAATTTCATACTCAAACGTACTAAACATTTCTCATCTAAGAAAATATTTTATTTTAATTGCTTACATTTCAAACATTTTTCCAAAAAATCATTTTCTTTTCTCAATATTTTCACACATACCTTGACAATTCCTTTGAATTGGTGCATAACAGCATGAATCCTTACAAATATAGGCAAAGTTTGCGATTTTCTTCGAATAAATACTTCCTTCCAAAGTACGAACTGCTTTAATATTTATATAAAGAAACAATTTTGCAATTTTCTTTTATGTAAACTGTTTTCGTATTCGAACCCATGTCGGTATCTATGGAGGAAGTATAGTTGTAGACCAATCACTTCCTGCTTCATACTGATTCTGGTTTACAAAAACAAAAATAACATTTTCGATAATACAATTTCAATACGTAAAGAAATTTGCATCCTGCTGTACACCATATCTGTTACAGAATGTGCTTATGTGTATTCAATACATTCGTGGAGACTAACAAAAGTTCGCTTATGAAAATAGTTTTAAGTTGTTTCAAGGTATTCCAATTAAAGAATTTTTAAAAATTAAGATGTGAGACCACAGATCAGGTAGTTACAACAAAACCAACAACAAAATATCACAAACAACTTAAAAAGGGATCAGTGTTCGATTCCCTATGAGATTTGTCGACTTTTTTGATAACCGTGACTTTATTGGAGCCATTAACTCTCTAAGTCCTGACATTTATGAAACAGGTAGAATTTTTTTTAACCAGTGTATTGTTTGGTATCGGAAATAGCATTATTCATGGAAGCAACGACTTTTTAAACAGTGTTTTTCTGTTGGATACCTGTGGTTGTATTTTAACCTCGGATTTTTTTGGAAACCAGTGACTGTTTTGAAAAAAGTTATATTTTTTTGGAACCGTTGACTCTTTTGAAACCTGTGTTTTCTTTTGAACCAGCTATAATTTATTTATACTTTAAAAAACATTTGTGATTTTTTGGGAGTGGCGACTCTTTTGGGACAGTCACTTTATTGAAAATGATTATTTTTTAATGCTTTCACCTTTTTACCAATGACGTATTTGAAGTCGGTATTTTCTCCGAATTCAGTGACTTTTTTAACGCCATGTTGTTCTGAAACCAGTAAATTTTGTGATACCGAAGACGGTATTAGAGTTTCGACTGTTGAATCAGTGACTTGTTGGGATGAGGAATTTTTGTTCAATTTTAGTGTTACTACCTTCCACACCAAAGGTCGCAGGTTCAAGTAATGAAACATGTCCAATCGAAATGTTTGGAAAAAGGTTTTTTAAAACGGTGTCGTCCCCCGGCAGTGATCGACAACCCCCGACTGAGTTTCTACCATGAACAAGTTTCTCAGTCAAAATTTATCCTCCATTCCGCAAATTTGTAGGAAAATTTAGAAGCAGTAGACTGCAAAAATTTCTAGAGAAGCTGGGCCTAATCTTCTTGGGGGTATTTCGCCACAAATTGTTCTTATTATACTATTAAGTTTTGAAACGAGTGACTTTTACCATACTTGTACCGGCTACGATTGCGTTCCTGGAAGCCCTTACAATACCGGAATAGTTGCGAAATAGAGAAAGAGTTATCCCATAATCAAAAACGGAATTCGAAACGATCTAAAAATTTTATTGAAATAATCGCGTATCGGCCACTAATCGATTAACATTACTTGAATATGTAAAAATAGCATCTTAATGTATATTGGAACGATGTCGCGTCATCTCGCTTGAAATTTAGATTGAACACAAAAGACTTTCGAGGTTGCGCCATCTTCAGTGTCGTTGCGCTATGTAGTCACCCAGTCCATGCTCAAGATAGAAATTTAATACTATGCAGTATATTTTTAATGACTCACCTAGAAACACTAATACAGACAGAAAGTTGAGGAACTCTCATAATGTTTGATTTTGATCTAATACGGATCACATAGGTGTTTTTGTATAATATCTATTATATACCAAATTCGATCGGTTAAAATTTTTATCATATGCATATAAAGATTTTGATCCAAATTATATTGACACCACTGTTATTAAAAGAAGCATATATATTTTAATATAGTAAAAGGGATCTTAAACTTCAAGTTGGTCATCTAGCAATACATTGTTGAAAATTGTATTAAAATCTATGCTACAAATTATGAGTTATGCGCGTTCAAACATACAGAGGTACATCCAAAAATTCCAAAAAAATTTGTTCTGTCCTCTGTTGCTCTTAGAAATAATCCGCTTATGTACTTTTCTTGGATACAAATATTTTCCTGATATGGGTATGTTATAATTCTATTATAAGACTTACTGCCACTAGTGTAGACAGGGGGCGTTAAAGGAGGTACTAAACTTTAAATTGGATATCTAGCAATATATAGGCGAAAATTGCATTAAATCGTAGACAGGAATTTTTTTTTATTCGAACAAACATACAGAAAGGCGCGCAAATTTAAAATTCAAACAATAACTTTTTACAATTATAAATACTAAAATGGGTTGCCCTAGTATAAAATATAAATTTTATCCCAAATAAAACAGAATTATTTTTTAAATATTATAATTTTTGTTTAATCCGTCCTGATGTCCATTGTTTCATGAAGCGTGCACCACTGTGCAGCAGGTAGAAACAAACGACAACCCAAATTTCCGAATAAAAAGCTTTATTGGTTTTAATATCCTTTCACTAAGTGATTAAGATAAGATATTATGTAACCATACAAACATACTGACTTGACTTATTTACCGCATATATACATATAAATTTATATTTGCATATATGTATACAAAAACTTCTATATATGTCATTAAATGTGTATGTGAGTTAATAGCTTTTAGATTTCAAGATTTATTACTTTTCACTAGCTTTTGTGTAAGTATTTTTCCATAAAATCCTTGAGACAGACCAGTGTGAAGGATAGAATTGAAGGTAAAATTTATAGCAAAATTCCATTCGATATTGCTTTTGGCAGCACAAAAGTGGTTATTGTTTACGGCAATGGACAGTTGCCAATACTGGGCGAGTATTTTATTTCATCACTTTTGTTTAGTACGCGTAGTTTGTTTTGTATTTGTGCGATGAACTCGTAAGAGACGGAAGGTGCAAAGAGATTGTAGCAATCATTGAAATATCCTCTTCCTAGAAATTCATAACGATTTCCAGCAGCACCATAACATACCTGCCATCACCACCACTACATCTACGCTGTACCAACTCCAGCACAGTGTCGATGATAGTCAATGCAAATATTTCGTCCTTGACATCCTTCATTCAATCTAAGGTGGTTGTAGACAGATTTGGGTACACAGGGGCAAGACGTCTACACAACTGGTCACCCAATAATGCGCACTAGCAAGTAGGTGCACCTAGTACAAGTAAACAAAGTTATATATATAGCAGTGGATGTATGTGCTCATATATATATATCTAAATTTATATATCCATGAATCCAAGTTGATACTGTGCAAATGTGCTCATGCGAGTCGAGTACACATTTGAGAATGTGAGCTCAAATATTTGCACAATCATCGCAGCCATTCAAGCTCTTAGATGATGAACGAGCAAATGGAAAGAGCGCTTATATATTTGTGTGATATATGTGACTGCACAGTAGTGTGCACTGAAATAACGAGTGGCAACCCTTTTATGGACAGGCTATAAATCTATGGTATAAACAATTACGTATATTAATCTGTATCAAAATTAGCAAAAATAAAATAAAGCTATATAAAACAATAAAATAAAATTAAAAAATAATATAAGCTAAACTAACAGAAGATAATAAAACAAAATATATATAAATTAAATTATTAAAAATAAATAGCAAATAAAATATTTTAAATTAAAATTTAATTTTTGGGACACACAATAAAATAATATAAAATAAAATAAAACAAAATAAAGTAAACTAAAATAAAATAAAATAAAATAAAAGAAAATAAAATAGAATAAAATAAAATAAAATAAAACAAAATAAAAGAAAATAAAATAAAAGAAAATAAAATAAAATAAAACAAAATAAAATTTAAAATAAAATAAAAAAAAATAAAGTAAAATAAAATAAAATAAAATAAAATAAAAGAAAATAAAAGAAAATAAAAGAAAATAAAATAGAATAAAATAAAATAAAATAAAATAAAATAAAATATAAAATTAAATAAAATAAAGTAAAATAAAATAAAATAAAATAAAATAAAATAAAATAAAATAAAATAAAAGAAAATAAAATAGAATAAAATAAAATAAACTAAAATAAAATAAAACAAAAGAAAATAAAATAAAAGAAAATAAAATAAAACAAAATAAAGTATAAAATAAAATACAATAAAATAAAGATTAAAAAAAATCAAACTACATAAAATAAAATAATATAATATGATATAATATAATATAATATAATATAATATAATATAATATAATATAATATAATATAATATAATATAATATAATATAATATTATATTATATAATATATTATATTATAATATAATATAATATAATATAATATAATATAATATAATATAATATAATATAATATAATATAATATAATATAATATAATATAATATAATATAATATAATATAATATAATATAATATAATATAATATAATATAATATAATATAATATAATATAATATAATATAATATAATATAATATAATATAATATAATATAATATAATACAATATAATGTAATATAAAATAAAATACAATGAAAATTTTTTTTTTTTAAATGCAGTAAAAAAATAAATAAAATGCCGATGGCACAAGCCGTCTTTTTTTGGGATTTGCTCAACATATGATAGTTGAGAAAAATTGGCTAACGACAGAGTCGATAAAGCCAGAGACGCAAGCCCATCTTACATCAACCTCTTTATCCTAGATGGATAGGCTGGATGAACAGTGATTTCGATAAAACTTAAACTGTGATAATTAGCATCCGCCTAAGTAAAGGGCAGGCATGCTAATCTTAACCAGATGAAGAACAAGACAGTCGGGTCTACTGATATGTTATTATAACTCTCTTTGATCAGCATCCCTCAGTAGAGTTGCTAAATGTTATAGCAACAACATACCCGCTCATTATTATTTCATACTGCAATTTTATTACACTCAAGTGTATGCATGCCGCCTCAGCAACGGAAATGGTCATTTACGGAAAATGTGAAAGTTTTGCATTTTACTCTTAACTTATTTTTTTTCTTCTTCTGCAAACATGTTGTTGGTATCTTTTGCGAATAAAAACATCATCATTGATTCCCTTGTGTTTTATGGTTATTGGTACTGTTTTAATTTCTTTCATTTCTCTTTTTGTATCAGTCTAGTTTGAGCAATCCACGTACATGCATTAGACCAGGGAAAGAATTTTTTTTTTTGGAAACTAGATTGTTATTAATTTTTGGAATATCGAAAAAATACTGTTTCAGACCTTAATATTAATTTTTAGCGCTCTATCACTGCTAGACTATATTTTGTAGGACTGATTAAATTTCTCCTTAAACTGTCAAAACATTGAAGTAAAAAACTGTATCTGCATATGGTTTTGTAGGATTTTAAGTTCTCTGGAAAATTTTCTACATTTTTAAAGCAGAAATGAAACCAATTCTAAAAAGATCGAAAATAGAAAATTCAAACCAGCAATTATAGAACGATTAAAATTAATATTATGGTCTGAAACGTGTACAGTATTTTTCCGCAGTTCTAAAAGATAATATCGATGCAATAAAAGAAGTTTTTTGGGACAGTCTAAGATATTAGCTCTTTTGTACGGCCATCCTATAAACAAGTTTTTATGGTATATAAAGTTAATTATTAATTTAATCCCTTCAACAGTGCAAATTCAAATTACATTCTTCCATTTTATAAGCTAAAAATTTTGTAAAATGTATACTATTTACTTACCTTCCAAGGTACCAGTGTATATTCTAGAAATATCATAATCCACCGGCCCATGCGTGCTCTCGATTTCAACATCATTAGCAAATACTGACAATGGATTTTGATGCAAAATCACACGAAATTCTCTGAAAAAGTTTGGAAAATTTGTTGGATTTTAAAGAGAATGAAAAGTTCTTTTTATTGATTTATTTAAACAAAAGGCGTGTCTTAATATTAAGCTTCCTCCGGCTCAATACTGTTTAAGGTACCAAATTCACTTGCTATAGAGTCATTACTGATCTACTGAAGAGTCCAACTCTTGGCTTCATTATTGAACTAAACTAAACTTTTTTTCTTGAGGATTGTGGCCTGTCTGATGAAGTCAAGTATGCGCAGCCCCCAAGGCATCAACTTTATTATGGTTGATAACTCAAGGGCAATAACTACACTAAAGACTATACTTGGCATTCGATGATATAGAGGGATATGGAGTGAGCTCTTCATCACACAAAAACAGAGAGGCTAGAAAGAAGGCGGAACTCGAACAATGGTGAGAATGTAGTCTGAGCACTGGTTTTTGTTTGAACAAAAGAAAAATGATTCAAAACCGAGAAGCTAAGGGGGATCGAAAGTAGAACTAACAAGAGAGTTCAGAAGAGGTTTACTTGCATCCACAAGAGCTAAAACTACAATAGCTCCAAAACTTTACTGAAAACAGTTTCGCTTTGAACTTCATTATTCATAGTTGTCCTTTTATATGAGTTTGGGACCTTCAGTTTTGTAGTCCAATACGTCCAGGGCTGTTCGCAGACATTTCCCTCAAAAGTATGGTATAGCTACTTATTTTCATCACAAGAAAACTCCATTCCACCAATAAGCTTTATTTTTATTCATCGCACCAGCTTCATTTGCTGTGGTTTCGTAAGAACACCAGTGCGCGCAACTCACCTGTCATGAGCAAAAAAATTCAGTCTGATTGTATGCGCTGTTCCAAATTCGACCGTAGTCAGTTCTCGTTTTCGCCGATGACGTTTCTGTTCGATGTGTTTTTGATGTGCTGCATGCAAATATGAACGATCGAAATCCGCCGCCTCCCAATGCCGTATGTAGGGTGAGAGATTTTTTGTGTGTCCTGTGAATGAGATGCAAATGTAAAATTTAATTATTAACGGGCATACATACACACATGCAGTTACACAAACATATAAACAGACACAGCAGAAATTTGCATAAGCGTAAACAAACAGTCGTTCTTATCAAAATGGAACCATTTTTTAAATTCAGTTTTCTTATAACTAAATTACTAATGGAATTTATAAAAACTAAAAATAAATTTCTTAAAATTCTTCAAGGCTTTTAGTTACCACTTGAAAATTTAATATCACCAAAAAAAATGTTGCGGTTTTTAAATTTTTTTTTAAATAGTTTTATTTGTAGTTTTAGTACGTCAGCACCAATAGCAATATATATTTAATTTTCTGTATTTATTGAGTATGCCGAAAAGGTGAAATATTTTTTACTAAAAATATACATTTTTGGAAAATTGGTAAAAATCAAGAAAATGTTGCAAAATTGGAATCTTTCTAAAAACACCAAAATTAACTGAAATTAAATTTCAAGCTTGTTTTGAAAAAAATCATGTGTAAAAAAAATTTTTTGGTTCCTAAAATTAAAAAAAAAAGTCGGATGTTAAAAATCCCTGTAAACAAGTGAAACTTTATTTTGAAAACCTTTTTTTTTTTACATTTTCACCGGTTTAAAAAATAGCAATATTAACAAATCCAGGTGAAAAACTATTGGAACAAAAACTCAAATAATTAATTCTCCAAATTTTTTGATTGTAGCTACTTAAAAATTTTAGAAAGCTTTAAAAAAATATTCGGTTTAATTCTGAAAATTCATAAAAATACTTAAAATTATTCAAAATAATATAAAAAAATTTCAAAAAACACACATTTTAACTCAAACCTTACTCTATGTTTTCTATTCGTGTTAAAATTTTATGCAAAGAAATTTTTTTAATGTCAATGTAAAAAAGTCTGAGCGAAAAAGTTTCTGTTTGTTTTGAAAAGTTTTTTTTGTTGAAAATTAAAAAAGGCTTTCTTAAAATTTTCAAAGTTTTTTTTTTATTGTAACGACTTGAAAATTTCAGAAAATGTAAAAAAAAATGAGTTTTTTTTTAATTTTCTTAAATATTTTTTTTGTTAGTTCTTTAGTGTGCCTAAAAATGTGAAACAATTTGTGCAGAAAAATAAAATAGTTTGGTTCGAAAAATTGATAAAAGTTCTGAAAATATTTCAAAATTATATAAAAACAGATTTCAGCGCAAACACCAGCTAAAATTCTTCCCTAAATTTTGCAAAAAACGGGTGTGTACAGAAGAAAATCAAAACTTAGAAGACTTAATGAAAACGTATTGAGAAAACTATTTAAATTTCTAATACATTCTTTGCATATGCGGAAAAGGTGGAACAATTTGTGAGGAAAAATAAAGTTGATCTGAAACTGCTTAAAAATTACGGAAACACTAATTTCAACCCAAACTAAGTTTTCTGTTTGTTTTGAAAAGCTTTGTAATGAAATTTTATTTTTTGTGTCAAATTCTATAAATTTAGAATATAATTTAAATTATAGAAAAGTGGAAAAATTTAAAATTTTATCGGTTTCTAAAAGTTTCTGAAATATTTTTTTTTAACTCTTGATTATGCCAAAAGGCTGCAACCAATTTGTGTTGAAACTAAAAATTTTTTCTTTGCATAGGTTCTAAAATTTCTAAAAATGTTTAAAAATTATATAAACACCAATTAAAAAATTTTGCTTGCAATTTTTATCTTCTAAAATTAAAAAAAAAATGTACATACATAAAAAACTTGATGAAAAAGTGTTGGGAACATTTTTTTAATTTCGGTTTTTTAAAAACTATAAAAAATTCTGTTGCAACATACAACAACTATAAAAATTGCCTAAATTTTTTGATTTATACTTTCTTGAAATTTTTATATTTCTTAGTATTTTTTTGTTATTCTGGGTATGCCGAAAAAATATCAAGCGATTTGTGGTGAAATTTCAAATTCTCGTTTCAGTAAAATTTACCAAAAAATCTGCATAAAAAAGCTATTTCAACTCAAAAACAATTTTTTCTTTCAAAATTCCCAAAATTACAAAAAAAATTTCAATGGTAAGCAGTTACGTATCTTGATGAGAAAATATTAGAAACAATTTTTTGTTAGTTTGTGCAAAAATTTCAACTTTTTTCTTCGTATCTTCTTTCACTTTCGAATTTGGCCAACATTTATTAAACTTAAAAAAATTTCCCAAGTTTTAAGCATTTCAATAGTTACAGCAGTGGGATTTGGTCCCACAGAAAGCGTTTATAAACAACCCCACTGGTTCCTGGAAGGTAGTTCCCCGCTCTGAATTTGAATGATCAAGTAAAGAAGCACTTGAGCTTCCTTCGTGTAGCTAACTATCTTCAAAAATTGTTAAACGACGAGATTTGTTATATTCTCCCAAAATCACCTATTCAGTAGAGCCCATTTACAGAAAGAAAGAATAAGTTGCTAATAAAAAACTGAGTGCACTCACCAAGTGTTAGCCGCTTGGTTTCCCCATTTAGGCTTTGGCTAACTGTATTCAAAAAATGGAATTCTATGGGGAGAAGGAGCATGGTTGAAATACACAAATTTGCGCTCAACTTTAATTAGCTGATATGTTTTTGTGATGGTGTGATGCTGATGTGGGTATGTAGTAATTTTTTTATGTAACAAAAACAAAAAAGAAAAAAAACTGAAACAACAAAGTTTTTCCGAAACTTTTAAGCCGAACAACGCAAAGTGAAAACTTTTTGATATTAATTTTTTTGTTGTTCTTGTTATAACAAACACAAAATATACGCGCGCTGAGGTGTACTAATTGCAAAGTTGCACAGCAAAATCATTTATTATATTACATAGATACTTATTTTTAGCTTTTAATTCGCTTTGAAATATAAAGACGTGTGTATTTGTGTGCGAGTGGGTGTGTGCGTTGAGTTTGGAGTACTTGAAGGCGACACATAAGGCATGCGAATAATTGTTTAAAAGTCATTGCACATTAATTTTGTAATTTTCTACTCCAGTGACGTTTTTTCACACACACACACACTCAAGTACACATGAGCACTCACGATTTTTCAAACATATTTTTCATCTTTTTTATTCTTGCTCGCAGTTTTTTTCTATACTCAGTTAAACAAAGCTCATAAAGTATTTTAAAGTATTTAGTATTAAAATGAGGGCAATATCAGATGATAGCCACGCCTACTTTTTATGTATAGAATATTTTGGAAAACATTTAAAAGGGATTGTTCGGTACGTAATACACCCATAAAGACCAAATTTGTTGAGTAGCTTGAAATTGGTAATACCAGTTTTTTATTCGTAAACACTTAGCAACATATAATTAAAATACTTTTTTCTGCTTGCTTAGTTTTTGATTGCTTTCAATTATAATTTTATTGGGCGAGCAAAAAGTGACGAATAAAAAAAACGGGCATAAACTTAATAAATTTAAAAAAATTTGATTTGATGAAGCAAATTTTACAAATATTATTAATCGCAAGTCAAGATGTCATAACAAAATTCGGTGCACAGGTAACAAGAAATGTGCAGGAGAAAAATTTACGCTTAAGCGTGGGTGTGGCACTGCCCCTTTTTTTACCTAGCTTATTCAAACATTTCGGTAGCCGTGACTCGAAGAGGAGTTGACGTATGATACCAAATGCATATTTCACATATAAATAGAAAATTTTTTGGAAAAAATTATAAAAATCGGTTGCTAACCACGCCCACTTTTGATAATAGTGTCAAAGAAGTAACTCAGTAAATTTGAAAAAGCTTTATTTTTGGAATCAAAAGAGTTGCAGCATTCAAATTTTTGCAATTAATTAATTAAGAATAACCTATTTTACCAATGGTAAATTTTAAGTGGGAGTGGTACGGCCCATTTTGTAACTCGCAACTCCTTGTTTCCCTTCTAATATCGAAAGTGGTTATTGCTTAAGTTATTTATGCACTTTTGTGGCATTTGGTCGACGCGTTTCTGGTGCTTATTCCGCTCACAAAAATAAAGTCATTCGGCTGATAACCACGCCTAAATTCCATATATCGGTCTTTCCATGTCAAATCAGTTTAAAATTTAGAGATAGTTAAATAAAATAAAAATTAAATAATAATAAAATTTGGTAAGGAGTTTTATTTTATCATAAAACGAAGTTCTACCACAGAAAAAAATTTTAATTAGCATTTTTTTTTGCAAAAGTTTAATTATTCAATATTTCGGAAACTAATGTATTTTAAAAAGGAAGAAGTTCTCAGATAGGGCGTTTTGAATAAAATTCTCAGATAGGGCGTTATTGAAACAAATTTTGACAGAGAGCGCTTTTGAAAACGATTTTAAAATAGGGTGATCTTCCACTCAGTAGTCGATATATCAATGAAAAAAAATTAGAGGCTAAAGCTCACAGCTGAGTATATAATGCTCGGTTACACTCGTACTTAATCCATCTTACCTGTTCAAATAAATTTTTCACTTCTTTTCTTGTTCATTACTACGCAAGCCATTTCTATACGCGTGTGCTTGACAGCTCTTTTTTTAATTTTTTTGGTTGAAATTTCAAATTCAGCCCGCCATATTGCAGTTGCACATTAAACTTAAAGCTGCACACGCACGATATTACATACAAACCTACACAGGCATACACACGAATAGACGTATTGAATCACAAAATAGCAAAGACCCCGTGAACATTAAGTAAAAAACCTGATATGGATGAAGTTAAAATCGACAACCGTCCACGTACTCATACATACATACAGACTTACATAATAATAATTTGGAGCAATATACCTCCAAGGAGATTAAGGCCGAGCTTCTCTTCGAATTTGGGGTGTGGTGCTTCTAATTTTCCCTTGGCAGGACCTGCATATTTTATGCCGACTACAAGCGGCATCTGCCAAAGAGGATGAATTGAGAAGCTTTTTGATTGCAGAAATACCCTCGGAAGGGTGACCCCGTTTTGAGAAAGCTTTTTCAAACCACTTTTGATATTACCTATCCCGTTACTTGAACCAGCGCCCTTTCGTTACAGAAGGCCAATACACAAACACTCTACGACAGCGACTCCTAGACACCGCTCACACGCTTACCTACATTTATTATATATAGTAGATTGTGACACAAAATTTCTCGTTTATCGCTTTATTACTTTTTCCAGCAAAGACGTGACTATATTCACGTGAAAGGCACATCTCAAAAAGGAAATATAATAAATATCAAATTCTAGTGAAAATGTTCCTTACTTTACTCATAAATGTACAGCTATTTCCGCTTCAATACATGCTGCCGTTGTACAGTGGGCAAAAATGTATAAAAATGTCAGCAGAAGAAATATAAAAAATTTTAATTAAAAAAAACGTAATTTTAAAACTTTGACTTAATTTTTAACACATTTATTTTATATTTTTTAGAAAGATTTTGTTATTGTGTCGACCCCACAGATATTCTCGGAGTGCTCATAATGTAGAAGTCCGATATCAGATCTAAATATCAGGAAAATATGAGCTTCGCAAATGTGATCATATTTTATGACAGAGCAACTTTTGAACAGATATTTATATGTTTTCTTTAACAGAAAGTTTATAACATTAATTCGTGTTTTTCAGTATTCGTTTTTTTTTTCTTCAAATACGTGGGAGAGATACAAAGCTTAACCTTTTAAAAGTTTTCTTCTAAATAGCTTTTAGCACAATTTTGCTAAATATGGCCTCAGACATCATTTGCCATTTCAGATGCCTCAATTTCAGTTCCAAAAAGTCTCTTATAAGCGTTCAAAGGTATATCCCTGCGAAAAGTTTCGTGTAGAAGGAGTCTTTTTGGAGTCCAATAAGTGCCTATTATGAGACCAAAAGGTGACATATATGACACAGATATTCAAGCTCATATCATGTATGAAACTAGTATCTGACGACCATAGCAAGAAAAGAAATACGCTCATTTCCAACTCATAAATGAGGTCAGAAAGAGCGTAAACACACTAATTTATGATTCCTTTCTGACTCATTTATGAAACACAAAAGCTATTGTTGAAAAGATTAGCAGTTAAAATTGTTAAAGGCTTCACAGGGTTAAATTGAGATATTTTAGGGGAAAACGAGAATTCGCGGTTTTACCGAGAAAATAGCTCGATTCTCTGGATGTTCACAAACAACACCTTATTCACACTTTTTGTGTCGACTTTTTGGTAAACCTTTTCATGCCAGCAAAAAAAAATTTTTTTTTAAATTTTTTTTAACTTTCTAGTCGAGCTCACATTGGTTACTCAATTTTGATCAGCAATGCATAACATTTTCGCCTTTACATTTCAGTATAACTAATAAAATTTAGCAGTGATCAAAATTGCGTAATTTTGTGTTTACCTTATTGAGCTTGACTAGAAAGTTAAAAAAATAAAAAATACAAATTTTTTTTTGGAAAAAATTTTAAAATTCATATATATGAAAAAACATTATACGTTCTTCTCCAAATTTCAATATATCTTAAGATGTATCAGAAGCATTTTACAAAAAAGTTGGATTTCAAATTTAAGGACAACTTGAATTTTTTCGATTTTGCAAAATTGGAAATTTTCTAAAATAAAGTTTTTTTATATCTCTAAGCACCCTCTTAAAAGTGCCAAAATGTTTTTTTTAATTCAGTAGTTTCCGAAATATTGAAAAAATTAACTTTACAAAACAGGAAAAAAGTGAAATTTTGAAATTGCATAACTTTTGAAAACAATTTTTTTTAATTATTATTTTTTTGTGACAGAACTTTGTCCTATGATAAAAGAAAGCGCTTCACCAAATGTCATCCAATTCGGCAGGGGTCGATTCCAACTATTTTACGATTGGATATGGAAAGTTCCATCTTTGTTTTTATACGAAATAAAAAACGAATTTTAACTGAAGAAGTTTTCGTAATATTCTAGGAGAAGCAACTGGACCTTTGTCACTGTACGTCACTGCAACTACCACAGTGTATTCTGAACGCAGATCCCCCTTTGTGCTAGAGCTGTGACAGAGATATATACTTTATAGCCACTAAAATTGTCTAAAAGGCCCACTGTGCGTATTGAAAATGCAAGAAATGAGCAGATTATTTACATATTGACACTTTTAAGCAATTACAGCAATAGCTATACTAGCATAGACTGCTAGCTTTCTTCTTCTTCATCTTTTGCTTTGTTCGAAGAAATGCGAGATAATGACTTTGTCTTCATATTCGTTTTTCCTTTACAAATGTAAATATATTTAAGCTCGAATGAAGCCAAGTATTTGCCTAACGAAGTCATCTCAAGTGTAATTATATTTGACGCGTGAGCTATCAATCAATTTAGTTAGTTGCTAAATTGGCCTCCAAATTGTAATTTGCTGAAGAAATGCCGGTAGCGATGAGACCTAGACCCAATATGCTAAAATACGAGTAATTGTGATTTGTGTAATTTGTACAAGCATTTGTTTTCTTCTTCTTCTTGTTTGTCTTCATCTTATCAATTTACATCAATTTGATCGCTCGTTTTAATGAGGGCTATTATGTGATTAACACGTAGTTAATTATTGTTGGACACTTTAAATATGTCTCATTCCGATGTGGCGGGTGTGACAAGTTCAGCTGGTAAAACAGAACTTTTAATTTTTTTAAGTTTTTCCATTGGTCGAAGAATGTCGTTATATGATTATCAATATCAACGATTATCATAAAGAGATGGGTCTTTCCATGTCAAATCGTCAATTAGGTGGAATCGACCTCTGCCGATTTGAATAAAATTTGTGGAAGAGTTTTCTTTTACATAAAACGAAGTTCTAATAAAAAAAAATTGAAATTAAAGCTCAAATTTTTTTTCAAAAGTTATGCAGTTTCTTAAAATTTATTTTTTCAATATTCCGGAAAGTACCGAAGTTAAAAAAGCAAACTTTGTAGCTTTAAAAGGGGATACTCAAAGGTATAAACAAAAATATTTAAACAAAAATATTTTAAAAAAAATTTTAATTTCTAATTTAGAAAGAAATTATGGAAATTTTTTTTTAAATTGTTTTAACTTTCTAGTCGAGGCAACTAATTGAATTGAAAACACAAAGTTATTCAAATTGTGAAAAAAAAGATTTAAATTATATTTTGAGCATGGGTTGCCAAAAGGCAGTGAGTGCCCTTTTAGAATACCAAATTCCGTAGTCATCCCTATTGTGGGGTACAGCTGCATTTGTAAATTTCTTGTCGTTTGCTCTGTTATATAACGCAGCTTTCGGAGTGGTTTTCAGCGGAACTCTTATGCTTATCATGGATGTCCTATACACTCTTTATCATCGTTATTTAAGATTGCTAAAATAGCTCTCACAATCGCGTTAAAAATCCGATAGCACAGGGTAGGCGACACGCCCCAAATGCAGCCCAGCATTTTTTGCAGGTATACAGAAAGGGCGAGGCCTTTTTCGACCGTTTCTGTATATTCAGTTTTCAACTCAATTTGCTATCCAGTATAATATCCAAATATTTCGTGCTGATTTCGTTCTAATACCACTTCTCCTAGTTTTGACTTAAGCCAACTGGTACTTTGTATTTCCTGCTGAATAGTATTAGATCTGTCTTATCGGAATTTGTGTTCAGCCTCACTTCGTTGTTGCAGACATGATTGACCTTAAGCGCCTGGCTCATCAGCGAGCTGAGCGTTGATAGACATTTCCCGCTCACTATGACTGAAACGTAATCTGCATATACCGTTAGTTTGACTGTTAAAGGTCAGGTTCTTCAGCAGCAGCGGTAGTACTCCACCTTGCCAGATGCCTCTACGTATTGATTAGTGGTTTCGTGACCTGTCCAACTGGAAATTATCTTCCAGCAACCAAACATGCAGCCGATCCAATTTTTCATAGCGTTCGTTATGATTCGTCCATTATGACTCGCTTGGAGACGTCATCAAATGCCCTTGCTATGTCTAAGAAGACATTCTCTGCAAATTCCCCATGCGGGTTGTCTATGTTATTACAAATTATTAGTAAGATAACTACTACTACTATTACTAACTAATATTTAGTAAGATAAGTAAAAAAAATGAAATGAACTTTTGGAGGTCCAATTTTATTCCCGCTGTGTATAGGATGACAATAAAAGTTAGCTCTAAATATGAAGCACAGGGAGTGAGGGATGAGACGGAGATAAGGTACAATTTTTTAGGATAACGCTTGTTGGGTAACATTTTGAGTACTTCTGGATTCTAACAATGAATGTAAAGGTTAAAGAAGATTACTATTGATGCTTCATGAAGCATAAAAATAAAAATTTCACTTCACAAAATAATAACTCATACAAAAAAATTTCATTCATGCATATACATATAAATTAAAATAATAGAGGTTTCTAAAAGTTCTAAAAATTTTATGTTTAAAATATGAAATATCGACACTTCATCAAAAATCTGGCCTTAGAGCTTTTAACTGCAGTAATTAAAATTTATATGCACATCAAAATTACAATAAAACTGAATATGAGTAAATAATTTTCACTTCAAGCACACAGGGTGCCTCAGGTGTTTTACAAAAATGTTCCCAAAAAAGTTTGATTGAAAGCTTAAGGTTTTATTGCAATAATTCGATTCAACTGTGAGCTGGAGTTATTTTAATGTTTCGAAACACTTTTGGTGTGATGGATTTCGTATTTCAGGAACGCTGGTCAAAAAGACTAAAAATCCTGTTACATGATAATCAAAAGATTCTGGCTGCCCTATACTATCCATCTATCGGATCGCATAAATGACTGCTTTTATTTCGTTGCAGCGTCAAATTAACTCTCACATTTCCATATACTCCAGGAAAGCAGACCGTAGTAAACAAATGTACTAGTGCTTGCAGAACCTCCTAAGCTCTCAGTTAGAAAGTTGAAAAAATAACAAAATAATGGTTAAAAAAGTTGCTATGCAAGTTCTTCATTTTTAAAACAAACGCAAAGACTTTTAACTAATTTAATCACTATCAAGATTTCTGGGCTTAAATAAGACTTTTATGGGCACACTACAAACGCGAAAGCGTAACGCTAACCGTAACTGTATCCGTGTCGCTAAAGATAATGTTGTTTTTATTAGTAACGACAAAAACACTCCACGAAGGTTGTGAAGCCATGGTTACAGTGGCAGTTACGGTAGTTATTGTTAAGGCAGCCGCTACTACTGTTTATAAAGTATTTGAAGCCGTGAGCCTAACCGTAACCATAACTGTAAATAAAATTGCGTCTTAAAGTCACGGCTCCTGTACGACTTAAATTTATGGCTAGATTATCCAGTTTTAACGGTTTGTACTTATACCTGCGATCGGTTACAGTTACGCCTGGAGCTTCGTCGACTTAGGCTTAGAGCAGCATTCCAGGCAACGCATACATTTAACGTTGCGATTACTACGGCTTAAGCTTACGATTGCGGTTAAGGCTACATACATGAATACTATGACGTGAAAAGTTACCATTTATCTGAGACTTACTGATAAGTTTAGGGTTATTGTACACTGCGGCTACTACGGTTTAAGCCCACTGCGATCAAAGCTACGGTTATAAAGATTGTTATGCTAAGGGTTATGGTAAGGATTAATCTTACGGTTATGGTTGGGGTTAAGGTTATTGCATGTTTTTTTTTTTGCTACAAGTACTGTACGATATTTTAGAAACAGCTACCGTTAAAGATATAACCATAACTCTGTCGAAAATGTCCTATTAAAGTCACGGTTATAGTTCTGTTACATCTACGGCTGGTAATAAGGAACCTTTTATGGTACTATATGGGTTACTCGTACGGTTATGACTACGGCTTTAATGTTGTTGCTTGTAACGGCAATATAATCCTCGAAGGTTTATGGAAGTGTTACCGCTTTGGAAAGTCCTTTGTTATTAACCACTTGAAGTACTAGTCCATAGGAGGGACATAGCTGACTAAGTGTATATTCTAGCCCTTAGAGGTTCACATTTTTCTTCGCCTTAGTCGCCTTTGTCTTCTTCTTTATTTCATGCAATATCGGCATCTAATTGTTACTGTCATCAGCATTCCCGTCCACTCCCTTAGACCTTCTCTTGCCTTTTTCTTTTAGTTTTTCCTTAACTTTTGCCCCCTTTTCTTTACATTTTTCATTTATTTTTCTCTCTATTCTCTTTTCAGGTTTATGATTTGGCTTATGTCCAATCCCGTAGTCTCTATTTAGATATCTAACTTCTCTAAACTCACTGAAACATGTCCTCTCTGAGTTTTCTCGCACTGCGATCAAACTTGCACGGTATGAATAGCAATAGCCTTCCGAATTATATGGCACACCCTGTATATTGTGCATATATATAATACTGATTAAAACTTTATTTTTGCAACAAAAAAATATTACTAAACGAATTATGGTACGAGTATTTTCACAAACTTATGACGAAAACCTGTTAAAAACAATGTTATTAACAAAAATTCATTGTAAATTTTAACTAACGAAATATAAAACTCATATTTCTACAGAATTTGTAGCATGTAAACCGGCATTAAATCAAATGCAATGCTTTGATCTTACCCAGCAGTGAAAATCCGAACGCGACGCAGCAGCATCCGTTGTAGAATCAACTTCAAAATAGTTGCAACAGACTGTCGCTGAGTATTTTGATTTATAGATTGGAGTTGTATACTGGAAATTAGGCATGGGACTATTCGAATAAAAATTATACGCATAAAAAATGCATTTATTCGAAGGCTATAAAAAATTCGAATAATATATATTCGAATAATTTATACTTTTATTCGAACAAATGACAACTATTCGAATAATAGGTATGCGAATAGATAAACGAATATCACTACAGCTATGCACACATTCGTACACGCAAACATACATACAAACAGTGAATTTCGCTTCCGACATCTCTCGCATTTCAATAAAACTATTCGAATAAATACTATTCGAATTTTTTGTAACTAATATTTTTATTCATTTATTCGAATATTATTTATTCGAATATTATTCGAAAATAATCCCACTACAGCTGGAAATACTTGAAATTATAGGTAGGGGTAGGGTGGGGTGCAGATATGTTGTATCCAGGGCAGAAAAATAGTGCTCCAATATCTTCAGGTATATTTGAGCCATCTATTGACTATACAAGCTTCTTACTTGGGTCTATAATAATATTTTGTAAAAACCTGCTATAGGAAACTAGAAGAGTGGGAACTCTTCTCTTAGTCTATTAAAGTTTCGTACAATTTCATATCACGTCTTTCAGGCACATTTTTTTTTCTTAGTCTTGCTAGATATTTAGTCTGCTCCATGACTGCGTTAAGTGCAGCTAACTCTGGTAGCACCTCACTAGCAATAGTTTCGTGAGTGACGTCTTTGCTTGGATCCTACTTATTTTGGAATCCAAGGTCCAACCTGGCACCACCTATGACTTTTGTTGTCATGCCCGCAAGGCTTCTCATTCTGGTAAAAGGTATAATGACAGTCTTATAAGGGTTTGGTAATCCAGATCGATATTTCTGTGCGCACCACATTGATGACAACTAATGCATCAGCAAGCGCATTTACTTGGCATCGATTTAGTACCGCAACTGAGGCCATTCCATAAGCTGCTAAGTACGTTTCATAAGCTGCTGGGTTGTGTTTCTATACACATGGAGTATGTGAAGGATGTTGTTGTTGCATAACGGTTTATGTGATGTTCTGAATTTGGGAAAACTTAAATATTGCATTACCAAACCACCGGATTTAATTTAAAATGCGACGAATGTGACGAATACGTTGACAACGTAATCGGTACTGCTGCAAGCTTAGCAACAGTTTCGCATAGATAATACCTCACGGCAGTTAAAAGACTAACAGAAAAGTCACGGTTGATGTCAGGTAGATGTCTGACCCTGAGGTATGTATGGGTACATATGAGTTGGTATAAGTTACAAGTTGGCCTGCAGGAAAACCGACTAAACCTGCGGTGGGCAAACGATTCCGCCATATTTTTCATCGTTCTTACTGCGTTAGAACTTTGATTATAAACCAAATTTTTATAAAAATAAATGCAATAAATTTTTGGGGTATATTAAGCCATTACAAATAATAAAGCAGCAAGGTCTACCTCTTCATACGATAACAAGTTGGGATGCTTTAGCGAATAGTTTGATTAAATCACATGTTTCAAGAGTCATATAAAGGAAGTTTCTATTTTCATAAATTTACTGTAATTTTCGCCAAAAATTTATTACCACGGCAGATTTCTTCCGCATTCCAAACTCGCAAAAAACTATTTAGTTACTTCTGCTAATTGAAAATATTTGTAGCTACAGGGTTTCACCAATCATTTAACAGCAAGCAGGCAGCAAAGCAACAAGTCAGCCAGCAATGAGTCATTGAATTATCCTCAGGTTAGTTAATTTCATTTACACTTTTTTTCACAGAACACGCTTGATGTTGTTGGTCGATGCTGTTGCGGTTTTGGTACTTTAAATGATGTACGCAAGTAATACACTTCTTTAACCTTTAGCGGGATACTAAGGTCTGTTTAGGCATATTCCGGGAACTCATTAAAATTAATTTCTGGTTCAGAACTTGATCAAAGTACGAAATACGAACTAGTTTCGTAGTAAGCATATTTTTACTTTTAGAACTATTTTTATTAGAATGTTGCTTAAAATAATAATTTTACAATAAATATTTTTAGGAGCAACTCCAAAACATTAATGAAATAATTTAAAACAAACAAAAGTAGTTATATTTGATTATTTAATTTTTTTCATTACCATTACAAATAAAATTCAGTGGTAATTAACATTTAAATCCATTCTCAAGAAAATAATGTATCATGACAATTACTAATCATTATTCTACAGGTTCTACATCGACTAAAGTTGAATATTGGGAGACAGAATTACAGAAGGGATAGTTAAAACACACATCGCTATTTACTCATCCAAAACCAGAACTAGCTCAAGCGACTTTGCCTTAGAAGTGTCCGAATGGGAACCTACTGCCAAGGAGTGGCCGTGTAAAAGTGGACAGTAGAAAGCATTGCTTGGAAATTGGTATAGAACTACTCTTAGCACTGTAGTCATATAATTGAAAATAAACTAAATAATTGGCGCGAGGAGAAGCTTGGCCTCTCTACCAAATTGTGTTGTGCTGCTTCTAATTTTTCCTACAAATTGGCGGGATCTACAGTTTTTTGCCGATTGCAAAGCAGATGAATTTTTGTTGAGAAGCCTGCCATGGCAGAAATACACTCGGAGGGTTTGCCAAACCTACTGCCGACGGGCGACCCCCTTTTTGAAAAAAGGTTTTCAAACCACTTTTGATGTTATTTGTACCAGTGCTCGAACCTTGGACCTTCGGTATGGTAGGCGAGCAACACAACCGCCACACCACGGCTGCCGCTATCATATAATTTAGTTCTTAGTTAGTTCTAAGATAGCCGAATATTCTTCAGGTAAGTAATAGCGGAATTTTAAATTTACCAAAGTCACATACACATATACAGCGACACCTATGCTTTGCTCCAACAAGTATATAAAGCGCGTGGGTTAAAATGTGAATACACGCGAAGTCTTTTGAATTTATATTCCAAAGTAAGACTATTAATAATTATCTGCATATATTTAAGTAAATATATAAGTATGTATGTATGCATTTATTTTTATTCAAGCTTTTGCATTTAAAAATTCAATTATCGCTCACGCATAAACAAATAATTATGAAAATAAATTTTTAATACATACATTTACTTAATTGCTCGCAATAGGATATTGAAAGCTTTAGCAAGAAATAGTATAATTATATAACAAAAATATATATTTTTATATATGTATAAGACAGCTCGAAAAACATTTGTTTTTGTTTCTGAAAATTATATCGAGAATTGTGAAAAAAAGTGGAAAAATTGCAGCCTTTTATGTAATTTTTAGGGGACTGTCATTGTTGGGACCGATATAAATTTTTGCTTCAAAACTGTCAATCTATAGAAGTAAAAAAAGTTAAGTGCAAATTGTTTTGTATTGATTTAAAACTATCCAGCAAGGTTTTTTTTTTAATTATTGAAAGGAACATGTTGTTTGAAAATATTTTCGCTAAGCGCTTTAATTGATTTAAAAATGGCAATCGAATTGGTGTTCAAGACCTCCTGAGTGGACATTCAAAAAATTGCTCGAGAACTTAAAGTAAGCCCGAAAACTGTTTTCAGGGTGTTAAAAACCGAGCGATATGATTGTTAGTCGTAAGCCAGGACAGGGCAGAAACAGGCACATAAGTGACCAAAACAAGAAAAATCAAATCATCACCGTTTTTCAGAAGAACCTTAATATTTAAGGCAGAAAACTGGCGCAGAAGGTTAGGTGTTCTGAGCTTGCTCGCTTCAAGACGTTTGAGTTCAGAAAGCTCCAGACAGAAACTCTAAAAGGAACGTGGAACAAAAATCGTGCCAAAAAAATTTAAAGCTGGTTTCTTTGAAAAAATCAATTGATGCATCATGGGCGACGAGACGTATGTTTTAGTCGACTTTTTACAGCTCCCAGTCCAAGCGTTTTACACTAAAAGCTCGTAAATTCCTGGTTTGGCAAGCTATGGAGAAAAGAGCAGCGCTTTTGTAACTACAGGAACAATAAACTGCCAAGTATATATTAGTGAATGCTTAGAAAAATATTAAATCCTTTCCTAACATGACAATAATTTTCCCCTTTTTTGGCCTGATTTAGTTTCTTGTCATTATAGCAAATTGGCTTTTGAATGATATTCAAAAAATAATGTACTTTTGGTGCCTCGAGAAGCAAATCGGCCCAACTGTCCAAAACTCAGGCCAATTTAAAGATACTTGGTTAAAAAAGAAGCAAGGAATGCCAATGACTTGCGGGAAAAGTGGAGTTCAGCAGCTTGAAAAGTGTCAAATTATACAATAAAATCATTAATGGAAGTGGAGCCGGAAAAGTTAAGAGGCAAAGGTGTAAATCTCTGTATACTGATATATAAGAAGAATTGATTGGAGGGATCATTATTAAACCAATATAATCAAATCAGCATTTTTTAGAATTTTTGTCTGTCTGTCTGGTTGTTTGGTCGCTCATCACTCAAAAAATGCTGAATGAAATTGAATTGAACTTTCGCCGTTGCATTACTAGACATTAAGCTTAAAATTTAAGATATCCCTTATTTCGATAACCTGACTTGTTTCGGAGTTATGGACCAATATGTTTCCCAGGGTGACCCAAAATGTGTTAGTACAATATGGGTAGTACCCATTGGGTACCAAAGGAAAGGTTATATTGAGTGCTGCAATAAGCGATGTGATTAAGCTCCATATGTCAACTGGTTTCGGAGATATAATGATTAAGATCGGACTCAGCCTATTATATTTTCTAAAACGCAGCGAAGCGTAATAAAAAGTGCGTTGTATTTTTAAATCGAGCTACTAGTTTATTACATTTTTCGTGTTTAGTAACTGGCAGTGTTTTTAAACGCGCTCCCTACATTGGTTTAGTTGTTTTTTTTTTCTTTGCTCAGTCTAATACCTATATTTAGTATACACAATAAACCACTCCAATTAATAAAAGGATTTTGATTATTTGGCATTATTAGTTAATCTGTTGTAAATGAAAATACTTAGCACAAAGTGGTTCTCATAAAAATTGCAAAAAAAGTCTTAATATTTTAGGAAATTTGAAAAACTTTAAACCATTAAACAACAAAATATTTCAGCAGGCAAATTTGAGTTGAAATCATTTCATTATAATTAAAATATTTTAGCTTTTCCTCCGCATTTCCTTCCTTGCACTGCAATATTTCATTTCAAAATGAGATAAATAAAAAAATGTAGGTAAAGAATTCACGTTTACTTTGATTGTGTAATATAAAGTGTAACCATGATTACTTTTGTCTTACAAAGAAAACACTTAAATTTTTAAATGTAAATAAGTTGCACGTCCGTTCTATTTTGCTCGTGGATATTGCCATGCTATTATACTAAAAGTAAAACCATTGCGAATTTGCTTGTGGTTTGAGAGCAAATTCAAATATTCCAAGCTCCCAGTAGCACAAGAAGATACAATTTTTCTGATAAGTAAACACGTTCACACTAGGTGGATTCGATCGTTACGCGTTAATGGTTGAGCTGAGGCAACTAAACACCGAAATAAAGATTCAGGATGTAAATGAAATCAGGAAAATAAGAAAAAGAAAAGGAAAAAGGAAACGGCAGGAAAATTGTAAGAGAATTTGAATGCAAAAAGAAATGAAAAAAAAAAGATTTACCGGAAAAGATCAGAGGCGAAGGAAGGTTAAAGAAAACTAGGTGGACCCGTGCGCGCCTTGCGCAAAAAAAAAACAAAAATGGTTTGAAACCTTTTATTAGTCCAGGTCCAGGATTTTTCAAACCTTTTTCTCAAATTATAAAAAAAGATTTTCAGCTACACTTGTTGTGAGACCACAAAAAAATATACAAATATGCGCAAACAGCTATTTGGAATTCCACCACTTATATTACATTCACATTGAGCCATAAACTTGAGTTGATTGACAACATCAATATGAATTAACTCAAAAAATTTCCCTTTAACTCGACTTTATGACCCGATGTGAACGCAGTTTTATTCACTTATTTTAGCAATGTTCAAGTGTAGATGGCGCGCTCGCAGTGGGTTGAGCGCTGTGATATTCGCAATGCCTTTAATTATTCTAGCACTGTTCAGTCTTAGTATTTAAATGTAGATGTCGCGAGGCATGTGAATGTCACAGCCACAATAGCGTTGCAGTACAAATTGATTTTTTTGTGCATCCACAATCGTTCATTTTAAAGAATTCATTTTTATAAAATACGCTTAAACAAAAGCACTCCGCTAATTAAAACATGGTTTTGCATGTAGAGCTAACCCCCACCTTTAAAACGATACCTTATTTATTAATATTGGTTCCAAATGAGAGCAGAAAATTAGGAACTAACACAAAAATACCTTACGGAAATAATATATATGATGATATGCGGAAGAAAAAGAAAATGAGTGTAGTTGTGGTGAGCACACTTATGGAGCTGGATCTTTGTTTATCGAAAGAGGATGTTTGAAGTCTCAGTTGCCTGCTATGAAACCTCTTTTGGATGGGATGCCTTAGAGAGGTAGATAGGGAAGTTTACCTGGCGGACCTGTTGATATCGCTCTACGTAATTTGTCATAGGCGTATAAGCTTTGTAAGGCATTCAAGCAGCTTTGAAATTGATAAAGAGATCGTCTGCTCTTAAAATTCATCAGCCAATATTAACACCTCCGCAGATGCCATCTTTTATTAGCCGGTTATGGGGTTGATTGTACAACGAGCCTTTGAAACAGTACTCTTTTGTACTTTTTCCATAAAAAGTAGCAAGGCCAATACATATTAATGCAATAAAAAGGAGAAGAAACTCAATGAAAAAGAGTTAAAAAGTGAATGCAATAAGAAAAGGCGCGATATCTAAGAGTGAGTCATATTTGAAGTATAAAAGCGCTGAAAGCAACTCTAAGCAATGACCAAATAATTTAAGCATGTAAGACTTATACATAATGGATACAAACATAGATAATATACATTAGAGTGGGAGACATTTTTTAGAAAATTCATGATTTCAAATTCATGAATACTTAGAAAATTATATTGATATTATTTTATAGAATGGTGAAAAAAATATTGTACCAGTTTCAGATCTTTATATTAATTCTTAATGGCCTATCATTGCTAGATTACATTTTGTATGATTAACTTAATTTTTTTAAAGCTGCCAAACTACTGTACCAAAATAGGTAACTGCTTTTGTGCGAAGTTAAATTCCCCAGAAACAAGATCGGAGAAAAGGTTTCGACTGGCTGGCCTTGTTCGAGTAATAAATCTATAAATATTTTTATGGGTTTCTGATTCCATTTTTTTACTATGAAATTTTTTTCAAGAACGCAAAAATCAATATAAAAAAATATGAATACTTTTTGCGGAAAATCTTTATTTTCACATTGATGGTCATGAATACTTGAGAAAATGTACAGGCTGTGAAAACAACAATTCATCTGTTGGTATACAAAATAAAGGAAACCAAAGAGCAAAGTCGGAGTCTCAAAATGGACACATGGAAAAAAAATCCATTATTAGCTATAATAATGCAGTCAGATGTCGGTGCTTGTGCGATGTTTTGCTTAAATGAATATAAATGGTACTTTAGCTAACAAAAAACCTTCATTCTGATAGCCTAATAGTTCACAGAGCCTGCCGTAGTCTCTCCGATGAAGAAGTCTAGCTGCTTCCGAAATGGATAAATAAGAAAAGCTATGGGTTGTACTCGTATATCTAAATTTTTCTTTCCTATTCCCATACAAACTTTTGATAATTAATTAAAAATAATTATATAAAATAAAAAACAATAAAATATTCATAAAATTGTGCATACTTGGCCTTGAGCTCATTAATTGTCCATAATACTTTAAAAAATATACAGCCCAAGGCGGATTTATACCAGGTGATAGCACGGCGAATTCGTTGCTGTATACACACACATACTTCATGTGTTTTGTTTTCGCTTTCGCGGCTTCTCCTGTCAGATTGCATAGAATTTTTTTTATTTTAACAGAAAAAGTCAGTGCTCATATGTTCTTATGAAATCATTTGTAAGTTAATTCGCCTTAATACAGCCCGTAGAAGCAACAATAAAATTTTTTTATACAAAATATTTTTAGCAAAAGAAATTTCATTGAAGTAGATTTTCGGCCCAGCCTAACATAAATATGTTAATAATGAGTTAAAAAACATCTCTCACTAATGGGTATACCACAAATGTTAGAAAACAAGAAACATAATTACGTTGAGCCAATTTATATAATTTATTTTCTTAATTTTCATATTTTGGTTATTTCTTAACCGCGCTGTTACTATACAAAAGAAATTATTGAATGTGGGTGTTATGAAGGTATGTAAAACCCGTCGAAGTACTTTGTGAAAGTGTTAGTTTGTTTATACAGTTGTGTTTACAATAATAGTAGTGAAATTAAATTGGTTTTAGTTCGACAGAATAAGAAGAAGCTGTGATTTTAATAATTTTCATTTAAAATGTAGCAAATTCCATAACAGAAACCACTTTAACGAAATTTTAAAGTTTACAGAAAGTTTAGGGAAGTTAATTAAACTTAAAAAAATGGCCACCAAAATTTGGAAACTTTTTAGCAGAATTTCTAGCAAATTTTTGAGTACGCAGTCTTGTGGACCAATTAATTTCAGCATATTATGTGAGTTAGAACTCGCTCAAAAATTTCCCTAAATTTTAGAATTTTTTTTTGGTCAAGGGTGTTGAGTGATTTCTTTTGTATGGAAAAAATACCCAACATCCTTGACAAAAAAAATTCTAAAAATGCAAGGGAAATTTTGAGGTACTTCTTACTTTCACACTATTATGCTAAAATTGAATAGGCTATAAAACTGCTTACTCAAAAATTTTCTAAAAATTCTTCCCATAAATATTAATATTTTGATGTAAATTTTTAAAAGTTTAGTTAACTTTCCTGAACTTTGTGTAAACTTTGAAATTTATTTTTTATATGGCTTCTGTTATGGAATTCGCTATATTTTAAATGAAAATAATTAAAAACACAGCTTAATTAAATTAACTACTATTATATTGAACACAGCTGTATGTATAAGAAATGGAATGTGATACATCTTATAAAGAAGAGTAAAATAAAAATACATAGAAATATAAAGATAAATTTAAACAGAAAGAACAAGAGGCAGGGCGAGAGGGAGTGGAAGCTGAAGTATAGAGTAATAATAATCTTTTTTCTCCTCTTTCCAAAAAAGTATATTTGGTTCATAGAACAGAACTAAAGCTCGTTTTTGTAACGCAGTGTTATTACTCAATTCAGAATTTTTTTTTGAGTAAGCAAGTTGAACATCGACCAATTTTTTTTCTTGGAACCAGACCTATTAAATTTGTTTAGTAATTAGTAATCAATTAATTAAACTCCTTTTTTAATTGGTAATGATTATTTTAATTAAAAAAGGCAATTATTAATTGATTACGATTAGAAAAAATAAAAGAATTATCATGATTTTTTACGATTATTAAAAAAAAATTAAAAAAATCAACAAAAGTTGTTTTGATTACTTTTGATTATTTTTGATTTTTTTTATTTCTTTTTGATTATTTTTGAATTTTTCAGTATTGTTGAAGTGTATATTTATGTGCTTCTACAGCAATACTGAAAAAAAAAAAATTTTTTTAAAATTTTAAATAATCAAAACAACTTTTTTTTTGATTATTTTTAATAATTGTAAGAATCATGATTTAATTTTTTTAATTAATTGTAAAATAATCATTAAAGCTTGAAAGTAATGGTAATCAATCATTAATCGATTTTCAAGAAAATAGTAAATCAAACCGGTAATCATTACGATTATTAAAAACACATCATTATTTAACGGGACGGCTTGGACTATAGGCTGGTTTATGACATTTTTTTAATCAAGCACAGGATTTCTGACAGGCCAATTTTGTTTGAGTCCAATGACTAGGGCTAGCTCGATTACCCCAGAAAAAAATAAAACAATAGTATATTGTAAAATTAGTCTTTTTGGGCAACAAAAAATGTACCATCTTCAAGTCATATAAATCATACAATCATGTTTAGAATATTTTATTTTTTTAGGAGAATTGAAACTACCATGTATTCTGCTTTCATAGACAGGAGCACATTTATATTTCTTATACTTAAAAATAGAATTGAAGGTAAACCAAAGCTATTAGCTGACATCTAGGAGCTGTAATGTAGTTCATACTACCTACTTTACCGACTACTGATACGAACAGAGCTGTACCAGACTCAACAAATTTTGTTTATCTAGGCCATTCTTATAACTAAAAGTTAGATTTTAGTGAAACAACTTATCCCTTATCACTCAATGTTGATGTTGAGTGGGTCTTGACTTTCATTACCACCTTAATTTATTTTTAATGGCGCTCCATTATTTGCATTACAATTCTGGTTTATATTTAGTGTATATTTCTTCGCATTAACATTAATTTAAATTTCCACGTATTTCCATTTAAATCTACTCCAATTTATTTTAGATTTCAATTAAATATATGCACAAAGCTCCACACTTAAATGCTGAAAATTCATTTGTTTACCTATTTGAATGCTTCAATATTTAAAATTCATTAGGGTGGGTTTGAATGGAAATTCGTGTGAGTTTCCATTACTGCTCGAACAAAATCTCCACAAAATTTAAATCTGAGTAGTAATGCAGACGAAGTTCCATTAATAATAAGTTCTAGTTAAAATTGAGTGATAATTTAAGATTAGTTTCACTCAAAACTCATTGAAATTTGAATGAGAATTTAAATAGAAATTTACTACTACTAGATATTGAATGGTTAGCACATGTTCACGGAATCCAATTTCAGCGCACTCTGCCCATGACGTTTCCAAAAAACCATTTATGGGTATGAAAAGCAATGTCATTGTAATTTATTAGCGCTTAACCGCTTAGCCTAGTTTGGCCGTAACGTATGAAAGCACGCAAGTATTTCTCAACCTCCTTTTTCTATCGCAGTCGAGGCCTGCCAATCCTTCTGTAAAATACTTTTTATATTTCTTTGAAAATTCGTTTTACTCATCTAACATTGTTCAACAAAGCCCTGGCTATAATTAAGCGACAGCACTGAACTCAGCATCGAAATCTTATCGATTTGTTGATGATGGCTTTGGGCAGCCAAATGAGTTGAGCATCGCTTGGACAGCAATAAATTAACTTTGTGGCACCATTTTTCAAATCTGCTTTGAAAAAGCGTCAACTACACCACTTAAAGCAATTTTGCCTTATGTAAAAAGTAGTTATGCCATTAAGCCACTTGAATTTTGAGTGGAAACAGTTAAATTTTCAACAATAATTAAAAACAGATTGAAGTAGTTCAGTAAAAACTATTTATGTGCAGACACGAGTGGGTGACACATAGCAGACACGCCAGTAAAATGGTATGTTTTTATGAATATGTGTGCCATTTAAGTAAAAAATTATAAGTGTTATAATTGGTAACCTACATAACCGCGAATTGGTTTAATATTTTTTTCACTTAGCATTAGGGTAGTATTTGTTTGTTGATAAAAGGAAATTAAAAAAAAATTGATTTATTTTCTTTGTTGATTTTCCGACAGGGTGGAAACTTGATATATATTGGAACGATTTTCCGTCATACCTTGTCAAACTTGATTTTGTAACAAATCGGGTTCGGCGTTCCGCCATCCTCAGTGTCAAGTTTCGTTCTGATCTTTGTCTATCTGTTGTCTTGTATATATAGTCTGTGGATGCTGTAGCAGGTAATGTAAGGTAAAACTGGCCGAAGCCGGTTTGTTACAAAATCAAATTTGACAAGCGATGACGGAAAATCGTTCCAATATACATTATATTAAAATATTAAAAAAAAATATTTTACTCGACATTTTGAGTTGACCAATTGTCAACTTAGGCTTGTTACCTAAAGGAAAAAACCAATTTTTAAGGGTATTCTAGAATCTAGAGGAAGTCGGCTGGAAAGATAATTTGAAAAAATGTATTAACAATCTTTTTGTAATTTATTTTTCAGCCCACCCTATTACTTATACATGCATACAGTAGTGTTCAATATAATGGTAGTGAAATTAAATTGGATATCGTTCGACGAAATAAATAGAAGCTGTGCTTTTAATAGTTTTCATTTAAAATATAGCGACTTTCATTACACAAACCACATAAAAGTTCAGGAAAGTTAATTAAACTTTTAAAAAATTACTGCAAAATTTTAATATTTTTGGGAAGACTTTTTAGAAAATTTTTGAGTACGCAGTTTTAAAGCTCATTCAAGTACCCTAAAATGTTCCCTGAATTTTTAGAATTTTTTTTGTCAAGAATATTGGGTATGTTTTCCATACAAAAGTAATTTTTCTTCCCGCGTTGTATGGAAGAAATAACTCAACACCCTTAACGAAAATGTTATATTAAAATTGATTGGTCTACAAATATGCATATGAGTTTTCTCTATGCTACGAAAGCACACCCGCAACACTTATCACATATTCACCTTACAGCGAAAAACTCTAGTTCTGATCTGGTGCGTTTCTGATGCATTTGGAGTCACTACTAGTTCTTTAGAAATCTCTTCTCCATACAATCAGTTATCGACTTTGAAGTGCCGATGCATTAGATAGTTGAAAGTGCAACCCCTGCATCACCTTATCCCTACTAAAATGCAATATTTTGTTTCAGAAAGTATCTTGTATTATTTCGTTTCTTTCGAGTACGAAAAAGACTTCTTAGAAAGATAAATTTGGCCGGCTAACGTTAAAGTGAAGCCGTTTCATTCTTTTCAGAAGGCAGCCGCTCAAAGCCCGGCACAGTGACACTGAATAGCGGCAATTCGTGTAACAATGGACTCAGAGTCTACTATCAGAATATCTCTGGGTCAAGAACTAAATCTAATATAATGTATCAGTTTAGCCTTGAAGAGTCTTTTGATATAATTGTCATTGTTGAAACTTGGTTGAACTCTGATTTTTTTGACAATGAATTCTTTGATCCGCAACTATATGATGTTTTTCGCAAAGACCGTGACGCTGTTAAAACTGGGTGTTCAAGAGGTGGTGGTGTCCTAATTGCAGTAAAAAGAATGTATCACGCTTTCGCAATGAAGCTCGCAAATGACGATTCGTTAATTGACCAACTGTGCGTATGCATTAAGAATTCAGGGTCAAATGGCTGCATTTTTATAATAGCTTCGTACATACCACCAAGCAGTGGTACTGATCTATATAAAGCTCACGTTGATAACGTGACGTCTCTAGCGGTGGACAATTTGGGTGATAATCACTTATGCGTTCTGGGAGATTTCAACCTAAGCAATGTTAGCTGGTGTAGTGATACGTCCAACTTAGGTCTGGCGGCTGGCAACATTACTAATCAAACTGAATCATATTTTATCGATAGTTTCTTAAGCATAAATCTTAAACAAATTAATGGTTTTTATAATCAAATGAATAGACTTTTAGATTTAATATTTGTTACAGAGAATATTAAGTGCGATATATCAAAATGCATTTTTCCGATATCAGTTGAAGGTATACATCATGTCCCTCTAGATATTAAAATCGATTTTTATAAATTTTTACCCTTAACTGGTATGGATGCAGTTGCTTATAACTTTGCTTCTTGTGACTACCTAAGTCTAAATAATTCTCTTTTGGAATTTAACTGGGAGGATCTATTTTCCGACTTAGATACTCATATTTGTTTTTCCAAGTTTAAGTCAATAATGAATGAATTTTGTCTTGAAAACATTCCGTTAAAAAAGAAGCGTCGTATCAAATCTCCATGGTACAACACGCGTTTGAAAAAATTTAAAAATCTCAAAAACAAGTACCTTCACAAATATAAAGCAAATCGTACATCATCGTGTTTAGTTAAATATCAGTATTTTCGGAGGAAGTTCAAATCTCTTAGTAGTAAGCTTTATAAAAATTACTTAAGTAATACAGAGCGTAATATTAAAGCTAATCCGAAACAGTTTTGGAATTTTGTGAAATCCAAAAAAGCGTCAACAAATATCCCAACCTCGGTTGAGTTTGATAATAAATTCGCTTGCACCCCGAGTGAGGCAGCGAACCTATTTGCTGACTTTTTTAAATCAAATTTTGTCCAGGATGACGAGGATTCCCCTGACTTTGCTGCTGAAATCCCGTCGGTTCTGAATTTTGGTTTGCTGCAAGTTACTTCTGAGGACATTAGACGGGGGCTAGCTTATCTGAAGTCATCGTCGCAAACTGACGGTGATGGATTATCATCTATGCTTCTCAAAAATTGTCCGGCGTTAATCTTGCCGCTTAAGATCATATTTAATAAATCCCTTTCTTCGGGTATCTTTGTGAATGATTGGAAACTTACAACCATCACACCTTTCTTTAAAACTGGAAGAAAAAGTGACGTTCGCAACTATAGACCTATAGCAAAGCTTTCAAGTATCGCAAAACTATTTGAATGTGTTGTTAAAGATAAAATGTTTTTTACTGTTAAGTCTTTAATCAATCCCAATCAACATGGTTTTGTCCAGGGTCGTTCGACAACTTCTAATTTAGCTGTTTTTAGTGATTTTTGCATTTCATCTTTTTCGTCAGGACTCCAAGTCGATTGTATTTATACCGATTTTTCTAAGGCGTTCGATAAAGTCTCACACACGATACTACTACATAAGTTATCGTGCTTTGGTTTCCACTCTTCTTTTTTATTGTGGCTTAAATCTTATTTAACGGGTAGGTTATGTGCAGTTTCCATTGACGGTGTGCTCTCGTACCATTTTCTTGCCACCTCAGGCGTACCCCAAGGAAGCATATTAGGCCCGCTCCTTTTTATACTTTTCATCAATGACATTAGCGGCTGCTTCACGCACTCAAATTTTTTGCTCTATGCCGACGATTTAAAAATTTTTTCGAATGTTTGCGACGCAAGATCTTCGCTTCGTCTGCAAACAGACTTAGTTAATCTTTTTCGTTGGTGTGAGAAGTCACGACTCTCTCTAAATATTAAGAAGTGTTTTCATCTGACATTTTCTAGGCGTCAAACCATTATCAATACATCGTATAAGATTGCTAATGACGTACTTCAATTTGTATCAGAGTTTAAAGATCTGGGAGTAGTGTTTGACGTTAAGTTGACGTTTAATAGTCACATAAACTTCATACTCTCAAAAGCATATTCAGTTCTTGGCTTTATTCGCCGAAACTCGTCTGAGTTTTCTGACCCGTATACTTTCAAACAGCTTTTTAGCTCTCTTGTACGATCGCACTTGGAGTACGCTGTTTTCATTTGGAGGCCGTACGATCAATTCTCGATTAGTAGGATTGAACGAGTTCAGAAAGTTTTTCTAAAACATGCGCTACGTTCACTTCCGTTTGAAGATCCGGCTCCGTCCTATGAATCTCGACGTTTGCTAATTCACTTGGATTCATTGGACAAACGCAGAAAAGTTCTTTCCCTTTCCTTTGTATTCAATATTATAAATGGCAACATCGACTGCCCAATCTTACTACAGCGGATTAGTTTTAATATTCCGCAGAGAAGCCTCCGGAGTTTTTACCCTTTTTATGGAGACAACTTCCGAACAAATTATGCTAGTAATGCACCTATTGCTCGTGCACTGCGAGAATTTAATGCTTTGTTTTTATCTTCAAATCAGCTTGACTTTGCGTTATCAAAATCGAATTTTGTAAAAATTCTTAATTCTCTTTGTAAGTAACAAATTTATGTTCATCTATCACTTTTTATTTTTACTAACTCCTTGGGGGTCCTATGTAAAATTGCTCTAGTCTGTAAGGTATTATGAACTGTAGACTCAAATAAATAAATAAATAAATAAATAAATAAATTTAAGTTTCATATACAATTAAAAATACCTTGTAATAGTAACTCAATTGTCGGCCTAGTGAGGTTATAGTTTGGTAAAAATTTGAGAAGAAACCCACCTAAAATATTTTCAAAGGTAATGTATTTTTATGAAATTGGGTGGTATGGCTCAGAACAATTAAGTACATATACATATTGTGAGGAATTCGATGATTCCTTGATTATCGATCCTGGGTTCGATCACTATAAAGTCAAATAAACTCACGCACAAATATTGTAACTAATAGCTAGTTTTATTTACTAGTAATAAACGCAAAACAATTTCACGAGTTTGGTAACTCCACAGTAAGCTCACTGAACAAAACTTGAAATTAAACTGATCAACCTGCCTTGTTTGGTCACTGCCTATTATGGTTGCTCGTTCTTCGTGTTCTCGAAGGGTCGGTGTTATTTATTGACATCTCCTCTTTGCCTTGTATTCGTGAACACTCGCGCCATCTCTCTTCCTCTTCCTTGGTACAAGCTTGCATGCATAAGCGTAGCCAACGTTATCTCTGTTGTATTTAACCATTGTTATTAACTAAGTTAGGGATGGTACATACTTCAGAATAATCGCCACAATGTTTCACAATTTTTCGAAACTCGAAATATTTTCAAAGTATTTTCGTAGTTCCAAAGTTTTGGTTTAGCTTCTCGTGATTGATTTTGCTCATTTTTTAATATATATACAAGATGGTCTCCCCTTTCAACTTGCATTACCTATTTTGGCATATTTATTTTTTTGCAAAAATTTATCCGGAAATTTTTAAACATTTATGACTTCTTCATCGAGGAGGAAAAATAAATTGGAGCCCGGCAATGGAACAGGAGTTTTTTTACTTTTTTAAAGGCGACGGTGTCTGTGTGTAACGTAAAGAAAATATAACAGAAGAATATAGAATATAATATTGACAACTCTTGCTAGATAACTCATTTTATTACCAAACGTGATCAAAAGTCATTCGAGTACTGTTAATGCTATAACTCAGCATTCTCAGTACACAGTACCAACCAAACAAATTTTCATTTGATTTTAAAATTTTCATGTATACCCTGGCCAACCCAAAAATGCCCGCTAAAAACGTTGGCGATAACAGTTTTTTGGAAAAAAATTTTATTTTCGGGTTTTGGAAAAGTCGATTTTTCGACCAAAACAAGTCCCAAAACCCGAAAATGCAATTGTTTTTTTTTGCTCATAATTTTAAGTGGAACAGGAAATATGAGACAAATTCGTTTTCATCGAAAACATATATGCTGAAAAAACCCTTAAAAAAATGGCGCAGGGTAAATTTTTTGACCAAAACACTCCCCAAAACCCAAAAAAAATTTTTTTTTTTTCAAAAAACTGTTAGCGCCAACGTTTTTAGCGGACATTTTTGGGTCTGACAGGGTATACATGAAAATTTTAAAATCAAATGAAAATTTTTTTAGTAGGTCATGAAAAATACCTTAAAAATCAAAGTCGAAAAAAGGCAAAAAAATGAAATTTCGCGGGTTCTAAAATTATTTTTTTGGGTATGCGTAGTCGAACTTTTTTCCTGAGCCCAAAACCTATCGAAAAATCGATGGCGCGATGTCGGTTAACTTTCGTCCATACAAATCGACCCACCCTAATACATATATCCGAAAAAGAAGCGCAGTTTGGTAGAAGATAACATCTTGTATATATATTTCAAAAATGAGTAAAAGCGGGCTGATCCATTGCCAGAAAACTGGCTAAAACTAGGGAGCTTCGAAAATAGTTTTATAGCATAACTCCAATTTCGAAAAACTGCCCCAAACTATTTTTTTTTTGTTGGAAACGATACAAATAAGTTTCAGAAGGATAACCGAGATTCGAGAAAAAGTAGCTCACTTCACAAATTTTTACCCAGTCACCATAGAAGTAGTTCTAAGTAGACCTCCAACTGTATTTCTGAAGTATAAAACCAGCGTCATAATTGATTTCTCTGCAGTGTATACGAGTATATGTAGTTGATATAGTGCATAACCACCACATATGTACATGCCCTGATAAATAGTTGGTTTCACTTCTGGGTGTTTCTAGTTATGTAAGCACAAATGGTTTAAGTGTTGTTTTCGGTCAGTTGGCCTGAATTTGATATTGAAAATGTTAGAAAACCATTACGCCGGTGGCTTATGTAACTTCTTTGTTATGAACAAACCACAGAAATACAATAAAAATGTAAAAAACTTACAATACAAATAAATGATGTGGTGATAGATGGCGTTGTCTTTGACAAAGCATAATAACTCTTACAAATTTGAATGAAAGTGTTAAACACCATTTTTGTGAAATATAAGTTGTATTGGAACTACATATGACGCTCTCCAAAGCAAAAGCGATGAGTATGCTGGTCAGTTTCTTAAAAATCTGGGGTGGGTTCGAGGTCCTTCAGGACACGATAACTGACGACCATTTGAAAGCCAAAGGAGTTGAAATTATATACCATCTGTTTTTTCAAACTCAGCCAGGGCTTTCCCTTCTCCCTGGAGCTTCTTTGTATATTCGCATAACATGAGACAGGCAGCGGAGTATGTGGGCTTTAATTCGCTGCACTAAGTTCAGAACTGCATAAGGCTTCTACAGCTCATAATTAAATTTCCTTCGATACTCACCGTAGACATCACTTGAAAGACCATAAGTTTCCAGATAACTTTTCTCTCGAATACGCCAATCTCAGCTTCCCTCGACACTTTTCCTGATTGCGCATGATCTTTGTAGAGAGAGCACTTTGCTTCTCAGTTGTCTACTCAGTTTAAAGAAGCACTTGTTGGCAAGCGCGACTCTCCGTTAAATTTCTCGACTGCCATTATTTTTGATGGTAAAGCAGGCTCTCAAATAGACGAAGTCCCTCACAGTTTCAAAAATGTAACTATCAATAGTAACGTGACTGCCAAGCCGCAAGTGCACCGATTCCTTCTTTGTTGACAGTAAATACTTCGTCTTGTTCTCCGGTGACCGACAAACCCCAATTTCTTCGCTTCTTTATCTAAACCATAGCAGGCAGACCTTACAGTCTGATTGTTAGTGGCAATGCCAGAAATTCCACGACCTTTTGATAGATTCTGTGTGTTTCAATTATCTTCTTAAGCATCAAGTTGAGGAAATCGCACGAGAGTGAGTCCCCTTGTTTGAAGTTTCGAAGGGTTCGGAGAGGTCGTTCCAAATTCTGTCGGATCTGTTGATATTGCTCAACGTCATTTGGCATAGTCGTATAAGCTTTCAAGGGAAGTCAAATTCAGACATGGCAGCATACAGGCAACTCCTTTTCGCTCTATCAAAAGTGGTTTTGAAATCGACAAAACGGTGATGCCTAACGATTCTTCTATCATGGGTCTTCTCCAGGATTTGGGTATCGTGTAGATTTTATCGATGGTAAACTAACTAGTTCTAAATCCACATCGATAAGGTTCAATGAAGTTGTCTCCGATGAGCTTCAGTCTTTCGCACAATACGCTCGATGTAACCTTATATGTAACCTGAGATGCTGAGACTGATTCCGCTGTAGTTAATGCCGTTAGTGGCATCGCCTTCCTTGTGGCTTTTGAGGTGTTTTTAACAGCTCGGCGGGTGGTGGTACGTTCTTTCCATCGTCCGATTTTGGGGTATCGGGTTCGTCGTCTCTCTCGCAATTTAGCATTGAGGAGAAGTGTTCCCTCTATAACTGAGGTACACCATGTACGTGTATTACAAGGTCGATTTTATTGTCCCTGCAAGAATTTGCAAAGGTCTTATATGCTTAAATCAATCTTGGTTGAATCAACCTATGTTTAATTACTTCGTTATATTTTGACATTCTATGTTCTGTCATGTTATGTAACGTTTTGTCATATTATTTTACATAATTTGTGGTATGTTATGTCATGTTATGTTATTTTATCCCACACCATTTGGTGTGGTTATATCATACAGTACCTGGGCGACCGAGCTTTGCTCGGCATTGTCATAGGTTGCCATACAATTTAGTTTATTTAGATAATCATCAATAAAGATATTCTGGTTGTTTGTATGAACAGTTTTACTTACCAGCAGTGAAGCGTTCTAAAGACATATCTTGATAATAAAAATATGTTTAAAATTTTGTATTACTAACAAAGTTTGAATACACATAATTACTCCTTGGTGGCTGCTCAAACAAATTTTCGACAAGTCTTTACAAGATTCCTTGCTGAATTGTATGGTTAGCAGCTGTCGATTGTTATCAAATAATCGAGAAAGATTAGGGTCACATGGGTATATTTGTCGGTTAGAGCTCCATATATCGGTCAACATTCTGCGATTTCTTCTTTATTTTTAAAGATAGAACTATGCAAAACTTTTTATATTCAATACATATGAAATCTAATGCAACACTTTCTTCCATACCATGTTCCAAGTACGTTTCTTTCTTCCGGAAATATTACTTTAAATGTATTTGGTCACTTAACTCTTGAAACGCCACATATAACATACCATGCATGAACATCGTTGAATTTAGCTCCACTCCAACAAACTCAAAAGTTTCTCCCTGATCTTTACGCGCAGTCATGGCAAATGTTGGCCTTACTGGAAGTTGCACCTTAGCGGCTCCTTGGATAAGCTCGATTCTCGGTATATGAACTTCTTTGCCGGATTTTCCTTGTCGAACAAAAGTGGCAACCCTACTTAGAAATATTTTTTTTTTCAATACGCAGGAAAATACCTTTCGTTTGATACCCATATTGGCATATTTTATTCTATATAAAAAAAAATCAGATAGGTGGCAACCCCAGAAAAATAACCTATGTGGCAAAACCTAAGTAAAAATTCTTAGAATGTGCTACACTATCTACATACCAAATTTCATCGAAATCGGTTGAGCGGCTTTCAAGATAGGTGCTAAGTAGTTACCCTAAACAAAAAATGTATATAAAAACCTCAATAAGTGGCAAGCCCACTTCAAAATACTTGTTTTGAAATACGAATGAAAATATATTTCGTATGATGCCCATATTAGCATATTTGATTTCATATAAAAAAAAATTCACATAGGTGGTAACCCCAAAAAAATAACTTATGTGGCAACACCCAGGTACAAATTCTAAGAATGAGGTACACTATCTACATACCAAATTTCATCCAAATCGGTTGGCCGTTTTCGAGATAGTCTGGATATACAAATCTACAAGAATAGCTCGTTTAAAGCAATAAGATATGTTGCTAAGTCATGTTATTTTATGTTATACTATGTCATGTTAAGTTATGAGTTTGACTTTCTTATGCTTAGCCATGTTATACTTTGGTATTATGTTATGGCATGTTACGTTGGGTTATTTATGCTGCTTTGTGTATATTTCGTTAAGTTGTTGTAGTGTCAAGCAAAGCACGTGCTAAAACGGATCCGTTTCTGTGGCGCATTAGACCTTTTGGTAAAGTGTGACATTCCCACAGGGGGAATGCGTTAAGAAAGATTTGTTAAAACGTTTGGTTCTGTAAATGCTGTAGAATTGTAGCAAAGAATTTGGACCATGAAAAGTTGATACGAGTTCAGACCGTTTTTTTTTTTGAACCCCAGACCAAACATAGTACTCACACTTCTTTTTCATCAAAATTGTGTTTGAACAAATAGCGAAACGAAAGGGAGAAATGAACAAATCTTATAAAAGCGAACAAGCAAATGTGGCACAACAAATCGATGCGAACACAAAAGTGCAAGTCAACACCCCGACACAAACACTTTCAGACAGCTTTTAATATCTTTGGATTGTATTTTATTATTCTTTATATTTTTTGTTGTTATTGTTTTTGTTATTCTGTTTAACGGAACGTGGAAATAACTCACTCGTTAGGCAAATATCATCATTGAAGCCACGCGCCTCTTACACCGAAAACAAACCAACGTGTTCATTAGGGTGTACATATATTGTTTTCCTTTTTTTGTTTTTTTGCTTCAAATGAAGGTTTATAAGAAAATTTTAAGTGAACAATTAGCAAGTTCAAGCTCTCCACTTGATTCTTAAAATAAATTCATAAAAATAATGGTTTTGGAAGTTAATTTCTTAGGCGGCTATGCAATGTTTGGATTGAGAGTAAAATTTGAAGTTTTTTTGGATGTAACAGAGTATTTGGGTTATATATTTGGGAAATAGCTAACTGTAGCAGAATCAGGCAGAGCTCGGATCATTTCGGGATGGTTTCGGGGCTTTTTTGGAATAATTTCGGCATCTCTTTGGAAAGTTTCGGCATTGTCTTTAGGAAAATTTTGGGACCTTGACGAAATCATTTCGTAATCGTTACAGGATCAATTCGAGATTGATTTCGCAGTATTTCGAAATTATTTCGTGTTTGTTTTCGGAACCATCCCGAGACTTTCTGGGGATAATTTTGGGACTTTTTCTGGTGCCTCATTTCGTGATCGTTATTGGGACCATTTCGATAATATTTCGTATGTTTTGCGGCAACATTTCGGGACTCTTGCGGTTTTTAATCACTTCGGAATTGTTTTTAATACCATTATTTAATATTTTTCGGTTTCAATTTAGGGACGTTTTCGGGATTATTTCGGGTTTGTTGTCACATGGTTTTAGGGTGGTTTTGGGATTGTTTTCTGTACATTTTTAGCATTATTTCGGTATCATTTCGAAAATTTGGAGTTTTTTTTGAAATTTTTTAGAGATCAATTTGGGAATTTTTATCCTGAACATTCCCGAAATGATACTGAAATGATCCCAAAAAAGCAACAAGTTAGTTTCTACCAAGTAAACTGTGCTGCACGGGGGTTTTTTTTAGCTCTATTTCATTCTAATATAAACGAAACAGTATTTAGTTATTTGATTTTTTACTAAAATTTATACAAAAAATGCAGCAAAAGTTTTTTCAAGTTTTGACTTTTCATTGATTTCCATTGGACACCATGCATATTCTTTGAATTGACCCATTTGACCAATTTTTACTTAAAACTCGTGTGGGCCACCTCAAAATGTTGCGTAAAACAGTTTTTTAAATCTTATAAACATTTTTACATTTTTTTCTTCTTACGTGTCCAAGCCATACGGAATGAACATTTTTATTTTTTCTATTGGCTCAATTCAAAATATTGGTAAAAAAAATCTTTTATGAAATAAAATTTTTTCGTAATGCAAAAAATTTTCCCGCCAAACTGAAGGGGAAAATGAACTCACAATGAGCCGGCAAAAACATTCAATATTGATGACAAAAGCTGCCTAAAAATTATTACAATGTAAAAAATTGAATTTTTGCAATCCACCCTAATGTGTATATTCAAAATTACTTCACACATTGCATATTCACATTCATTTCCACTACCCAAATTTCAATTCCGATTTCGATTGCACTCACATGGCACAGATACGCCGTTTACTGCCATTGCAATCGATGGCAAAACTAAAAAAGTTACAAAACATACGAATATTTTATTGTTGCAATTTAATAACAATTGACAAAAAGGGAACCCCTTCGTTTGCATTTCGTTTCCTTAGCTGCGCGCTGTAAGGCATTTGATGGAGTGGCGGATGTGTACGCCATCGACCCATTCGTTCACAGTTCACAGAAATTGGTGTAGCTTTGGGGCGTTAGCACTGCGGGCTGCTTTAAAATATAGAAAAATTATTTAAATTATTCGCTAAATATTGTTGTAGTATTTTGTTGTTGTTATTGTTGTTATATAAGTTGACATCAATGGCGCGCTGGTAACTGTGGCATCGCTGAAAAACTCTCTGTTGCTGCTGCTGTTCTTGCTTTGATTGTTTGTTGCTATAGCAATTTATTGTTGTTGTATTCATCGTTGCTGTTATTGTACATTGCTAATGCTTTATTTGTACAACAATTTCACGCTCTAATTGCAGCATTAAAATCATGATTTACCTTTTTGTATGTATGCAATACTTGCGCTTATGGCCATCTACATATTTGTTGTAGTAGTTGTTGCCGCAATTCATAGCTACTAGCCATCGTTTACTGTTGGTATTTTCAACCCTTTTTTATTGCTATTATTTAACTAAATTCCATTGGCTAACAAAATCTGTAATTTCAACTGTTGCCATTTAAAGCGCTCACCACACAAATGCATAATCCTACATACTCGTATGTACTTCGTAATGAAATTAAATTTTTGAATTTTTAATGCATTTGAATTTTATTATTTCATATCAACACCACTCACATAGCGGTAGAACAATATTGTTTAATAATATGGAGGCATTTTCTATGTTAAGCGCATTTAATTAGGGTAATGACCATTGTCCGCATGAAATATGATTTTCATTACAATAATTAATTTTTTTTTCTTCAAAATTTCAGTATTTCTAATTTTATTATTTTTGTTGTAATTACAACTAAAATTTGCCAGCAATTAGTCAATATGCACTACATAGGCGGTTTTGATGCGAGCATTGAAAAATCGGTAAAATAATCGAGTATTGTGATTGCTTCTGGTTTGGTATTGTATTGATGGCTCGGCTACCATGCGCAATGATAAATAAAATTATTTCTTGGCAAATGCCTTTCATTTTCTGAGTATGCATTAAGAACAACCTAAGAAATTCACAATAAATATAAATAAATAAAGCACATAAGGAAGTCTAAGTTCTGGTCGAACCGATCATTACAGAGCTAGTAGTAATCGATTATGGCATCCCAATTTACGCAAGTCTATTTTAGTACTTTTCAGTTCGTATTATAAAGCCAGGTGATCGTTCTCAATAACAACACTTCTGTTATGAAGTTTGAGTCGTAAATTAATTTAAAAAAAATATAAATGTATCATAAACCACCTGAGAGATTTTTGCGCTGAACTTCCCTTCCAATTTGATTTTTTTCCTACAGATTTGCGGGCCCTACAGATTTTTGCCGACTTCCAACGGCATCTACAAAGGAGATGAAGTTTTGCTGAGAAGCCTTCCATGGCCACTCGGAGAGTTTGCCAAACCACTGCCGAGAGGCGACCCCGTTTTGAAAACCTTGTTCAAACCACTTTTGATGTTACCTGTCACAGGACTCGAACCTTGGACCCTCGGTGTGGTAGGCCGGCAACACTACCGCCACACCACTGCGGCCGCCATTAATTTATTTGTATATAAATAGCTTCCCTACAACAACTGCTAACCACATTTTTTCAAAATACTAATACATAAACATTTAAAGTTTAAAAAATTTGCATTCAAATAGACAGACAGACGGACGCAGAGACGGACATTGCTAAATCGACTCAGCTCATCGTCCTTATTATTTCAGTTTACTTATTGCTGGGCCCATCTCTTCTTTTTTTTCATTCTTACAAACATTTCATGTTCATAAAGGGTATGAAAATCAAAAAAGGTATGTAACTTCCCTATTGCAGTGGGGTAATAACAACTTGCCTGGATATTTTACTTGTGTGTTATCCGATTTGCTTAATTTTAGACAGGGGTATACTACATATTAATGAGAAGCAGCTGACTAATTTTGATTGAAATACCTAGTTGAAATTACAAGCCTTTGAAAATAGCAGAATTTTCATGTTGCAAAGTGGGCGGCGCCACACCTCCTCCGCCAAAATCCACAACATTGTCTTGCGGTCGAGTTTTGCTTAAAAAGCTTTTTATGTGTGCAAGATGTTATTGATATAGCTTGCATGGTTACTATAGAAATATCGCGTTTTACATTTTACAAAAAAGTTTTTCAGAACTATGTCAAAAAACTGGGCGTGGCCATGTTCAACATTTTCGCCAAATATCGTTTGGATAATTAAAATTTTTCTGGAGTAATGGCATAAAAAGGTGAAGGTTTTTTAAGGTGAAAAAAAGGTTTGACAAATAATTTTTTTTTAGAGTTTTTGTAAACATTTGCGTTTCATTATTAAAGTTAAATGTGTTATAAATTTCCGTTCTGGAAATTTATAAAAAGTTTACTTTGAGGCTTTAAAAAAATTAAAAGTTTATAGCGCTTATTAAAGCAAGTTTATTTTAAGTTATTTAAAAAAGTCCAAAAATTTTTGTGAAAACATTAGCTGTGTTCGGTGCGAACAATTTTTTGGAAACTTTCTACAAATTTTACTGAAAACTGTTCAGTGACACAAAACATTTGCAGAAAGCGAGCGCATTTTGATATTTCATTGGGGGAGAGAGTTGTAAGTTTCTGCTGGGGGGAATTTCACTCAGCAAAACTTGGAAGTGAATAACAGCTGATCGTGACATAGGAAGCAACAACAAAACTTTAAAACTATGAGCTAGTAACCAATGAAAAAAGGAACAGCTGTTTTGCTTGCAAGGTTTTACTGATTTGATGTATGTTTATTGGAACGATTTTCCGTCATCCTTCGTCAAATTTGGTTTTGTAACAAGCCGATTTCGGCGTGCCGCCATTCTCAGTGTTTAGTTTCGTTTACTGATTCCTGTTCGGTGAAAACTTTTTACTTTTGAGTTTTGATAGAGTTTTACGTCATTCTCACTTCACTGGCACTTCTTTGCAAGTTTTGTCAGTGAACACAGCTATTATTGTACCTATCGAAGCTCAGGGGGTAGAGCTCGCTAGGAAACCTAATAAATGAAAAAATTTTTTTAAGTGCCAGTGTCGAATATTTTCATTTGAAATAAATTTTTTTTTCATGACACTCATTTTGTAGGAAACTGGACTAGTTTAAATTTCCAACCATATCTATTTAGGACATTTATATAGTCCAAAAATTCCAATAAAGGCTTCAATTTTTTGCAGCGTTATATTGGCTTTATGACCTTCAAATATGTAAATTTCTTTTGAATCTCATTAAACTCTTCTCAAGATTTCTATCGCTTATTTCGAGTTACTTTACTTTGATCAGCTTAAACATGCTTACTGCTTGGAAATCTGGGAAATTCGTCAAACCACAATGAAATGCGGAATTAAAGAAGTTTGCATGATTTTCATGGAAAAGACACAAAAAGTGTGAGATATTTCTTCAGCTAATGTTATTGAAAAGTATGCAAGAGTGTACGTATGCAAGATATGTACACACATACATCCATATATATATAACAGTATATTTGTGCCCTCAGTACCTACTTGGTATTTAATTAAAACCACAATAGCTGCGAGCCACCGCAAAGTTACTCAATGCTGAAAATTGTTTGATTGAAGTTCCATCAAAAAAGTGAATTTTCATTGGAATTCGGTGAAGAAATAGCTTATGCTCAGTTACAGTTATGCTAAGGGGAGGTTGGGTAGATGTAAGGGGGGCTTATGTTACATAAATATGCTTTCACGTTCGTTAAATACAAATTTGTTTTTCTGCTTTTGATTCTTTTTCCTTTAATTAACGCAGCAGGAAAATTATTAGCAGGAATATTTATAATCAAAATTACCTGAAAGTCATATTGAAATGTGAGGTTAGCTAATAATAACAATTACAGCAAAAATAAAAAATTAAAGTAAGAAGGGTGCTGGCTGCGGGTATAAGGAAGACCTCGTATACCTTGCATGAATGTGGCAGAACTATTTTAACCTTGAATTTATGATAAGTCAAAAGCTTAATGAAGTCCCATCTGACGAGTCTGTAACTTCAAAAGCCCCTGTGGCACACTTTTGCGGCTTAAATGGATCCTCCGATCTGTTAATAGATTGTACTTGCAAAAGCTGAAGAGCTTCGCATGTTAAAAAAAAAACCATTCTATGTAAGATAGTCAGGGTTTGTCCTATCTATACTTCAACTATCACAGATAGATAAGCTTTAATAAACTCTAGTCGTTCAGTTCTCGACTTTAAAAAATTGGTTAGCAGGAGGTCAACAGCTGAGAAGTACTTGCTTAGCTGATCTAAGCTCCATTTTCTCAGAAGTAGACTACAAGTGTACAGCGGAACTTCAAAGTCGGTATTGAAAAGCATGTCTGGTTCACTTGTGACTGTTTGGACTAGGAGAACCGCGTGGCAGTTGCTGTTGTTGTTGTAATAGGGGTTCGCCCTGTTTAGGCAGGTAATCATGTTTTGGCATAGTTTGGCAGTATTTTTCTTGATATGATTTCGTCGACCACGGAACGTTGGTGGATGTGGATTTTAGTCGCCTTTTACGACACGCAAGCTATGAGTATAGTATAATCCTTCTAACCCGCCAAGTATGTAGTGATGCTCCTGCACCGCGAAAATGTTAACCATGAGGTGTTCGGTGTAAGCGAGAGCATGGCTAGGCATTCGCGGCAAGCATATACCTCACAGTGGCTGAGCTCTGGTGAACAGCAAGTTTATATCTCATTGTTATGGTAGTGTTTAGTGCCTCCAGACTTTATTTCATAGAAAACATCGGCTTGACCACCACATCATATAGCCAATGCAACACACCTTAAGAGCCCCTGCATTTTCTTAAGTCTCAATGACAACAGTGCCACTGGCAACGGAGTGCTTTTTAATTTATCCTCTACATAAAGCTTCCATAACAGTTTGCTGACCATTTTAATTCTGGGGAACTAAACCCTGGCATAACACGACCGGCAGTTTATCCAAAAATTTAAATTTAAATTTTACAAAAACTGTCGAAAATTTCTAGGTCATCAGCGTGGTCACTACTTGAGACACTTTACCCTGAAGGTCCTGGAAGAGATATATAAAATTTTTTTTTTTACGGATTCTGTTGTTTTAAGCTTCTTTTAAAAACGAGTTGAGATTCCGAGTTAGAGTCGATTTCTTTGACGCTTGGTGGGGGGTTTCAGAACCCCCCGACTGCCTTATCGGATATTGTATTACACATCCCCTTTTGCCAACTAAACTTCCTAAGGGGCTAAATTATACTGGTACAATTCGGTTCATGTTCAGTAATAAAAACCGGTTTTCTTTCCAGCTAAGCTGAGAATATATCGAAGGCTGAGTGGCTGATGACTACATTTCAAAAAAAATTCATATCTAAGAACTATTTTAACTTCTAAGACCTGAGCATGAATTAAATGCGATACAATTTTTTTTTTGTTTTGTATCTGGTTAAAGTAGCATAAAAAGTCTTGTTTACAAAAAATTGTCTTTTTTTTAATATAAAATTGAATTTAAAATTAGAAAAAAAAAGTTTATTTAAGCGCTTGACTCAACAAAAATTCCATACATTTTCAACTGAGAAGTAATATTTTCAAGGGTGTTCCTCAAAAATAATTTGAAATAGAGCGCTCTTCCACTTAGTCGCGGATTTACTAATTCGACGCACCTTTCAGCACTGTACGAAAAGCATATTAAACAAATTTACTCAGAAATTCCCATAAATAACAACTCAATCAGTCAGCTTTTCTCTTCCCACAGTACACCCACCATGTGGCGAAAATATACTCATAATAACCAAAACATTCCTACACGAAATTCTGCGCCCACAACCCTCTTTTAACAAACAATCCATTGAACGATTTTCGCCACAAACAAATTCACGTAATAAAATTCATGAAAAATTCAAGCAAAATAACTAAACTTAAATAATAGTGGTGTTCAATAAAGAAAATTGCAATGCGGATAATAATGTCATAAATATCGACGGAATTTCACAGAAAACAAAACAAAACATAAAAAGAAAATAACAACACAACGTCGTAACAAAAACAACAACAACAACAAGAATAAAAACTACATAGTAAAAAAGCAAAGTCAAACAAAAGTGAATAATAAAATATGAAGTTCGAAGCAAAAATCTGCAATAATATAAACAAACAAACAAAGAAAAAAGTCGTATGCGGAGTATAACGGCAGCGTAAACAAAAAGAAAAACAATAAAAACATTGACGTTGATAGCAGGAAAATCAAAAAACAAGAATAATAAAATTCTCTGCATAAACTTTCATCAGCGTCAACGTCACTCTTATTTTGGTTTGAGTTGGTCTCAGCGCTGCATGCAGAAATGTAACGGTTAAGGCATAGGCAGCATTATACTAATGTACTCGTATATGTATAAGTGTGTGTGTTTGATGGTACATAACAACCAAAAATTTTGCTAGCAGTTCTAAGCAATTTATATTCAAAGTTCAGGATAGTTAATTAAACTTTCAGAAATATTTGGCAGAATTTCTGGAAAATGTTTGAGTACGCAATTTTGTAGACCAATCAATTTTAGTATAACATTGTGCAAATTAAAACTCGCTCAAAAATATCACTTTTTTCGTCAATGGTGTTGAGTGATTTCTTCCATACAATGCATTAGAAGACAAATTATTTTTGTATTGAAAAAAAAAAAATACCCAACATCCTTACCAAAAAAAAAACCTTAATATTTACACAATTTTAGAAAAGTGGGCGGTGGATATTTATCTCTCTCTGGGTGCGACGCTATATAAAATTGGGATTTAGCATAACTACGAATTTATTTGATTACAGATAATGATATTTTATATAAACGTGCCCTATATTTAAAAAAAAAAACACTTTGGAAAAAGTGAGCGCTCCTAAACGTTCATTTAAATGTGGGCGGTGCTTTAGTACAAAAGTAGGCGTGGTGGCTCACCGATTTTTATTATTTTCCCATGGACGTACTCTGCATGTCCATAGCAAACCTCGTATCAAGTTTCGTAATTTTATCCTACACGGTTAAGAAGTTATTAACAGTCGAATTTGCAAATTGCTTGAATCAGAAGTGGGCCCACTTTCCAAAATTTTTGCAAAAATCGTATAGAGAATATAAAAATACTGCCAAATAATATCATTCTACCTGTATCGGCCACTGAGATATGGGCAGTTCAGTATTTCTACCTCCTTTTCAGAAAACTTTTATGAAAAAGTGGGCGTGGTTGAAAAGCGATTTCGCTTGTTTTCAATGCCTGCTACTAAATTTCGTTATTCTAGCATGTTGAAAATTGAAATGAATTGTATCCCTAACTAATCAAATGAGTAATAGATAAATTAACTATCGATTTGTTAGTTCCCTGTATACTTGGCATCGCAGGCACTTTTTTTTTCTTTTTCAATAAATCTGCTAAACGTAAGCACGTTCTAACTTAATTAACCAATGCCTTTTAATTCCTCAAAACTTAACTTATTAACAGTCGGAGTTTGAAAATTTGTTCACTCATATGTGGGCGGTGCCACTCCCCTTTTACAAAAGTTTGTTAAAATCGTCAATGTCATCATTATTGTCATCTGTTTTGTGATCTGTAACACTTTCAGAAAAATGTGGTATAGGAGAAAAAGGAGAGCGGTACTACTCATACAACCGAGCATTTTATACCTGAAAAGAAAAATCTTTAGAAACTACTGTTTTACTCAGATAGTAATCAATTAAGTGGCAATATAAAAAAATTATTTTCAGCAGTGGCTAGCCATCCTCTGGAGAACATGCCTCATATTATAAGGCTTATGTCCAAATAAAATAAACTTTACATAAGGCCCACATTTTTTTGTTGAAGCGTTTCGCGTTACATATTCACGTGCATATAACTACATATGGGAAATAAATAAATGTCTAGTAAATAAAGTTATGTAAATTGCACAAGTCAAGAACATGCTGCGAAATGGCGCAAGTTTTCCAAATAAACTTGAAGGCGAGCTTATATCAATAGGAAGTAATGTAGTTATGTTACATATATAGTACATATATCTTATGCACATTTGTATGCACGCTTGTATGTTGCTACAATATCTCTAAGTAGGGCACGTCACTTTTCTAAGTTGGAAATAAAAAATCGAAAGCACATTATTATTTTACAAGCTGTGCGACCAAAATTTCGAAAATTTAGATTTTTTTTTCAATTTACTTTAACCACTGTGAGTCAGCAGAGGTCATTATGAGCCGTTTCAAGTTAGACGTTTCCTACATGAATTTAACAGAACTTATATAAGGATATTTTTTTGAGTTGACTTTCAAGCACCATCTCTATATCAGGACTTCATTCATTCTACTCGACATGCTTATCAGTTCTATAAAGCCGTTTCTCTGAAGATTTAAGGTTCGATCAGACGCAGGATAATAGGTTGGGGCTGTGCCTTTGTAGTGAGCGTGTCTCTAAAGGCATCATAGTCATGATGCAAAAGCTTTTTTGAAGGCAGTTAAGACGCTTTTATTATACCGCTATATAGAATACACAATACTGAACTCAATTAGGCTTATCTGGGTGATTGCTTTAAGAACCTGATATTACGAAATGTAATATGTAGATCATGAGCGAATTCAATCGATTTAATCGGCAACTGAATTGCAATAAAGCCGATAAATATCACAAAACTCTACTACAATTATTTCCGGCCGTTTGCTCCGTCGGTATAGCTGATAGACCACATTATCTAAAAATAAAAATGTATCGACGTCTGAGTGGAAGATCAGCCTATTTCAAAGTATTTTTCAAAAACAACCTACCTTAGAATTTGTTTGAAGAAAGACTAAACATTTTTGTATGCTCTGTATTTCTATCACTTTTTCAGTAAAGTTTTATAAGAATGGAGGCGTGGTTGATTGGCGTTTTTGCTAGTTTCCACTAGTTAAACTTTGCACAACCTCGCACCAACTTTCGTCATTTTATTGTTAACGGTTTTGACTTCATTAGCAGTCAAATTTGATAATTTCTTTTCCATTCTCTAACATTTTTCAAAAATCTCTACACATAATAAAATTATAACAGGTCGATGTCTGTGCATTGCAGATATTGAAGAAAAATTCATAGGAGGGATCATTATTGATCCAGTAGAAGCAAATCAACCATTTTAAGAATTTTTGTCCGTCTGTGTATCTGTATGTTTGGGCGCATCACTCAAAAACTGCTGCATGGAATTGAATAGGACTGTTACTGTTGTATTACTAGACGTTTCACTTAAAATTTAAAATATCACATGCCCCGATATCTCGACCAGTGTCGGAGATATCGACCAATATGTGGACCAAGGTGACCCAAAATGTGCTTAGTACAATATGGTAATAAGTACTTCAATAAGCGATGTAATTAAGTTTCATACCTTATCTGCTATGTATGGGTGATATAATGATTAAAATCGGACTCAGTCTTTTTTAAGTTCTGAGACGCAGCGAAGCGGGAACGGGTTTACTAGTTGTCTAAGCTTTATGAAGGGCGCGTAGTTTTTTTTTAAGTTAATGTTAGTAGATTATTTTATTATTTATATTATTTTATTATTAGTAATACTTATTTAATTATTTTATTTATTTAAATTATTTGTTTTATGTCTTAACTGGGGGCAAGCATTATTGGCTCAGAGGCATTGCGCGGGATTGGCTTCGTCATTTTTGCTGGGATTACAAAACATAAACTATATCTCGAAGAACTTCATAAGCTGGTTACGAATTACAAGAGAGTGCGCCGCACTTGAAACAAACAAAAGAAATAACTATAGCTTATGTCAACACTAGTCATTAATAGAATTATCAGGTCAGAATAAAGCTACCAAAATTAACTTAAAACATTTCACCTGTGCTGGCCCATGAGATATAAATTGTTCTTTTTCTACTTATTTTTCAGTTAAGTTTTATTTAAAAGTGGGCGTGGCCTAAGCACGATTTAGGTCATTTACACTGGCTCTACTCTCTATAAAAGTTATATGTTTAGTATCAAGTTTTCCCATTCTATCGTTCACGGTTCTGAAGCTAATTACAGTTGAAAATTTTAAAATTTGTGCGCTTATATGTGGTCGTTACTACGCGTCTTTTCAGAACGATTAAGTTAATAAAAGCACAAAATTTTATTATTGTATTTACTTCCATTAATTAATTATATCATTTTATATGTTTTTCGAAATTTTCGATACCGAAAAAAGGTACTCGTTATCGTCCTTTTTGGCCGGAAAGTAACTGTGTGCTAAATTTTATGCAAATCAATCACAATCATTCCTAGAAAGTTGATATTCTATATTTACCTCGAGTATTTATTCCTTACAACCCACTTTCTCTGGACGGAACTAACTAAGTAGGTGACGCACGGTTCAATAGATATATATGAAAAAATCATTTAACATTATGAATCTTTGTCATCAATTTTTAAGGCGATGTAGAGACTTGAAGCTTTGTACATAGTTCAACGCTCAGCAACAATACAATGTACGTTATACGTAATTCCGCTGGGTAGAGCGCTGATCGCGATAACTAAAATCCCTGAAAAACGGAAGGACTCTTAAGTAACTTTCTTTCTATTGTTGCATGCTTGTTTATCTTTATATATACAGGGTGGCTGATGAAAGCCGCTACCAAAAAAAAATTAAATAACTTTTTTTCTATTTAATGAATCTGGTTAATTTTTTTTTTATTTTGCAGATTGACTTTTACATTTAACAAAAATGGATAACTGGGACACTGAAACAAGAATTTGGATTGTCCGCCGCTATCACGCAATGGAGTCCGTAGTTTCGGTTCAAAGAGAGTATAGGCGCACGTTTGGCGGCAATCCTCCGAGCAGATGGACCATAATAAGACTTGTAAACAATTTTGCCGAGCATGGGACAGTCAACAGAAGACCTTACCATCGAAACCCTTCAGTTCGAACGGAGGAAACAATCGCTGCTGTAGCTGCTGCCATACAAAACAATCCACGTGTTTCGACAAGAAGCTTATCTGCTCAAATGGGTGTAAGCAGACAGTCATTACAGTCAATTATGCACAAAGATTTGGACTTATTCCCATATAAAATTCAAATGGCCAACAAACTGAACGCTGCAGACTTGCCGATTCGCTTGGAATTTTGCCAGAAGATGCTTCAAATGGTGGAAGAGGATGGAAACATGTTGAACTGTCTTTTCATGTCTGACGAGGCCCATTTCGATTTAAACGGCAACATAAACAAACAAAATTGTCGAATATAGAGTGCTTCCAACCCACAGATACTCCATGAGACGGAATTGCATCCACTTCGTGTCACAGTGTGGTGTGCAGTTTCATCACGCTGCATTGTCGGGCCCTACTTCTTCGAAGAAGACGGTCACACCGTTACGGTTACTGGAGCCCGTTACTTGAGCATGTTGAGAGAGTTTTTCTATCCAGAATTACGCCGAATGAGAATTTCTTTCAACTCTGTGTGGTTTCAGCAAGATGGTGCAGCTCCTCATATAGCCCAACCTGTTATGACAGAATTGCGTTGAAAATTTCCCAATAAGCTGATATCCAGAAACTCCACATTCCGTTGGCCACCCAGGTCGCCTGACCTTGCTGCACCTGACTTTTTCTTGTGGGGTTATTGCAAACAGGAAGTCTTCAAAGCAAAACCAACAAATTTGAATGAACTAAGGCAATCCATTCGAAAAACAATTGCGGCTATTCCTGTCTCAACTCTCCAAGCAGTAATGAACAACTTTTTTTAAGATGCCGCACATGCATCGACGAGCAGGGGGGGCATTTAAATTCCATTATTTTTAAAACTAATTAAGCTATATTTAATAAAATTTAATGAGCTTTAACATGAATAAAAGAAAAATGAATTCCATACACTGAAAAAAAAATTATTTGAGTTTCTTAATGTAGCAAAATTCATCAGCCACCCTGTATGTTGATTCAGTTTGACACGTTGACATCCTTTTAAAGGTTTCCACCTACTTCCATTATTTTAAACTTTTTGCATATCCCTTAGATAAGTGCTTCCACATATGCTGTTTTTACGAGCTCGCTATTATGTCATATGCTATCAAACGCAATCTATTTTACATCACATTTCAACAAAAATATTTCAAAGTGGAGTGAGCCTAGTGTTGCCATCTAATCAAATTATGTCGCGTTTTTTGCATATCTGATTTTGTCTCAAAAGCGAATAGATACAGTTCTATAAAAATATTTATATAACTTATCTGTTACAATCTAAAGTCTCTTATTTAAGTGCTGTCACTTAAAATATTTTTTAATTGTTGCCACCTTTCTAAAATTTTTTAAGATATAAAATATGTCAATATGGATATCAAGTAAAAGGTAGTTTAGGTCGTATTTCAGCGGAAATGCACATAGAGCAAACTAATATATAAGACGACTTCGAAAAACACCTAGCAAAGCTCGGTCAACCACACTTCAGATTGAAAACCTTTACTATATACACATTGGCCCATAATCATATCCAAATTAAAATAGAGTTTTATCAACTTAAACATGATTCTATAATAAACATCGTTCCATGTCTGTCATAGTCAGCTTAAAATACATTTTATTCCGAAGACGGAGTTTTAATTTTAAAACTACGAAAATGTCGTTTTAACATTTTAAAATCACGGTTTGTGTCTACGGTTGTGCTTGTGCCATCGCTTACTCCAAACTTGAGTTTGGCTCTTTTAGCTTGTTGCTACAGATATGCTATGGTTTGTGAATTAAATGGCTGACACAGGGTGACCTTGCAAAACATAAAAACTTTCTTCATACCACCAACCAACTTAATTTTTTTCATAAGCGACCCTGTTACTTTTCATTTTAGCTTAAATCTCTGATTGACCAACATTTTAAATTTCTTTTTAAGTTAAGTTAAGATTTCATAAATTTCACCTGCATATTAAGCATCCTACTGTTTATACATAAATATATGTAAATCTTGTTATTTATAACCTTGACATATTTTTAATTTCGTTTCATTTCATTGTGAAATATGCAGAAACTCCGTTAGCTCTCAACGAATATTTCGCTTTCAATTTGAATTTCTGAATAAATAAATGCAGCCCAGTTCCATGCTAATTCCGTATCAGCACTGCAAAGAATGCGATTAGTCTGGGACGAATGCAGAATGAGTCGCAAAATAGCAGAGTTTGGATCTCTTTATATGGGTTCACTTGTCTCTTTGTTGTCCTAAGAAGTGACTAGTCGCATTTTATGCCTGAAAGGGGACTATCGGACGGGTCTACTTTCTTTCCCTAAGTGCGTGGTTGGTTAAGTATTATTTCTATCCGTATAAGTGGACTACACAAATTAAAATAAGTTTTACCAACTATGCCCTAAGTTGGGATCAGATATACCCCACTGCAGTCGAAAGATATTAATCGCGGGCTAGTCTCTCTTTATAGCTCAGTCGCCGGATTCTTTGCAGTGATAAAACACTTTACTGGTACTTTTACCAATATTGGCTGCGCACTGTCGTTGTAAACAAAATACGAAAAGAAAAAACACAATTTCTCTTGAAAATATTTGAAACAAGTTTGAATATGAGCGAGTGCACAGCATGGCTGCTTTTAGACTAAATATTTATGTCATAAGCAAAGTTTGTTATTGGTTTGGTCTGCATCATCATCATCAACCGCACTTCCAGCCATTTCCACTTTTATTGAAATTGCGCGTACTTATGGAAAAACAAATACATATACATACATAACCATACTTCGTACATAAAAACATATTTTGGGTGAATACAATTTAACCAAATACAAATAAACAAAAGTATGTTTACGCAAATATGGCTCTATGGAAATATATTATTTGAATTTGCTTCGCTGCTTTTGTATGCAAATACGAACCGATATCAATAACGGAATTCCTCTCCACCCAATCATTAGTGTATAGGAAAATTTAATTAATGCAAAACTTTTCGCTTGATCATAGATGGATTCTCCACATACATATGTATACTGCATATACTTGAATATGATGCACATTAGACCGTGCAAAAAAAAATTGTTTTTTGTGCTTTTTTTCTGCCTTAAAACTGCTAAAACATTGAAGTAAAAAACTTAGCTGCAAATAGTTTTGTAAGCAACTAAATTCAGCAAAAAAAAATCTCTACACATAATAAAATTGTACTTGTTCGATATCTGTTCACTGCAGATATTCAAAATTTGCTAGAAGTTATCATTATTAATCCAATAGAATCCAAGCCAATAGTTTTTAGAATTTTTGTCTGTCTGTTTTTATGTTTGGGCGCACATCACTCACAAACTGCTAAAAAGAATTCAATAGCGCTTTCACCGTTGCATTACTAGTTGTCTAAATTAAAGTTTAAGATATTCATTGTTTCGATAACTCGACTGGTTTTCGGAGTTACCGACCAATATGTGGAGCAGGGTGACCCAAAATAGGTTAGTACAGTATGGATATAAAACGAAAGGGTCTGATGGGTGTTGCAATGAGCGATATGATTAAGTTGCATATATTAACTGGTTTTGGAGATATAATGATTAAACTCAATTAAAAGTTTTGAAACGCAGCGAAGCGTGATCTCGTCTTTTAGTTCTAAGTAATATCTTTTCTCAAGTGGCCCGTTCCAGAGTACTCATATATTTGTATAGTTTTCTGTATTGTAGTATTGGGTATTGTAGTTTTATACATATAACGGTGGTATCGATATAGATACAGAATTCCATAATTCAAAGTTCTTCGAATGAACAAGGGAATCGATCCAGCCATGTCCGTCCATGCGTCAGTACACACAAAAAATTTGAATAAAAATATAGATATTTGAATTGAGTTTGAGACACAGGTAGGTCTCTATTTAAAATCGGCAAACCGGACGATGTCCACACCCCTTTTTTCCATATCGAAAATTTTGAAAAACGTATAAAATGAGATAATTCATTAATAGAAGTAACTACAATAAGAAAATGCTGTACCTGGATATGCATGATTATTCCCTTAAGGATTTTAAAAAAATTTTGAAAATAGGCGTGGCATCGCCCACATATTAGTGAACAAATTTTCCAACTTCGACTACTAATAACTTCATTTCACATTTAAATAAAAAAAAAAATATCAAATTTGGACTGTTGAATATATACATATCACCAGGAAAAATGGGCTAAATCTTGATTCGACCACTCCCACTTTTAAATAAAATTTAACTGAAAAGGAGGCAGACAGACGAACCAAGCAATATCGCATTGACCGGTGTACGTGAAATTGCAAAATTGGGTGAGTTCATTGAGGTCTTCATTTCATTAATTCTTTTTGCAAAATTTTTATAAAATGGGAATGGCACCGCCCGCAAGAAATTTCAAAATTCGACTGCTAATAACTTCAGTACCGTTTACAAAAGAATGACGAAGCTGCGTAAGAGGCATATTATTGTTGTGGAAAGTATAGCAGCTGGAAGACAGTTAAACTACTACTGGAACAAACTTGAATAACGTTCGAAAGTTTTGGCAACTACTTTTGAGACAATATAATTCCGTTTAAAAATCTCGTTTTATCTGTACCTTTTTTTAACTTTTACGTTTTTAACATATTTTCACAATAAAAACGTGAAATCAGAAAACCATGCCAATTTTTAAGGCTGCTTATTCGGAAGCGGGCAACCTGACGAAAATTTTCACAAATAACTTTTTATTTGAAATTTTATTTCCTACAAAACTTGGTGCAGTTAAATTTTGTTTTCATCAAGCTAGGCAGTTTTAAAGCAAAGAAGAGAGATCCCTCCAACAAAATCGAGGCTAGCAATAATAGATCACTAAAAATAAACATTACGTTCAGAAACTTTAACTTTTTCTTGTTTTCCTAAAAAAAATAATATCAGTATAAACAAAAAAAAAAAACCTTTTTCTATCCCCGTCTAATACATTTATCTGTAGGCTATTTCTTAAAACTCCCTCAAGATACGATTTTACTTATTGACCTACTTATTGAACTTATTGTATGTATGCTCATCAGAAGATTGTGTATTTTGGATCATGTATGGCTCTAGGTAATAACAAGATATATTTCATAATTCAGTGCATTGCCTAAAATTACCGTATTAATATGCATTAGTTATATGCAAATAACAAATATTACATTGGCTTGTATGGCCAAACATACATTTGCTCAGCAAGCGACTGTTGCAGGACATTGAGGATACGATTTAAGGTGAGATTCATATAATTTAGTTGAATAGTTGAGAAATAGCTGGCGAAGATTTTTCAGATTACAAAAAATTTTCATTAAGTTTGCAAGATGATTGAGAAATATCAAAAGCTTCATCAGGATTGGATGTACTTAGAAAGTAGTTTGAAACAAAATGAAATTCAATGGAGAAATAGTTGCTACTTTGGACTGAGTAGACAACTGAGAAGTAAATTCCTACCTCGAAGAGCAGAGATCTGGTTCTATAAGTGTCTCACCATACCTGTGCAAAGATATTACTCGGAATCATGGGCAGTGTCGAAAGAAGATGAGATGGCCCTTAAAGTATTCGAGAGAAAATCTGTCCGGTAGATTTATGGTCATTTCAGAATGCACACAGACGCTCCTGAAGGTTTTTCTTACGACGTCAGATTTTTACAGCAAAGGAAGGGAGGAAAAATATTAAGTGGAGAATCGCAGGGTCCCTCTTGGTGTTTCTCCATTAGCGTCAGTTATCGTTAAAAGGGTAAGCTTTATACCTACCCTGGGGGCGCCCGCCAAATCAATGCTTGTGCAAAATTTTGCAATATAGACTTCTGCCGTGGTCGCTTTTGGGAGAAGTTTTTGCAGAACTTTTCGCTGTAAATTCTGGGACTTGTTCTGTGCGTTCTGAGGCAACAAGCAATAAGGGCCATTGTCGAGCCAGGATGAAATTTGGTTATAGTCAACCGAGCAGCCAAAGTAATTTTTCTGCCTCCCTAAACTTCTAATAACAGTTTAACTCTATGTATATTAGTTCAGTTTGTAATAATTTATTTTATTTTATTTTCTTTTATTTTATTTTATTATATTTTGCTTTTCCTATATTTATTTTATTTAATTTAATTTTATTTCATTTAATTTCATTTAATTTTATCTCATTTTATTTCATTTCATTTTATTTTATTTTATTTTGTCTTATTTTATTTTATTTTAGTTTATTTTATTTTATTTTATTTTATTCTATTTTATTTAATTTAATTTAATTTAATTTTATTTTATTTTATTTTATTTTGTTTTATTTTATTTTATTTCAATTTATTTTATTTTATTTTATTTTATTTTATTTTATTTTATTTTATTTTATTTTATTTTATTCTATTTTATTTAATTTAATTTTATTTTATTTTATTTTATTGTATTTTAGTTTATGTGTATTTTATTCTATACTTCCTTAAAACCCTAATTTCACTCTGAAAACCATATAACAATTGAAAATCTTATTTATTTTTTATACCAAAAAAGCTCTAAAATTAATTTTAGCTGTTACTGACTGTTGCGAATGTTATTCTTTTTCCAGTTCAAGCGTTCATTATTTATTTAAAACCAATTCCTGTACAAGTTACGAAACTTTGCTTTTATGAAAACACCTCTGACCGCTAATAACTTAAAACAGGTCGTACAGTGACTCATAGTCAGTAAGAACAAAGAATATCTGCATCATCTGCCCCACGTACAAGCCCTATTTGGCCAAAAAGTATCAACGACCTGTAATAATCAGCTGGTAAATGTGCGCGAGTTTTATTTCTTTTTCGTGCTTAGCAAACGACAAAGTTCATTGCACTCAATTAGGCAGCGTAGCTTCACTAAAAACAACCAAACTAACAGAAGCAGAGTCAATCGTTCACTCACTTTTCTATTGTCAAACTTTTGCCTTTGTATTTGTTTAGTTTCAGTTTATTTCATTGTATTTGTAATAAAATATGCATACATATGTACATACGTATTTACAATATAAATAAATAAATGGATATTTACATTTGCTTTAACGTTTTGTTGTTGTAAACTATGCAGACAAAATGAAATATTGATATGCTCCGAACAAAAGTAAACTAAACTAAAATACATATGTATATAACTAATATATGTATGGGTTATGTATATTCAACTCGGATTTTATTGTTACCAATATTAGACAACTTTTGCATTTGTTATTTTCAGTTTTCGGTGTTGTTTTTTTAAGTGTTCAAAGGATTTTTTGGTGCAAAGCAAGAAAAACTTACGAATGACTTTGGTGCAGGTGACACCTGAGCCACGAAATTTATTACAATTAATCAAGACTGGTATTCAATTAGAAATAAAAAAAATTCTTTACCTCACAAATGGTCGCATCAAAAACTAATGTTAATTCTGGGTGGAAATAGCTAAGAACAACCAATTTTAATTTTTGAAATTTTCAGGCGAGCGTTTGGTGATTAATTGGGGATTTCTAGTAAAAAATGTAACTTCTGCCAAATTCACTAGGTTATTTACAAATGTCAGGAAATTGATAAATACGAATTTCAGTTTAAAATACACTAAAACTGAAAAATTTATGATCAATTTCAAGTAAATTATTATCAGTGTACTTTTAAACTCAAGGAGCTCAAATTTTAAAATTTCGGTTTGCACTTCTCTTTGACAAACATTTTTTAAATTTTTTGTATAAATTATAATATTTCGTTCAAGCAAATTTTGCGTTAGGTTGTTATTAGAAACGTAACCTAAACAAACAAATAATTGCAAACACAATTTCACTTTTGTTGTTTTACATATGAACAAGCAAATATATTCATTTTTTTAAGAACGTCTCTGAAAATTTGTGTGAAAATGGGTTCAATACTGGAAATGCCAGGCCGCCATTAAAGCAATTTCCTCCTATCTCGACATTGGTTTTTATTGCTTGTCGCGCAAACGCTGAATCTTAATTATTTCCGAAACGCTGATCGCAACACACAATCGGTAGAACCCGGGTTAAAACCATTAACGTGATTCAATCACCTAGGTCCACAGTCTTAAAATACGTTTTTAAATTTTACACCTTAAAATGTGTCTCCTAAAAAATCAAGTTTTGCTACAAACCACTCCCGTATCTGTGGTAGCGATATATAGTTTCGTTTATATGGAATTACAATAACAGTGACACAAGCATATACCCAATAACAATAAGCCTGCTTAATAATTAATAAAGCAAAACAACTTTGATTTGACATTGTCATTTGACATTACTCTAAATCTATGGAACGCGTTTTGTGCAATGATATCGATCACAAAATTAACGGATAAGTAACGGTACAGACACAATTGGTCACACCCATCTACCAAACATGGCTGAGCTATGAACGAAAGTGCATATATACAAACAAAGAAAAAGTTATATTAAAACAACAAAGAAATCACTTTTATTTTTGCGGTTACATACGTATCTACATATATGTATCTTCAAGTACATACTCGTACCATATAAGTACATATGTACATATCAGGTTATACAAGAAACACCCACTTTTCTTTATAATCGGCTTAACAATTGTGTTATAAACTTTTTTGTGTTGGATTATTTTTTCACTTTCGATATTTTTTAATTAATAAAGAGCATTGAGTGTTTGTACATTTTATGGCAGTGAAGCAATTGGGTTGGAGGTTATTTACTGTTGTTGTTGTTGTTGTTGTGGTAACGAAAAAACACTCCCCGAAGGTTTTGAGGAGTGTTGTCGAATTAACAGTCCTTGGCCGGACTTGAACCCAGTACGCTCCAGTACTCCCTTGCGGTACTGCCCGACTGTCGTGGTAGCGATTTATGACCAGTGAAACCTTCTAGGTCATGTCATCTCTTTATACTCAACTGAAAATAGCTTACAGAGAAGACAATTTTATTCACCTAATGGTATACAAACGGGATTACCGAGTTGAGATAGATATAGACTTTTGTACATCAAAGTGTTCAATAGGAAAAATACATCGATTCAGCCATTTTCGTCCTTTCGTCTGTAAACACTATAAATTTACCAAATCTGTTGATATCTAATTTTTTAGAGGTGCCTTCGCACTAATCGCTTTTAAAATGGTCTAAATCAAATCGTAGCCAAGCCCTCTTTTCAATTATCAAATACTTGGGGGAAAACAAAACAAAAAGTAATGATTGATTAAATCATCACATAGTTGGAATCAACCCCTTCCGATCTGAATGAAGTTTTGTGAAGAGTTTCTTTTTATCATAAAATGAAGTTCTGCAAAGGAAAAATTACAACAGAAAAATTCCTTTTTTTTTTTAAATTTTGGAAACTACTCTGGTTAAAAAACGACGGCAAGTTATCTTTTTAATTTAGAGTTAATTTGAAAATTTGTCAAAAACGTATGAGTTTAACCCCACATTTGACGATAACTCTTAGTTAAAAAAATAAATTTTCGTTGCCTAAGCGGGTCTTAAAAGTATAAAAAAATATTTGGAGAAAAAATTTAAAATCGCTAATTTTAGGAACAAAATTTGGACTCAAATTTTTTTTATATACGTATGGGATATCTAAAAATATCCTAAAAGTTTTAGAAGGGTGCTTTTTATTTCTTTTAAAAATATGAGTTTTTGAATTTTTTTTTAAACTTTGTGCTTGCATAAAACTACTAAATTTTGAACACTACAAAACTTTTTTCGTGCTGGTAAAATGTAAAACAAAAAAAACTAAACATTTTCTGGGTTTTACATTATTTACCACGAAACAAATTTTTCAAAATTCAAAAATTCATATTTTTAAAAAACAAAAAAATCACCGTTTTGAAAATTTCACTACATGTTTAGACATATCAGAGGTATATAGGAAAAAATTTTAGTACAAAATTTGGTGGCGAACTTAAATATTTTTTATTTTGAAAACTTGAAAATTTTCTAAAATTATAAACTAAAATTTGTTTTTTTTTTTTTCAAAATACTTTTTTATATATATTTTATACATAGCTTCAGGTACCATAAAGTTATTTGTTTTAAGTGCAGTAGCTTCCGAAATATTTGAAAAATTAATTTTACAAAACAGAAAACATTTGATTTTAATCCAAAATTCGGTGGCGAACTTAAATTTTTTTGATTTGGAAAAATTTTCTAAAATAAGAAATTTAAAAAAAATTTTTTCCAAAACATTTTTTGCTATCTATAGCGCTAGGTACCCGAAAGTGTATTTTTTTAAATACAGTAGTTTCCGAAATATTGAAAAAATTTACTTTTAAAAACAAGAAAAAAGTGAAGTTTTGAATTTAAATAACATTAAAAAAAAATTTTTATTTGACAGAACTTCGTTCTATGTTCAAATATGAAGGGGTCAATTTCAACTATCTGTCGACTTGGCATGGAAAGATCCATATACATATATCCAATATATAGTGCATATTCTAACTTTGTATATCACACTTGCAATTTCTAATCAGTTACATATATCACTTGAATTTCAATATTGTTTTCATCGATTTCTTTTTTAAAAGTGGCATTCGAAACTTCGAAAAAGTATTGAGAACTTTTCAAAAAATGTATGAATTTTTCTAAGCAGTACCGTCTATTATAGCTATTATCGGCAGCTTGATCCAATTCCACTATATATATAAAAAACATGAGAGCCTAATTTTATAGCCACCACTGTAGTATGTGAGAACAAAATAGTTTCCCAAATTTTTAATTTAACGTCGAGCAACAAGACTGTAAAAATGTCGTTAGATTACTTGCAGCAGCTTTTGAGCTATGCTAGTACAAACTTACAGACAGACGGACGAAGATTCTAAAAATTGTTGGTTTGGCTGCTGTTACGCTAATAAAGGACACGCTTTAGAATTTTTTATTGTTAGTTTCTATTTTGCTATATGTAAAGATTACACAAGAAAATGGAAGATGGCTTCAGAAAAAAAGTTAAAAAATCCAAGCGGTTTTGAAAATACTCAGAAAAGTATGCTTTCTTTGTGTTACTGGAATTTAATGGGCTTTAAAACCCTACCACGCTTCGCTGAGTCTCAAAACTTATAAAAGCCTGAGCTTAGTTATTAGAATCTTTCCTTTGATACCCATTTTTGCGGTTACATATGTATCTACATATATGTATCTTCAAGTACCTACTCGTACCATATAAGTACATATGTACATATCAGGTTATACAAGAAACACCCACTTTTCTTTATAATCGCCTTAACAATTGTGTTATAATCTTTTTTTGTGTTGGATTATTTTTTCACTTTCGATATTTCTTAATTACCAAAGAGCATTGAGTGTTTGTACATTTTATGACAGTGAAACAATTGGGTTGGAGCTTATTTTTTTTGGGTCACCCTGGTCCACATATTGAACATCGATCTAGATCAATTTATTATATGTTAACGTGGTTTATCAGCTATTCCGGCGGAACTTCCGGCGGGGAATAATTGTAGTAGAGTATTGTTATCGAAATTCACCGCCAAAATCGATTGAATTTTCTCATGATATATAACATTCAACCAGTCGGTGGCTCCGTCGGAATAGCTGATAGGCTCCAACATCTTTTCTTTCGAAATTTTTGTTAAAATCAATTTGGAAAGTGTTGATATTCAAATGATATTATATAAGTGATGGAAACAGGTATTTTCTGAATATGATTTAGTTATGAAACGCACTATATTATGACGGCAAAACTTCTTTAGCACATTTTTGTATGACGCTCATATCACTCTCAAACACAACTTAAACATCACTCATGCGCCTAGGGGCCCATTAAAGCAAAAAGTTTAAATTAACAAGTTTTCTAGCGATCTCATAATTTCCTTGAAAGTATAAAATTTAAGTGAGATAATAAATAAGCTTCAATTCTACATTAAACGCAATTCGTTATCCACGCTAACTAAAATCAAATTGACCTTGCAGCTGATTAAGCTTTCTTTATGCAGACAACATACAAAATTAAAGCATTAATGGAAAAACCAAAATTAGCCCCCATTACCACACTCTTTCTATACCCACATTACGGTTATTTCATCCATTCAACCACACCGAACTCATTCAACTTTTCGTTCTGGCCACAATCAGCATCACATTCATCCATCAAACGTTTATCTGCCTTGTAAAATCTTATTTTCTTTCTCTTAAGCCTTTGTGGTCGAATGCGGGCGAGGGTGTGTGGGTGGGTAAGTTTTCGATTTTGGCTTGCCTGCAATCGAGCAAATTTATTTCTGTACTGACAGCACACCGAGCATCGTACTCTGAATGCTGATAAATCTTTTAACCGCAACACTTTGTGTGGCACTAATAGTTGCTTAGCTAAGATATATGTCTGTTATCGCGTATGTGCGTGTGTGTGTATGCATGTACAACGGTACTTATAAATATATAGTATACACATTGATACTAATGATAACACCATCAATTTAATGCTTAGCTATGCCCCAATTTCAAGTTAATAACAAAAACTTAAATAAATTACTTCCGTCCTATTGGCAATATTAAATTTTGTTTGTATGTGTACGCTACTCATGTACTTGAAGCTTCTTGGATTATTTTAATGATGTTCCTTTAATGATATTTCTGTGGTTGGTATTAGTTTGATTGGTAACGATTAATAATATTTTGAACGATTGTTGTTGTTGCATTATTGTTTTTTTGCTCTGCACCACACACCCCATTCGAAGGCAAAAGCTCTTAGCTTAATGTCATCTTTAAAGCTTTACTGCTATCAAACCATTTTGGAGAACATAACTCTATTTAAATTATTTCAAATTCAAGGTTGTGAGTAATAGAAACTCAAGCGAATCCGAGTATTTGTCATTATTGTTATGAGGCGGTCAGTTTCGCTCACCATTAAATGGGCTTGCAGCGGCTACCTAGAGCAAACTTTGACTCAAGCATGCATTAGAAATGTGCGGGTTCTAAATAGGGTAGGAGCGTATAGGCTATCATTATTACCATCCAGGAAATTTGATTAACGGGGGAAAGTCATATGAACATTACACTTTGCTACGTCTACCGCAGTGGTCATGTAAGAAAGAATACGACTACTAATATGATGGTGATATGAGGTTGGATAGATAGTTTGTCTCCAATGACTATAGTTTACGCCTGCGCACGAAAGTCTTTTTTTTTAATAGATTTAACTTATCGCTTTCGCTAGCACACGAACCATAACCACATATCATAAGGGCTTCAACATAACCAAACTCATCACGCTAATGGCTAGTCAGAGCTGACTATCAATCATTACTTTAGTAAACAAAATACCCTGAATTCACAATTACAAGCAATTGAAAAAATTATTTTCTTTTAATAGGAATGGTAGTGATTACATTTCAATCAGCCCTGTTAAATAATGATTACTAATCGTAATGATTACCGGGCTGATTGATTATTTTCTTGGGAATGCATTTAATGATTGATTAATATTACTTTCAATGTTTAATGATTATTTTCCAATTAAATAAAAAAATAATCAAAAAAATTCATGATTTTTTACTATTATTAAAAATAATCAAAAGTTGTTTTGATAACTTTTTTTTTTTTTGATTATTTTTGATTTTTATTTTTTTATTATTTTTAATTTTTTTCGGTATTGTTGTAGAAGCACATAAATATACACATGCACATACTATATATGGGAGATGCATAAAATACAGCCATATTAAGAATGTAATGGGTAGTGGCCACAGTGGTATAGAGGAAGTGTACTGCCTTACCATAAAAAAATTCTTATAAATTTCAGACTACATCTCGAAAGCCTTTTGATAATACGATATAGCCTGAAGCAATTAATATAATCATTACAAATAAAAAAACTGTCTAACTAATTAATTACTAAATACTAATCAAATTTAACAGGTCTGACTTCCATTATTAAAAAAAAATTAACAAAAGTAATTTCCAGTTTTTTGCTCGAGTCTAGGATTTTTTTTTTATTTGGAGAGAGTGAAATTACTTTACAAGGAATCTTAAAAGTAGTCTGAAATTTCTCATTACATTGCTCAAAGGAATTGTAAAAGTAATTAAAAAACTGATGAATTTTTATAGGTGGAACTGTTTCCAATTACTGAGTAATGCAATTGTTATTGTAAGATAATCGGAAAATTTACAACCATTTCAACGATCCAGGTGTTAAGATATGCCTACGACCCACAGCGGCTTGAATCACTAAATAGTGGAGGTCAAAATCTCTGAGCACTTATGTCTCTGAGAGCACAAGTCAACAAAAGGGATTGCTTGCTTAAACCGCATCCATAATTCGAAGTGCCGCCTTAAAAGGGCAAAGAACTGTTTTTACTAAAACAACAAAGAGGGCTGAGAGCACTGCCGTTGACGGAGTAACTGGATAGAGAGCATCTTGAAAAAAACACCTCATAAAAGTGTAAGAAAGTCAAAGCGAGTTGAAGAGGGAAGGCGTGAGTGTGACGTACTTGAGCTACTAGCTAGTAAAATTCAGCAAAATTCTTGCTATTAGCGAATAGAAAATCTACGTATTTTAATATTGGGAGTCATGTTTCTCTTAGCAGTTAAATTTGGAATTATAAGCATTGATGTTATCACCTAATACAAATGGAAATAGCGTCAACACTGCCTATAGCAAGTCCAATAAAAATCACGCAATTTTTATTTCCAAAATTTTATTTTATAATATGATGTGAATTTAAAATATTTAATGGAATGATTTTCGAAATTATTTAAAAACGTGCGATATTTTATTTCAAACGTTCGGCTTCGGCACTTTTTTAAACAATGTTGAGAGTTCGGTATTTTAAATTCATATCATACTACAACATGAAAATTTGGAAAAATTTAAAGAGATATAAAGTCAGCGGATCTTACTTTCATTTAAAAAAGCGAAATAAATTCAAATGATGTTATTGTGTTTGAACTTGTTACCTCTCACTTCGCTAATATGTTACACAAAAAATTGAACGATGAAACCAGCAAATGAGATGACCCTTGGGGGTTCTCCTCGGTGTCCACGGAAGTCCTTGTGTCTCCAGCAGAAGTAGTTCGACCCATCCCATGACATGTTTTGCTGTTGAATAAAGCTAATCCTGCTCAGAAAGTGTCTCTACCTACACAAACTGGTGTCAGAAGAGAAAGAGAGATGAGTGGTGTGTTCAAAAAGGCAAGAAAGAAGAGAACTCAGTCAAAATCGCTGATTTACCCAAAAAAGAGTACTTGGCAATCCATCTAAATATACAAACAATTCCACATACATAACAAAGTACTTGGTTTTTAGCCAATCTGCTGTATAACAAAATCTTCATCACATTGATATCAACTTAATTTACGCACATTTTTGTATAATTTCCATTACTGCCGTGACTTTCACAGAAATTGCGCATCACATCAAACCAAAAGAGACCATCATTAACAAAAACAAAAGCAACAACCAACCAACAAAAACAAAACATTAACGAAATAACGCGACATCCTTGACACTAACAAATTACAAATTACACCTACACCAAAACAAATAAGACCGGTGACGGCTGTACCCAGTAATCAAGTAAACTAGTTGTGACTAAGCCAAACTCGTCTTTTTTCTGTATGACCAGCTGGTATTTATGACAAAGCCTTTTTGGACGAGTTGTCAAGTCGCAAACTTTGCTCAGAAATAGACTAACATCAAACTAGTTCCAATTAAACCTGTCCGAAACTAGTTAAAGAAAAGGCAGGAAAATTTTCTCAATATTTGAAACACGACATATTAGCAAGATAAAGGTTACAGGTTAGAGAGCTGGCGAGGAAAACATTCAAATTTAAAAATTAAAAGAGTACAACTTTGGACTTTTTCGGAGTAGTTTGAGGCTAATCAGAAAGTGTTTAGCCCTCTAAAGTACAATTGACTTATTACAGTATATTTTACAATTACTGAGGCACAATTTACAGTTTCATAAATAATTTTTCGGTTTGTCAATTGCAGTTGACTATTCTGAAATCAGACCTGTTAAATAATCGTAATGATTACCGGTTCGCTCATAATTATTTTCTTGGTTTAATGATCAATTAGCATTACTTTCAATTTTAAATGATTATTTCCCAATAAATTAAAAAAAAAAATCAAAAAAAAATTAAGATTCTTTACTATTATTAAAAAAAATCAAAAATAATCACAAAAATTTTGTTTTAATTACTTTGGATTATTTTTAATTATTTTTTTTTTATTTTTATTTATTGTTTTTTGATTATTTGTGACTTTTTCAGTATTGCTTGTAGAAGTACATAAATATGCACATCAATAATACTGAAAAAAATCAAAAATATTCAAAAGTAATCAAAACAAATTTTTCTTGATTATTTTTTAGTTTCTAAATTTTTTTAATTTCTGTGGCTTCTTTGACTTTTTTTGATTATGTTTGATTTTTGTTTATGTTTTCTAATAGTAATAAATTAATAATTGCCCTTTCTTAAAAAACAATTAAAATAATCATTACCAATTAAAAAAGCCGCCTAATTAATTGATTGGTAATCAAATTTAACAGGTCTGTCTGAAGTATAATACAAATTCTGAAGTTTGATTAGATACTTATTCTGAAATTAGATTTACGGTTTCAGAAATAATTTTTGAGTTTTCTGAAGTACAGTTGACTATTCTGAAAAAATTTCACATATTCTGAACTTCAATTATTTATTCCGAAATTACTTTTACGGTCTCTGAAGTACAGTTGACCATTTGAAATTCGTTTTACATTTGTATTCTGAAACGCAATCACTTGATCTGAAAATTATTTTATGGTTTCTGAAGTTCAATTATTTACACTAAAATAAGTTTTACGGTCTTTGTCTGTATAGCACATATTTATATATATATTTATGTTTGTATATCCATATTTACTAAATATTACACGCCATATTTCGTTCCACCATTTTCATTTCATCCTCTTCCTGAAGTTCATTTGTATGCAATTTGTTGTTTTCGTTGTTGTCTGAAATGTCCTTTTTTGTTGTAATTGGCATGTACTTACATGCTAAGAGAGAGAAAGTATATACCTACTCTAAAGCACCATAATAAAAGTAAAAGTTTAAAAAGGTTTGTTCCATAATTTCTAAGCGCTCTTTTAATCCACTTTTCCACTTTTGGTGAAAGGCACTCATCGTAGTCGAGGATTCGTGGAAGTGTTTATGTATGTGTATTATGTGGGCGTATATTTTGACTCTTCGTTGTCACATTTTAATAAATGAGTAAGTCAGGGCTCCAAAATAAGACTTAAACGAAAGCATCTTACTAAGAGGAAAATTTATCACTTTTGCGTATAATAAAATTGTAACAGGCCGGTGTTTGTTCATTAAATAAAATGAGTAAAACTGCAAAAGTAGAGCAACAAAAACTAGAGCAACAAATCTTTGAATTTCTGCCTTTCAGTCTGTATGTACAAGTGTTTGTACGCGCATCACAAACTAACCGAAACTTCAAATTTAATGCTTTCTGCGCATACGAATTGCTGGTAGTCTGACTTGAAATAAAGAGTTCGTTTCTCTGCTGTTGACAAAAAACAAACGTGTGCAAGAAAGGCTTGATTGTGAGGATTATGAGATACTGGCTGACAAAAATAATACCATAAAATGCTACCTAAATTCCAAGCGTATGACAGAAGGTTTGAAGATGGAGGCGAATTTGTGTAGGGAAAATTATGGTAACCCTACAAACAATGTACTGAGCGAAAGTAAATAATCGAGCACTTCCTGTCATTTTTAAATTGCAAGAGAGATGACGATCTCTCAACCTCATAGAGGCTGAAAAAAATACAGACCACCCGAATATGATGAATTAAGAAGGATGGTAATAGCCCTGCGGCCGCCGTGGTGTGAAGGTAGTGTTGCCGGCCTACCACACCGAAGGTCCATGGTTCGAGCCCTGGTACAGGTAACATCAAAAGTGATTTGAAAAAAGTTTTTCAAAACGGGGTCGCCCCTCGGCAGTGGTTTGGCAAAACTCTCCGAGTGTATTTCTGCCATGACAGGCTTCTCAGCAAAAATTCGTCTCCTTTGTAGATGCCGTTCGGAGTCGGCAAAAAACTGTAGGTCCCACCAATTTGTAGGGAAAATTCAAATCGGCACACCACAAATTGGAAGAGAAGCTTGGCGCAAAAATCTCTTAGGAGGTTTATGATGATATACCTGTTGTATATCGCGCCATAGAGATAGAATAGCCCTGCGACAAAAATTTAAAAGCGTCTGAAAACGACGGACTGCACGGTCAGCTGTTCAAACACGGAGGCAAAGCGTTGTTTGTTGGCCCGCTCGTTGGTCCCAATCTCTACTTTTTATGCGACATGCGCTGTAATTATTTCTTTCATTTATTTCATTTTCGCTGCACTCTCTTGTAATTCGCAACCAGCTTATGAAATATTCCAAAGATATAGCTTATGCTTTGCAACCCCAAATCGGGGTTTTTGACAGCGAATAGAGGCCGCCAATCCCGCGCAATGCCTCAGAGCCAATAGTGCTCCATCCCAGCTAATAAATACAAGGTGTAACAGTTACCCCGGACTCCCGTTTTACATAGAACAAATAATTTAAATAAATAAAATAGTTAAATAAATATTACTTAAAGGGTCCCTATTTAACATGTGCTCCACACTCCTAATTTTCCTCTCAAAACCAATCATATAATATAAATAATAAAATAATATACAAAAATTAACTAAAAAAAAAACTGCTCGCCCTCCATATGGCTTACACATCTAGTTTGGAGCTTTAGACCTTACTTATCTTCATTCGATAAGTTAAAAGCTGAAGAGGAGAGAGTCGTGACATTACAACTAATCTTCAACGAGTATTTTGGCGGCTATAACAATAACAGCAAGTGGCACTTTATACTCTTTGGGAAATTGAGAAACCAAGACCTCTCACGAAGTATATCTCTCCTACAATAACACTTACAACTAGGTATTTGAAATTGTTTGCGAGTTATGCGCGCACTCTGTATTAAACACATACATGCACACTGTACACAGCTTGGTATGCGACTCATTTAGCACACCTGAATAGCTCTGCCTAATTTATGATAATCAAAACTAATTGCGTTTCTATTCACGTCACCAAATTGTCTGTCGTTACGACAGCATCGTAACATTTCAAGTTGCAAATTACCTCATAACGACGATGATGCCGCATGTCGTCAACCAAGGTACGACACAAAGCTCAAAAGATATTACATACATACATACACAGCACTTACAAACAAATACAGCATAGGGCTACTTCATAACATTCCCCACCTGCGAAGTAGCATATGAAACTGGCAAAAGTGGGAAACGACAAAAAAAAAAAAGGGTTGGGTAAATGAATGAATGAATGGCTGAATCAGCATGACAAAGCACACAAACACGAAGAGACAAACATCGTGAACGAGCCAGCAAGTACCACATTGGGTTATACGGATGTACGTTTGTTGAGTCCTGTAAATTATTTCCAAATCAAGATATGCAAAATGTTTAAATAATAAAGCGTACGATAACGGGTTCGCACGAGCAAGCAAATGATAGCTCTCAGTCTCAGACAAGTGAAATTTGGTGGGTAAGTAAGTCCTTTTGTTATGCAAATTGATAAAAATGTTGATTTAGAAAGTACTTTAAATTCATTTCAACAATAATTATAATAACAAAAATTTAGCAAGAACTTCAGTTTGACAAGTTTTAAGGCTGAGCTAGCACTCTATTTCATGGCGCACTAACTTAACTTTATCTTACTATATTCGGAGACCTAACTCTGTAAGTCATTACAGACAGACTCTTTGGTGGGTATGTTGATCACTGCCTGCGAATCATTATTCCTGGAAACCCCTCCTTGCAGTGTTTGTCCACACTAGAAATTCCGGCATTTGGGTATTGCACTCTCTCATAGTTCCATTGCAGCGAAATATTTACATATCCGATCAGAAAATATTTTTCGATTGTGAATAATTCAAAATTTTCCATTTCTTCCTGAAATTTTTTTCTTGATTTTTTTTTTATCTTCTTGTCTTTTTAGTGCATTTACTTTCATTATTTCTCTCGTTTATTAGTGCATTTGCTTCTTTATCTTTATCTTTATATTTATGTTTATGTTTATCTTTATCTTTATTTTTTATCGTTAGCTTTATCTTTATCTTTATGTTTATCTTTATCTTTATGTTTATCTTTATCTTTATATTTATCTTTATCTCTATCTTTATCTTCATCTTCATCTCCATCTCCATCTTCATCTTCATCTTTACCTTCATCTTCATCTTTATCTTTATTTTTATCTTTATCTTTATCTTTATCCTTATCTTTATCCTTATCTTTATCTTTATCTTTATCTTTATCTTTATATTTATGTTTATCTTTATCTTTATCTTTATATTTATATTTATCTTTATCTTTATCCTTATCTTTATTTTTATCTTTATCTTTATCTTCATCTTTATCCTCATCTTAATTTTTATCTTTATCTTCATGTGTAATCTACAACACACTCATCTAGGGAAGGAAAAAAGGTCCGGCCGGTTTCTCGACTGCGTGGTAAAATTTATCTCTGCTTAAAATAAAATTTTGTTTTCTGCAATGCTCGTTATGATTTTTTCACCGAAAACTTTAACAGGCAGCCAATCTAACCTTTAAAATTTGCCGGTTCGAAAGACATAAAACAGCTAATTGTTGAAATTAATTCAGCCGTACACTTATGAAACAATTAAAATTAGCAATTACCTGGATTACTTTTAATTATACACACATGAATTTAAAAAAATTATATTTGGGAAAAAATTTCCCAAATTTTGTTTAGTATTTATAATTGTACAGCTGTTTTTGACATTCCGTTTTCCTTCCGTTCGTAGTGCTGCCATTTTTTCAGAAGGTTGAGAATATGAAGTACAATTTATCTTGCCAGCAAATTTATCCGCCGGCTGACTAATCCTGTCTTTAACAGGAAGTCGAGAAAACGGCCCTTTCATGCCAAATTTTTCAAATTGTTGTCTGCCTGTCTGTATGGTTGTTCGAGTATCACTTAAAGGCCGCTGTACAGAATTAAATGCATTTCTCGTCACTGGTTTCTGGATGTCCAAATTAAAGTTAAGGATGACTTTTACGGCTGTTCACAGTGGTGGCAATAAAAATTGGTTCAGATTTTGTTTAGGCACAAAGTGAAATTGAAGCAGGCCGATGTCTGTACGTTTTATATATTAAGTGAAAAAGCGTATATATAGTCTTAATAAGAGCAACAAAAGCCAAAGGAACAGTCTATATCATCACCGGTGTATGGCTTGATCTCTGTCCTGATTTATAGAATATGCCCGTTGCTGATATATATACAAAGTTATATGGAAGTGCGAAAAGACTCCCCCATAAAAAATTCGTTAGAATTGGCCCGATACCTTTCAATTTAGGTGCGTAGAAGATACTTGGAAAGGGCTGCCAAGGGCAACTACTTTTTTATAGAATTGTTCATATCATAAATTTTGTGTCGTTTTGATTCGTTTAAAACCGGGTTGACAATTCCAATATTTCGAAAGCTTTCAAAGGTCTTCGACAATTAACGTTTGTTTTCTTCACATACTCTAGCAATGCGTAACTTAAAACACTATTTGTGTATGGGATAAATTATCGTTAGATAGTAAAAAGTAAAAACCGATTACTAAATCGCTTACATCTTTTTACGACAAGCTCTACACAAAAATGATGATTGTCTCGGCTGAATTTTATTTAAAAAAATTTAACATAAAAGAAAACAAAAAAGGTATTGATCCCTTAATCTTTTTTAAATTTTATTTCCTTCGTAAAATGCATAAAAGCAGTCCTGATATACAGCCAGCTATGTGCTGTTTCCTGCAAAAATTTAATTGAGAAAAATCGCAATTATTATGTCGCTTATTATTGGCTACCACAAAAACATGACTGGAATGTGACGTGAAACATGAAAAATAGCGAACGCATTTTACAAACACATCCTTAAAATAATAACCTCCTAAATATCTATGAAATGTATAAGCACACTAGCTTGCCCTTACCAATGTATTTGTGTATGTATATATGTATATCGTTTTAAATAGAAAAGTGCTAATATTGAAACAATCCGACGCGCATTTCAATTGCAATATTTCCGCTTTTGGTACTCATAATTTTGCCATTAAACCTGACACGGATGGGCTTGCTATATATTTTGCAGTTGGCATACACTGTAGGAAGGCAGAAGCTAGAAATTTAACATAGTGGCTAGTAGGAGATTCTATAGAAAAATGATTTCTGATTACTTTACATTCCTTTCCTTTCCCTTCTTTTGTTTTATTTTATTTCATTTTATTTTATTTTATTTTACTTTACTTTATTTTTTTTATTTTTTATTTGTATACCTTTCATGAACATGAAATGGTATTATAACTTGGTCCGATGTTTGTAAGTATGAGAAGAAGAAGAGATAGACCCACCAATAAGTATACCGAAATGATCAGGGCAATGAGCTGAGTCGATTTAGCCATGTCCGTCTGTCTGTTTGTACACAAACTAGTCCTTCAGTGTTTGAGGTATCTTGATGAAATTTGGTATGCGGCCGCCCTTTTGCATGGGATTAATCATTTGCCGGAATCAGCAAGATCGGAGCTATACAACGCATAGCTCCCATACAATAGATTGTTCCGATTAACGGAGTTTGACCTATAAATATTGAAATTTAAGAGCTAGGAACTTTCAATTTCAAATTAAATACGCAATTGACTAATGAAAATCACCAAGATCGGACCAACATAACATTTAGCTGCCATATAATAGATTTTTCCGATAATGGGGCTTGGGCTATACATTTTGCAAATTAAAAGGCTAGGAACGTAAACTTCTTCAGGTTTAGTACTTATTATATATGTAATGTGTGTAGTGAAAATCAGGCAGATCGGAGCTACATAACATATAGCTCCCATACAATCGATGGTTCCGATAGATGGGGTTTGGGCTATGTATCTTTAAATTATCAGTTTTGCAGAATTTGTACTAATTGTAAGTAGGGATCGGACACTTAAAACTGTGATGCATATTCATGAAAGGTATAAAGCCTTCGGCACAGTCGAAGACAGCCCTTTCCTTACTTCTTTTATTTTATTTTATATTGTTTTATTTTATTCAATTGTAATTTATATTATTTTACTATATTTTAATTTAATTTAATTTAATTTAATTAATTTATTTTATTTTTTAACTTAAAAATTCCTTTTATTCAAATTTTTCTTATTCTATTTTATTTTTTTTTATTCTATTTTCTTTCATTTTATTTTATTTATTTGATCTTAGTTTATTTTATTTTATCTTACTTTATTTTATTTTATATAATTTTTTTTTATTTTATCTTACTTTATTTTATTTTATCTTACTTTATTTTATTTTATCTTACTTTATTTTATTTTATATAATATTTTTTTATTTTATTTTATTTTATTTTATTGTACGTAAATTTTATACATACCGGCGATGAATACAATAACAGCAACTCATGCCATGTCTGCTCACACAACAACGGCTCTATAGTGTGAATACATATCACGTTTGGCATTTGTATCAGTATCATTTTCAAACTGAATTTTCAAAATTATAATTGATGTTTTTAATTTTTTTTTTGATTGACTGCTTTGCAGGTTGAGCAGACCTGTCGATACATGTAAAAGAGGACACACTTTTTTAACTATAGCATTTGTATTACAGATTAAACCTTGCTCAAAATTCCTCGTGCACTGCAAGTTTCTAGTTTCATTAAATCATAATTATTGCTACAGGGTCTTTTGCACATAATATTTATACAGGTGTAGCAAATGCGATGCATTATAATGGTAGAACGACACACAGTCAGTGACAGCACCAGCAAACAGGGAATTGCGTGAATGGCAGGCACGTGAGAGGATGTACAAACAAACATACAAACCTACTATAATACACATTTGCTTCGTAAAAGAAATGAAGCAAATATTGCAATTACTATGCTTTTTTCCAGCCGATAAATTGACCCGGCTGGGGTTTTGTGACCGTGTAGACATTTTTATTATTATGACTATGAGTGCACACAACGAAATACAAACCATTTGTGGGGTACAAAACCCAATTTATACGCGTGAGCGCTTAAACACAAACATGAAAGTGTACTATATTATTCGTATATATATATAAGAGTATGTCGCATGAAGGAAATAAGATATAATTAAAAAAGTTAGTACATCTATATTTAAGTGGCGTGTCATGGTATTAAGCGCATATGTGCAGTTATTTGTTGAAGATCTTAATGCAGTTCTTACAACCTGAACGAAAACTTAAAGTAAATTTTAAAAAAGTTACAGATTGTTTCGTAAATATTTTAAATTTCACTTCGAAAAGTATTCTTTACACATACGGGGATTTGTATTAGAGTAATAGAAGCCAAAAATACAGTTTTAAAAATGTCTGTCTGTTTGTTTGTTCGCGCATCACTCAAAAACCGTTGTTTAGAATTAAAGGCGCCTTTCATCACGGGTTTGGCCGATGTTCTACTTAAAGTTTATGACCCATTTTATAGCAGAGAATTATGTTATTCACACATGTTTGTATGCGCATCACTAAATAACTAATACATGAGATTGAGTATTTTCTTCAGCAATGTACTGCTGGATTTTTATCCTCAAATATACAGGGTGTTTTTTTTACAGGTTTGTTTTTCGCATAGAGATAAAACTGGCATTTTGTGGTCAAATCTGGCAACTCTAATGTCATTTATGTTCAGTTTGGTTTGCCATTTCATCGTGAACAGGTTGACAAAAGAACAACGCTTGCAAATCGTGCAAATTTATTTCGAAAATAATGGTTCAGTTCGCAAAGTTTACCGTGAGCTCCGTCCATTTTATGGTCGACATAATCGTCCATCAGAGCAATTAATTCGGTTAACCATGGATCGTTTTCGCACTACGTTTACTCTATGTGATAATACGCATCCGCAGAGACGTCGAACAGTGCGCACCGAAGAAACAATTGCCGCTGTAGAGCAAAGTGTTGAAGAGGACCCGAATGAATCGATTCACCACCGTGCACAGCAATTGGAGCTTTGTCCATCAACTTTATGGAAGATTTTGCGCAAAGATCTTGGCTTGCGACCTTACAAGATCCAGCTTGTGCAAGAATTAAAGCCGCGAGACCATGCAATGCGTCGTGATTTTGGTGTATGGGCCGAAAATGAGATTGATTTCGATGCTGATTTTCATCGCAAAATTTTGTTCAGTGATGAGGCTCATTTTTGGTTGAATGGCTACGTCAACAAGCAAAATTGCCGCATTTGGAGTGAAGAGAATCCACATGAGACCCTTGAAACGCCATTACATCCACAAAAACTGACTGTTTGGTGTGCTCTATGGGCTGGTGGAGTCATTGGGCCATACTTCTTCCGCAATAATGCTGGAGAGGCAGCTACCGTTAATGGAGACCGGTATAGAGCCATGATAACCGACTATTTTGTTCCCGAATTGGATGGCATGATTGTGGATGAGTTGTGGTTCCAACAAGACGGCGCTACATGCCACACAGCGCACGTCACAATCGATTTATTGAAGGAAACATTCGATGAGCGCATAATTTCGCGGAATGGACCTGTCAATTGGCCACCAAGGTCGTGTGATTTGACACCATTGGATTATTTTCTTTGGGGATATGTGAAGTCGCTCGTCTACACCAACAAACCAGAAGCGTTAGGGGAATTGGAAGCCAACATTCGTGGCGTTATTGCCGACATACGGCCCCATATGCTCGAAAAAGTGGTTGAAAATTGGACCTGTAGAATTGGCTTTATTCGAGCCAGCCGCGGCGGCCACATGCCCGAAATCATATTTATACATTAATGGCATAAAATTATCCTTCCAATAAAGCCAAATTGATGGACCTTAAAACGATTTTCTTGTGTTTTATTTCAATTCGAAGTTCTATACCCCTAAAAAAAACACCCTTTAGAATCTCGTTCTTCACTTAATTACTGTTTTTACATTTCTTTAAATGCAAATACATGCCAACCCTTGTAGTATACTATTGTTTCAAATAACTTTGGTTTGAGGAGCTTTATTTATTCTCGCTTTTTGAATTTTGAATTTAAAACTAAACTTCAATTCACGCCGAACTAATATGTATTTATGACTACTCCTAAACGACTAGTTTGGTTTTGATCAAAGTTTGTGTCAGTTTTCAAGCTGCTTTGGATTGTATTCAGAATTCGGCTCTCTCGGTGACTCCGGTTTGGAGATATCGATATGGGCCGGGTTACCGTAGACGGTCTTTTTCTCGATTAGGGTATCAAACGGTAGCTTTGGTTATGAGCTTGATCAAGGTATAAGTTGACGATTAGGCTAACTTAAATAGTTTCTGAGGTAAACAGTAAGATGTGGGCTAGGAGTAGCGCTCCAACATTATTTTACATTATGGGTATGAAACTAAATTTACTGACGTAGGTTATAACTAAGGATTTTTTTTTGTTTTTTGTTTTCTCTGTGTTTTGGAGATATTGTCTAGTCCAAAAACGTGTAATACAGTCATCAAACAAAGATATAACCCAGGAGTTAACCATATGAAAAGACGCTGGGTATATGCAAGGGTAAAACGAGGTAAATATAAGGCAGAAGAATAGGTATCGAGAGTTGAGATGGACAGAAAGTGCGAGGTTTTGCATGAGGACAAGTAAATTTTGATACAGAACAGCATCTGCTGGGTTTGGAAAACTTGTTTCTTGAAGGAAAATTTATTCTAAACCGTCAAATAAGTTTGCACTAAGTTATTTAAACATTAACAGAAATGCTTGTTGGGTTTTTAGGTACACTCACATTTAATGCTTCCTCTCTTTGTATACATAGGTATTATAATATATTTATTTTAGTGGGCAAATGTGTATGAAATATGCGACAAAAGCTAGTAAACATGGCATGCCACAGAATGAGAAGCTTAAAAGTGCATGCGTTTGAGTGGGACGCATATGTATGTACTTACTATAAGGTAGTAAAAATACTCAAAACTTGGACTACAAACCATTTTCAGTCATAAAAAGTAAATAAAACTAATGTATCACATATGTGCTGCGGGTGCAAGAGCAAGCAGTTTCTAAGACTAATTTCTTAAACTTGATAGCTAAGATAGTTTTTCAGTTTTCATCAGGCTGAGCTTTAATGGATTAAGAGTTTTTAAGGAGAAATGTTTTAAGGAGATTTTTTTTTGCTTTTACTATAAAATCTGTATGCAAACGTAATTTTGAACAAAAAATATCACTTTTTTAATTGTTTTAAAGCAAGGTATGAAACCGGTTAAATAACGTTCCGGTTTCGGTTTTGTAAAAGGTTTGGTTCCAAATTAAAGAAACGTACACAAGTTTGTGAACAAAAACGCTTATTAAGTTTACTACTTACATACAAAGTTCATGTGGTTTAAAGTAAGTCGAATTTTTTAGAGTTGCTTTCCTTTGGACGTCATGGATTTTCTCCCATATAATAATGAATATTTTTCATGCCATGTATGGATAAAATTTAGCCAAAATAAATTCTAATAACTAACTAAATTTATCGGTTTTTTTCGACACTTATATTCGTTCGATGATATAGATATTTATCTATCCGTCATGGAAATTGCATCCAATTTGATCTTAGGCTTTTTGAAATATCTGGATAGAAGAAACAAATTTTAATTCCTCTTTCAGTTTTTTAATACGGAGGTGAAAACACGTCATTTGTAACCTACCTTAGCAATCTTCCATGAAAATTAGCCAGGGTACCATCTTGCAAAAGAAAATATGCGTTCACAAAATGGAAATAAAAAATTTTTAGAAAAAGTCAAAGCCGTTTGGAACCGCTACCGTATTTTGAAACGGTCCCGGTTTCGTTCTTTTTAAGATCAAAATAACGGTAACAGTTTCAGTTTCCAAAAAGTAATCGGTTAAAATCCTTGATTTGATCACTATTTCAGCACTGTCTCAACCGTAGTTATTTCGGTGCCTCATAAAAGCGCGGACCACAAAAATTATGAGTTATATCTATATCCAAAAAAGCTTGAGTACCAAGTAGTAGTGAAGTGTTATGTCGTAACATTTACCAGCGTTACAGATCCTGTTACAATCGAGGTGCCGGTTCCCGTTATTGTTTTCATTCACAGCCATTGCTCCGATCTTTTCTTCGACTACTGTGATTCCTCCGTTTTTGGTCACTCTTCTGATCACTTATCCGCCCACTTTGATTGTTCAATTCAGGTTCACTCTTCGAGTCCCTGTCATTACTTCGTTCCTTATCACTCGTTCTTTCACTGTTAGAGTCACTTTTTCAATGGAAGAGACAGGCATACTTACGGAAATAATGTAGCTTTGGATTTCCTATTATTAAAAAAATAAAGTATACGCAATGGCATACCTTCGAAGAACTTAGAAGGTCAACATATTGATTTATATTTACATAAGACTAAGTGTCAGTCGTGGAAAATCGTCGCCTACTTTTCTATGTAGTTTACCCATATTTAAAAAAAACCCGGCAACTCTTCGCTACGTCTCAGAACTTATAATTTTGATAATTATATCTCCGCAACCAGCTGAGACATAGGACTTAATCACTTCGCTTATTGCAGCACTCATTAACAACTTTCGTTTGATACCCATATTGTGCTAACGTATTTTGGGACACCCTGGTCCACATATTAGGCGATAACTCTGAAACTGGTCGAGTTATCGAAATAAAGAATATCTTAAATTTAAAATGAGAGATCCGCTAATGTAACGGTGGAAATAGAACTCAATTTTATTCTGCAGTTTTTAAATGATACGCGCCCAAACATATAGACAGACAGCCAAAAATTCTAAAAACTCTTGCTTTGGATTCTATTGGCTCGATAATGATATCTCCTAGCAATTTTATTAAATATCTGAAATGTACAGACAATTAGAGATTATTTTGCCATTTAAAGGCTTCAGAAATTTCGATAAGTCAACCAAAATAGCCAAGATTTGAAGATTTTATCACAGTTTTAAAGCCGAAGGGCATAGGAAGTTAAATGCTTGTATTTTGTAACTCAATTTCATATATTCTATCGGCTTAATAGGACATCATTGATTCTTGTCAATTTTTTTTTCAATTTCATTCCATTATTTGATGTTTTGATTCGATCGCTCTTATTGATTTTTATTTCTCCTTCTTACTATTTTCGAGTGTCACAATTTCTTTTTGGCTAAGCCGAGTTTCATTTATTCGTATTGAAGCTTACTTTGTACGTTGATAGACATTCTCAGTTATTTTACAGTTTTGAAATAATTATTGGATTATAAAACTTATTATCGGCTTTTACTTATTTTTGTTAAATTTCATCAAACTTTTTTTTCAATATTTTTGATAATTATCGATAGTTATTGATGACTTAAATCGAATTTTGTATAGATTGGTAGATATTGATAATTACAAACATCAAATCCTAATGATTTCTACACAGATACTCGCATTGATCAATTCATAAACTCGATTTCTTTCAGGAAATTTTTGTCGACTTTTAAGTTATTTCCATGTGAATTTCTAAGGGTTTGGTCTGGTTTGGTATCGACTTTTTTTCCTGATACTAGTATACTAATTTATGTCTCAAAAGATTTAAAGACGAGCTGTATGAGCTGTATGCGGACACCGACATAGTTCAAGGAATTAAAACCCAACGACTTAGCTGACTAGGCTATGCTGTGCGAATGAATGAAGATGCTCCGGTTTAGAAGGTATTCTTATCGGCACTTGCTTTTTGAAGTAGAGGAAGACCACCTATCCGTTGCAAGGACCAAGTGAAGAACGATTTGCCATCGCGTGGTGTTTCCAATTCGCACGAGTTGGTAGAGAGGAGAATCGACTGGCGAGCTATGTTGGATGTCCAAAGTCGTTTAGATGGTTAAGCGTCATTTAAAGAGGAAATAAAGAGAATTTATGTCTCATGAACGATGTCTATACGAGAAAAAATGCTCCATGGAATGTTCGAAAGAATATTTCTCCGTTTGAACGAATTACGTCCGAACGGTTTCGGAAGAAGGGAAAAATTGAGGATTGCTTGGGCTTCTTTGTAGTTCTAATTGGCTTCAAAGAAAATCAACAAACCATATAGGGTTCTCTTAATCTATTCATTTGAAGCTCCAACAGCTCACCAATGAGCATAGTATGCAGTGCGAGTTCAAATCACACATCCGGTATAAGGACCTAAAGAGAAGTACTTGGGTAACTGCAAAGCAGGAGTTGCTAAACGCCCCCACCCCCTTCGCCCACGCAGCAGGCATTTGTTGGAATTCATACTTAATTTTAAGAAAATTTAAAGTTTATTGCACGGTATAAATAAATAGAATTTTTTCTAGAGTAACTCCGTGTATTTGAGTGTGGCATGTAATTCGGTGGAGGCAACATAATGAAATTGGCAACACCAGCCATGCGGCACAAAGTGTCGACAACAAAACAATAATAAAAACTTTATATTCTCTGCCTAAGCATAGGCAAACAACTTCGACTGTGTTGAACTGGGAGCGGGGGCTGTGTTGCCATTGTTGTCATAGCGAAGGAGTTGAGTATTATTTACAATACTGGTGGGATAATGCAATTACCGCATAAACATAAAAGTAGGTAGGAAGGTAACACAATATGCAGCTACGCACACACATACAAGCAAACAACAACAGGTATGTGACCACAAGCAATAACAGGCTTAGTTGAGTTAGCGCAAAATCGAGTTGTGTTCGCTGCACATAAATGAACTTTCCATTGCTTTTGTTAAACAGTTAGGTTTTGTGGATTCAAAAATAAACAGTCACAGTCTGTTGTCTACTCTACCTATTATTTTATTTCATACTATTTTAATTTGTATTATTTTATTTTATATTATCTTATTTTATTTTAATTTATTTTATATTATTTTATTTTACGTTGTTTCTTTAAATTTATCTTATTTTATTTTATATTATTTAATTTTGTTTTATTTAATTTTATTTAATTTTAATTTATTTTATTGTATTTTATTTTATTTTAGTTTGTTTTATTCTATTTTATTTTATTTTATTATATTTGATTTTATTTTATTTTAATTTATTCTTTTTTATTTTACTTTATTTTATTTTATTTTGTTTTGCTACGTTTTACTTTATTTTATTTTATTTTTTTAAATTTATATTATTAAATTTTGTTTTATTTAATTAAATTTTATTTTATTTTAATTTACTTTATTGTGTTTTATTTTATTTTATTTTATTTTAATTTATTCTTTTTTATTTTACTTTATTCTATTTTATTTTATTTTATTTTATTTTACTTTATTTTATTTTATTTTATTTTATTTTATTTTATTACATTTTTTTTTATTTTTTGTTTTTATTTTATTTTATTCTGTTTTATTTTATTTTATTTTATTTTATTTTATTTTATTTTAGTTTATTTTATTTTATTGTTTTTTATTTTATTTTATTTTATTTTATTTTATTTTATTTTATTCTATTTTATTTTATTTTATTTTATTCTATTTTATTTTATTTTATTTTACTTTATTTTATTTTATTTTATTTTATTTTATTTTATTTTATTTTATTTTATTTTATTTTATTTTATTTTATTTTATTTTATTTTATTTTATTTTATTTTATTTTATTTTATGTTACTTTATTTTATTTTATTTTATTTTATTTTATTTTATTTTATTTTTTGTTTTTATTTTATTTTATTTTATTTTATTTTATTTATGTTAAAGTAGAAAAAGGCACAAAGTTAATATTAACTCAAATAGGTCCAAACTCCACTTTGGCTGTTATTGCTTGCTGCCATCGAAGCTCAAAATGCAACTCAACTATGCGGCTCGCCAACTCAGCAACAATGGATATTTTGTGCACTCCTACACACACAGCTACACACACACATAGTCACACATAAAATGATAAATAACAAATGAATGCGCCTGTCCGGTCAGCTGCGTTGGCGTAAAGAAGTTGACATTAAATCTGAACAAAGCTAAAGACAACAACAGCATTCGCCTTTAGCTTCTGCGTCGAGTTTAAATCATTTCAATAAGTTTTTCAAGGTGCAAAAGCAATAAGTGTTATGGTCTTGTGTATATCTGAAAGTGGTTGAAGCATGTGTCATAAAGAATATGAGTTAGGTTGTGGCTAATGGCACTCGGAAGGGGAAGTGTAGAATGCACTTACGGTAACGGTTTAAAAGGTATCCGTTCGGTATGACATTTGGATAGGGGATATGTGTAGGTGTGTGTGTGTGTATTTTATTGTGTTGCGTGAACAACGGATATCTTTAAATATTGTGCCTTTTAGTTTTGAGTATGAGACCGCAATAAGCTTGGTAATTGGTCAGAGAATAAAAGAATGATCACACAAATGCATAATAAATATAAGAGTTTGGTGCAATTTCATAAAATTACTACAGCTACATGCAGAGGGTGTACAAAAATTAGCTGTTCTTCTCGTTTTCTATTTCAACCTCCGGTTCTTTCTCATCTTTACCTTTTAGCCAAATGCTATTGTCCAGCATCTTGAGGATTTTTTTGAGTTCACGTGGTTTGGTCCTCAGTGCCGGAGAGAAGAATAACGAAGGTAATTCGCAAGGACTCTTTGAGCTATGCATATATAACATTAGTATTGTCTTCTTCACTAATGTGCTAAATATTCTAGTTGTGGGTTGATTCGGGGGCTTCCCGCCCTGGTGAAGACTGCCTAAAACTGCGGCAGCCTTTGGCGTATAAGCGTCTAGGAAGTAATGCGTCTCTTGTAAAGAAACAAGTCTCTATCGGAGGCTTTCGTGGACGTTTCTAATACAACCAAAGTAGAAAAAAGAATGTGCACGATTTCTGTTTGATGGATGCAGCATTCTGGAGTTTAACAAGAACAAGCGACAGTTCTTTGGAATCGTGCGGGCTGTTTTTGCCCTAAGTCGCTCCTACTAAGACAGGCTTCACAGAACAACTGAAACTTTATCACAAACTCTTGTGCAGCGCTGAACAGAGAGGAGTTTAATGTGATTCTATACATTTATAATAACTTCAACGAAAAGATTTAGGGTCGTAATAGCACAAGCCGTTGCTTTTTGCCATATCTCTAATTTATTAAAACCTTTTTATTTTTCCACAACATCTATAATATAAATGCGCAAGTTGAGTGAAATTCTCCCAATTTATGGCCAAACTATACATTTAAGTTATTAACAATTAGATATGTATGGATAGGTATGGCCAAACTGCAGTACCGTTAATCAAAAAAACTTGAAAAAAAAATGTATTATAATATAGAAAAGTTGGTTTAAAAATTACACTACTGCAAATGCCAAACATGTATTCAGACTATAGAGCCGTAGTTGTGTTAGTAGACATGTCATGCATGTTATTGTATTACTCGCGTTATCGGCTCTCACTGTGAGTGCGAAGAGTTGGTAGTGGACCAATAAAAAACAAGTATTAGCACTATAGATCCGCTGTTGTGTGAGTAAACGTGTCATGTCAGGGAAAGAAGCTAAATAAAATTAGTAGAAAGTAATTAAAATGAAATAAAATTGTATGGTTGAATTTCAACCACTGGGCGATGGCTAGTTGGAATAACGGCACTCGGAAGGGGCCCCTCGTTTCTCTACTGTTTCTGATAGAAACGCTTGTTGAGTCTCACGCTCTTAATAACGATCCCGCTGAACTTTGAAGTGCCGAACTAAGTATATATCTGTGTGAATTCACATCGGCACCCATGTCCTTGAATCAGCCGGAAACCGTTCAAATTCGAACGGAAGCACTTTGAGGTACTAATAACTAGAACAAGATTTTTGTTTGCAGAAAGAGGACGGTTGCAAATCTGCAGTTGGTAAAAGGGACATGTCTGCCAAACTGCGAATAAGTGCTCACCATTTTCGATGACAAGAAGTAGTTTGCTTTGTTTCCATTCACCTCTAGACCAAATGTTTTGGATATTTATTTAGTTCTGGGATAGCACAACTTCTCAATATTATCGACGTATGTCAGCAACTGCAATTAGAATCATACTATGCACGCTTTTCTAAGTTAAAACTAGAAATAGAAGCGCTGCTCGTATTTTTCCTGGCTCAACTCCCCTGCTCTACTGCACTGTGTAAAGATGTTGTGTTTCTAGCATTTGCAGTACTGAATATTTCGTTTTTAACACACATTCTATGGTTTTACTTTTAGCACTAATAAGAGGATTAGCTTAGAAAAATATACTATTCAAGTTGATACATTTATATAGAAAATAGATATATTCAGATGCAATGCAGTCCGTATTCGTACAATTTGTAAGGGACGACATGGCGTATGAGCAACATTTTCTGTGCAATGGTAACAGCAAGGAAAATGGGTAATATCTTCGAGAAAATTCGTAGACTTTTTGCATTTAGCTATAAATAATTTGAAATACAATACTGCTTGCGTCAACTACCATTTCTTAAAAGAATGCTCCAAAAGTTGATAGCCATTTAAAGCCGAAAACCTTGTGAGTTTTAAAAAAATAAAAAAAAAGTGAATTGGCTGTGATCTGATTCAGGATTCATTTTTGTGTAACAAACCGTCAGTGTCACCAATGAAAAGCATGATAAATACTACAGAGACTCTGTCAGATAAATGCCTTAAAAGTGTTTTACTGGCATCAATTGTGGTCATACGAGCACAAGTGGAGCCGAACTTTCAGGTCGTCAGAAGAAATTAGTCACGCCAGAAAACGTCAGTAAAATTAATAGAGTGATTTTGGACGGTCGGGGAATGAAGGTGGGTAAAATAGCTGAGACCACAGACATAGCAAAGAAGTGAATTCGTCACATCTAACAATAATATTTGGACATAAAAAATCTGTCCCCGGGATGGGTTGCCATATTTTCTCACATTCGATCATAAACGTATCCGGGTGAAAACTTTCAAGGAGTTCTTGGCTATGTTCCGGCGCTTTCCGAAGGAATTTTTCAGTGATTTTGTTTCCCTATATGAAACATGGATATACTATATCACAACAGAAACCAAGAAGCAATCAAAGCAGTGGCTTTATACGGAGTGAACGTTCACCAAAGTAGGATAGAAAGCATTCGTTGTCCAAAACGGTTATGGCCACAGTCTCTTGGGATACGGGGATGTCTTCACATCGTTTACCTCTGAAAAGTTTTAAACGATGATAGAGAAATATTTTTCAGGATTATTTAGTATATCGATTATTGACTTAGCAGAGGAAAAGTACGTCATGGGGGTACTCGTGACTAGTCACGTTACGAGCTGCTACCTTAGAGAATTTTCAAACTGGCCTCGCATAATATAAGTTTAACAAGCTGATGTTTAGTACATTGCAGATATTAAATTAAAATGTATATACGAGGTCATTATTGGAATAATGAAAGCCAAAAGAACGGTTTTTAAAATTTGTGTTCGTATGTCTGTATGTTTGTACGCACATATCCAAAAAACCAGTCCATTAAATTGAGTACAATTCGCACCAATGAATTTCTCGACGTTCAACTTACAGCTTAGTATGCAGTTTACGGCATGGAAAAATTGTATTCTTGCTTTTACAGTGGTGGCAAGAAATAGTTGTTAAAAAAATCTTTGCCTAGAAAAGGTATTTGCGTTTTGAAAAAGCTAACTTTATTTGTAACTTATAACTTATTAACAAAGCGGTGGTAAATTGCATAAAAGCATCGCCGATTTGATCAATTTCCTTAGATTACTTGTTCAGAAGGTGTTTCAACGACATTTTAAATTTTGGTATAAACTTTTAATGTGCTTCAAGTTTCGTTCGGTCTCACTCTAGGTGGGTTAATTTTATCAACGGTCACATTTAATAGCAACTTTTTATGCACTCGTATAAATGTCATCAAAAAGAGGCGCAACATGGAATGTGAACATGAATGTTTTTGTACACAAATGCGAGCCTACGTGTGTGTTCGTGTGCATTGTGAATTCATTTTGCATGTTCATGTGGCTGTGGGGCGTGTGGACACTTTGTGGCTGGTCGAACTTGATGTTGTAATTTACATAAAATTTTCATTGAGTTTTTTGTGTGCGACCCAAACAGACATGCCCACATATTCATTGGCGAGCAATACACGCGCACAACGTAATCAATGAGCAAATATTGTGGGTTTTTTAATAAAGCCACCAAAAAATGTGATGAATACAACAATATTTATGCTGTAAAAATGGTCCTTAACTTTAAGTTAGTTAGCTAGCAAGATATTGGTGCAAATTGCAATTAACTTTGTTCAGCAGTTTTGTAGGGATGCGCGAACAAACATATAGACAGATAGACAGAATTTCTAAAAACTGCAATTTTGGCTTCTGTTACCTTAATGAAGACGACCAGAGTGAACTTTTGCAGCCATCATCTATCGCACCGGAATGACCCGGGTTTTTTTACCCGGCCAAGGGCTGTTATTTCAGTGTAACCCTGTCCAATACACTGTTAACAACAACAACAACAACCATGCTACAACTTTTTTGCACTTACTTAAATAAAAACAGTATATACAAATGTGTCCCATATATTCATTTGATCTACCAGAAATATATGTGGGAAGAAACCATTTAATTCCATTTTGCAGTTATTTAGAGATGGGCGTACAACCATATGTGCATACAGATAGAAAGTTAGAAATACAAAGCATTGTTGTTCTGGCTTCTATAGCAAAATATTTATGAAAGTTGCATTTAATTCTGTGGAGTGGCTTTTGAGTGATGCGCGAACAAACATACAAACAGATAGACCTTATTTTTAAAAACTGCAGTTTTTTGATCTATTAGTTTACTAATTCTTTTTTAAATATTGCCTTTAACATTGTAGGGCACTCTGCTCTAGATGAACTCTTCTTCCACACCTTCACCGAAGTGGCAACTATTTCATAGCCTTAGCGGGCACCAAGCAATTATGAAATGCTTCGTAACTGAAACTGGAAAGCCCCCGAAACCGAAAACGGAGCAATACCAACAACGAAATTAAAATTAATTTTAAAGAAAGATTAAAAAACCAGAATAAAACCGAAAACTGGAACAAATCCGAAATCTAAATTATTTTGAAGAAAAAGAACTATCCTAAAGTAGAAATTGGCATTGATTTTGAAGAAAGATCAAGGAAACCGGAATAAAATGGAAACCGGCACGAACCCGCAACCCAAACCAGTTTTGAAGAAAGATCAAGAAACCGGTATATAACGGAAACAGAAACGAACGCGAGACAGAAATTAATTTTGAAGAAAACTTAAATAAACCGGAATAAAACGGAAACTGGAACAAGTCGGAAACCCAAATCAATTTTGAAGAAACCTCAAGACACTGGAACGTAACGGAAACTGGAACAAACCCGAAAGCGGAATTAGTCTTGAAGAACTAGACCGAAACTAATTTTGAAGACGGAAACCGAGACTAACTATGAAGATAGGGCAAGAAACCGGAATAAAATCGAAACCGCAAAAAACCCGACACAGAAATCGAAACTATATGCAAACCTGAAACCGAACAAAAAGTATCGAATATAAGTACATAGAAACGTGCTAATCTTAGTGCGCTTACAACTATGCAACTAAGTATAAGTGTATGTATTTGCGTGGTACATGTGCATAAGCAGATAGAAACGTAAGCTCTTGCCCACAATACTGCTGAATAGATTATAATAGACTGGAAAAAATGTAATATTAACAAAGTACCTACTATAGGGAAATCGATTTTTTCATGGCGTGAAAATAAAGTGAAATGTGTTGATGCATCCCTTGTGTGTCTTTGCATCTCACTTTGGTTCTAGAATACACCACACACATTTACATACAAACATTTGATGAACAGGTTAAGTATTTAATATGCACAGCCTTCATTAAGATTTAATTCAATCATAATATTTAAGTAAGTGGTATTACAAGCATTTAATATGCAGATACTGCATACATATATGCAAATGTACATACTTGATGTGAGAAATAACAATTTATGTGAGTATTTTATACTTATCACTTGTGCTTAAATGCTGATTTTCCATTCAATCGGAGTACTGGCGCTTAAAATGCTCGCTGAAAATCCAAATGAAAATTTAAATGTGTGTATGTGTGTTTGTGTGCATGTTTTAAGTATATCAAAGTAGTATATGTACACAAGTCTATATATTTAAATATGTCGTTTAAATATTACTACGTGTTAATGCATGAAAGCACAGATTTCAGAAATTCCGCACACGCACGCACCGGATATTCGAATATGAAAGGGTTAAATCCTTTTGGCTGTACGGCAACCTCAACAAATATAAGCTTACGTTGACATTGAAACACACTTTAGTGTTGCACTTAAAAGATATGGTATACCTATTTCCATAGATATATATGTACAAATACGCTTGTATATCCACAATATGCGATTACATGCCATACATACAAACATTCATGAATAAATATAAAAAAATCCGCCGTAAAAGCTAGCCCATGTAAATCCATAAAATGACACACAAACCAACAATCTATCGATCCAATTGTATGAAACACATTTTGTAGTAGAAAATGGAAAGGGAAAACTTTTGTGTGTTATACCCCGCTGTAGTAGCATATAACTATAAATTAAATGTGCGAAACAAAGCTTGAACCGAAATGAAATTTGAAGAAGGAAATAGAGACCGGAAGAAATATAAAACCGAAATGAAATTTTAAGAATGAAATCAAAGCGGGAACAAATCAAAAACAGAACACGAAAGCAAAACAAAATAAATTTTGTAGAACGAAATCGAAACTGGAACAGATCATAAACCAAAGCAGAAAACGGAACAAACCCAAAACCGCAAACCGAGACAAAGCAATGAAATCGAAACCCGAGCAAGCCTGAAACCAAGCTAAATTTTGAAGAATAATGTAATCGAAACCGGAACAAAGCATAACGCCAAAAAAAATTTTTGGAAAAATTAAATCGGAAACATATCAAAAGCAAAAACCGAAATAAATTTAGAAGAATGAAATCGAAACCGGAACAAATCAGAATCCATAAAACGACACAAAGCAGAAAACAAAAAAATTTGAAAAACGCAATCGAAACCGGGATAGATCAGAAATCGAAAGCGGTCATAACTGAAAACGGAACAAGCCCGAAACCGTCAACCGTGACAGAACGGGACTGAATTAAATTGTGAAAAAATATAATTGAAACCGGAATTAGCCTGAAATCGATATAAGTTTTGAAAAATGGGAGCGAAACCGGGGCAAAACAGAACCCCAAAAAAATTCTGAAAAATTAAATTGAACCCAGAACAAAACGGAAACTGAAATAAATTGTGAAGAATGAAATCAAAATCGAATGAGGCTTGTTTGTTACTTGAAACAAATTTTGAAAAATATTGAAATCGAAGGCGCAACAAGCAGAACCTTAAATAAATTCTGAAAAAGTAAAACGAAAAGGGAACAGAACAAAAATCGTAATACATTTTGGAAAATTGAATCGAAGCAGGAAACGAACTGGTACTTTAACAATAAGAAATAATGAAAACAGGAGCCAGATCGAATACATAGTTTATACATTTGTTATCCAGGCGTTGAGGGGCAGAGTACTATTTAAGTCTTCGAAGAACAGCTGCACCTTTTAAAGTGATAATATATATAACGTGCAGCTCGAATATCTATAGATTAACCATGTTCTGGAAATCAATTTATGGGAACCGAAACAGGGAACAGTCAAAACATCCCCAACATAGGCTTAAGGTTGAGAACACGAGAATAATGCAATTCGAAAGGAAGAAAATCCGCTACGTGGATCACGATTCGGGTTAGTTATATAAAGTTAGTTATATAAAGCAAAATATTCGCTGGGTGGTGCACATATCGTAAAGGAAAGTCTGCCGCTTGGTGACGCACCGAGATGTATAAATAGGTTCTGGACTGCCTTCGAAAACAAACTTTTTTATCAAACCTTGGAATAGTGGGTAAATCCACTTACAGCTTCAATGACTTTCTAGTGACAGTGTTTGATAAATGTTAAATGGTAGAATAAATAAAAGCAAATAACAATTAAAGTAGTGAATTTCATAGAAAATGTTCTATTTCTCTTACGCACAGCTGGCTATATATAAGTACAAAAAACTGTTCCTACACAACCCACAAATTTTTCACTTGGTACATATTTTAACATATTTTTCTCGTTTTGCTATGCCAATGGAATTGAATTTCGTTTGCATAAATTAGTTGCATATTCAATTAAAGCAAAGTACGGTAAAAGTAGCTTTAAAATGCAAATGGTATGCTTCACAGGAACCAAAAACGCACAACTTTTTTCTGAACCACTCCATCAGGTGTTTGTGGTAGGTAAAAATAACGTGTTGGCACAGCGAAATATTTCCATCAAATTAGAATTTTGAAGTTCCAAGTCATACGAATATGTCAATGGCAAAATTATGTTAATGTAGAATTTGTAAAACAAACCAACAAAAAAAAAAAAATTATTAGATTAGCTGATTTAGGTATTGTTGATCTCTTGTCAGTTAATGTCATGGAATACGTATTTGAAATGTTGATTTGTGGCAGTCAGAGATGGCCACAAGCTGCTAGTGAAAACAACTCATTAAAAGCTGGAGGTATGTGCCCCAAGAGTCTGTATACATCAGTATTATGTCAACTTAAGGTATTAGTAACTGGGCGACCGAGCTTTGTTGGGCATTGCCGTACAATTTAGTTTGCTTCAGGCACTCATCAGTTAAGATATTTTGGTTGTTTGTATGAATAATTTTTCCTACCAGCAGCGGAGCTTTTCAAAAAGAGGTTTTAAAAACATATCGAGATAATAGAAAGAGGTAAAATTTTTTTTATATTGGTATCAAAGTTTGAATACACCTTGGTGGCTGCTCAAACAAGTTTTCGCCATGTTTTCGACAAGTCTTTACAAGATTTCTTGCTGAATTGTTATCAAATAATCTAGAAAGAATAGGGTCACATGGGTATATTTGTCGGTTAGTGACCTATATATCGGTCAACATTCTTTGATTTCTTCTTTATTTTTCAAGATAGAATTATCCATAACTTTTTATTTTTAGTACATATGAAATCTAAGCCAACATTTCTATCCATGCCATGTTCCGAGGATGTGTCTGATTTTCTTTTGGAAGCTTTACACATAAAACATACCATGCATGAACATCAATGAATTTAGCTCTACTCCCACAAACTCAAGCATGGTACACTCTAGCGGCCCCTTGGATGAGTGTGATTCTCGGTATATGTAATTCTTTTCCAGATGTTTGTTGTCGAACAAAAGAAATGTTTTTTCTTAATACGCAGAAAAATACCTTTCGGTTGATACCCATATTAGCATATTTCATTTCATTTCAAAAAAAATGAGACAGGTGGCAACCCCGTAAAAACATCCCATCTTGCAACACCTTGGTAAAAATTCTTAGAATATGCCACCCTATGTACATACCAAATTTCAACAAAACCGGGTTAGCTATTGTCGAGATATTCTGAATATAAAAATATACAAGCATAACTCGTTAAAAGTTATAAGATATAATAAGCCCAGGTGGCAACAATAAGTGGCAAGCATACTTAGAAATATTTTTCTTAATACGCGGGAAAATACCTTTCGTTTGATATCCATATTGGCTTAGTTCAATTCATTTAAAAAAATTAAGATAGGTGGCAACCCCTTAAAAATATCCTAATTGGCAACACCCTGGTGAAAATTCTTAGAATGTAGTACACTATGTACGTACCAAATTTCATCCAAATCGGTTGAGCGGTTTGCGAGATAGTCTCGACATACAAATATACAAACATACAAATATACAAGAATAGCTAGTTTGAAATTATAAGATTAAAACTTATTTAAAACCAACACCCGATGCTGTGTTTCTTATTTTTGAAAGCTCTATAAGGTAAGTAAGGTAAGGTAAGTTGAATCCGGAATGGTTTATATTATCAATTTTTTTTCTTCATGCACCACACTGTTATAGATTTGCGGCTCTATGTATCAAGAGAGGCTGTCAAAATACACATTTTTTTATAACATTTGTCATTGATGCCGCTATGTGAGTAATACTGAGCATGGAGATTATTAAAAAAAAAAAGAGTTACCTGTACTTAGACCCCAAAATGGGAATGCCGAACAATGGGCCTTGAATAAGTCTCATATTTGGAAATAATTCTTGATGCTTCACATTTTTAAGGGAATTTATGTTGTTAGTGCTTTAACTGAAGGAAAAATAAGCTTGTCGAAAGCTCCTCCTTTTAATTGATAGTTTTGGAAAGATTTTCAAAGTAAGAACTACGGAGATTAGATCGAAAGTATTATAACAATGAACAGAATAAAGATATGAATTGTAAGATATACGTGTTGTGCTAAAACTGTGTAACGAAGTAAAATAACCAATGTTGAGGTAGTACAAAATTTTGCAACTTGCTCTCCTCTTCCCATGTATTAAGCTCATAAATTTTCAGGGCTTTCGCTAAAAAATTATGCTCAATTTCTGATAACAACCTAATTTGCGGCCGCCGTGGTGTGAAGGTAGTGTTGCCGGCCTACCACACCGAAGGTCCATGGTTCGAGCCCTGGTACAGGTAACATCAAAAGTGATTTGAAAAAAGTTTTTCAAAACGGGGTCGCCCCTCGGCAGTGGTTTGGCAAACTCTCCGAGTGTATTTCTGCCATGACAGGCTTCTCAGCAAAAATTCGTCTCCTTTGTAGATGCCGTTCGGAGTCGGCAAAAAACTGTAGGTCCCACCAATTTGTAAGGAAAATTCAAATCGGCACACCACAAATTGGAAGAGAAGCTTGGCGCAAAAATCTCTTAGGAGGTTTATGATGATATACCTGTTGTATATCGCGCCATAGAGATAGAGAGATATTGTTTTTAATGCAAAAATAGCTCTTCCTACTTGTATTCTTGCCATAAAAGTGCTAGAAAACTGCCAGTTTCAGTACCGCTGGACTATAGTGAGTTTGCCTGTTAGTGTAACCCCAAAGCACTGCACAAAGGTTTAGGATTGTTTTACTGATATGATATAGTCTTTTGTGGGAATAAACAAATAAATCTTTGGTCGGAAACCCCCGTCTAATACTAGAGCGGCTGAATCCTCAAAACTTCGACTCGTGAATTTTAATCGCTTCTTACGAAAGGCATACCTTGGAGCGGATACTTTCCAAACTCTTAAAAAGATGATTTGGACAGTTAGCAGTACTTCGGTCTGCTTGGTCAGCGTATCCATTGAAGCAAAAGGACGTGCCGGACCAAAAAGCATTACACTGATACTGTCAGTGCTTTGCCGCATATGCATTCGGTAGGCTCCGGTACTAGCACCTTGTTGTCGAAGCCCGTCTGTCTTGGGTGCCCTTTCGTTGACCGATGTGAACTTAAGTTGTCTTTCAGGAAAGGCATAACTGCCTCGGGTACATTCTAAGCCCCTTAACCGCACAGGTTCCTTTTTATCTCTTTAAAAGGCGTTTTACCGTCTAAACGATTTTGCAGAGAGCGTTTTAACTTATTTCAATGTTCGTACCGAGCTTGAGCTAAAATTACTTGAATATCACTAAGCTACAAAGCAACTTAAATTGATATGAAAATTTTTTTATTTAAAACCTGAATTTTGGAAAAATAACCAAACTTATTATTTCTTACTTTATATCCCATAGATACTTTCTTCTCAATAACTCTCGAAATATTTGAATACCACCACAGCCTGTTCGGAATGTCTGATTTTAGAAATTTTGGAAATTTAAATTTTTTTGGCAAATTTTGGAAACAAATCGCTGTAGAGTTAATTATGCAGAATTAGTTTCCTCTTCTTTTCAGGAACCCTCAAACTATTTGAATGCTCCTCAAAACAGCCACAGAATGCCTGATTTTAGATAACTTGGAATTTTTTTTTTAGTAAAACAATTTTTTTCACTTCAGCAGCTCTTAGAAATATTTATAGCCTATCCAAAAAGTATTTGTTTATCTTTTTCGATACTAATTAATTTTAAAAGTGCTCTGCTGAATTTCTTAAATATTCTTTGGTTGTTATTACTTATTGCCACGTACATCTTTTAGAAGTGGCTGTATAGCCTACTCTCAACTGTAGGCGCATATTATTAACCATTTAGCTGTACCTTCTATGTCTGCTCCTCCTCCTCCGATACGTCAATAGCGCGATCGAACCAACTTTTGCCATATACAGCGCATCTACGCAAAACCACGCAGCCTACTCAGCAGTCAATTTTTTACTTGTCCGCTACATATATGACGTACATGCATACGTCGTGCAAATGTCAATTTTCATTTACATTCATGGCTTAACACTTTCATTTAATTTGATGTTACATTGCATTACATTACATTACATTACATTACATTACGTCAGCTTTTCATTCATGTCCAACACTTTGTTTAAATAACCTTTCACAGTTTTCCATAATCGATATAAACACTGAAAATAGATTCAACTGCAGACTACGAGTCGGTTTTTCAAACACAATTTTACATATGTATGTAAGTGTGTATGTACGAGTATGTATGTGAAATAAAAATGTGCTAAGACTCGCCTTGCACTTTGCTGAGCCATCAATTTTCTTGGCATTGCATTCATGCCTGGCTATTCGCATTGACAGTTCGTGTACTTGCATTTGGCCTTTCTTTTCCTTCTCGTCAATGCTGCAATCGATTTCTTAACAAATAACAAACGTAAATTGGCTTAAATTAGTTGGGGCAGCATATAAAATTCTATAAATGTATCTTAACAGGAGCGGACTGGGGAGGGTCACAGTGGCGAAATGGTGGAGGATCACGTAATGCGCTACGCGTCAATGCGATACCTAACTCAAGTTGCAGGTGTGAACAAGCATTCAAAGACTTCATACTCGAAGTTTCTAATGCTCAACCAAAATATGTAGTTGGGGGTCAAACCCCCCCTTTTCATAGGAAAAGACATTTATTGACTTTTCACTTTACTTCTGGATACTCTTTGAACAAGATTTTAGTAAGAGAAGAAATGGAACATTTTGCCTCTACTATGAATGTATAAATTGCTCATTTCGTCGAGCGAGAACGGACGAATCTAAAATATATCATCGGATTGTCTCGATAAATGAGTTTAATAACCTCCAATTTTTGCCGATTTTACTCTTATTAAAAATGTAATATGGATTCAGAAAATCAGTGAGATTGAACCAATGTAAGATAAAGCTCCCGAACAACTGATTGTCCCGATAAACGGGTTTCAGGCTATATCTTATAATTGTAAACGAGCTGTTTAGGTATATTTGTATATTTATATAGGTATTGCCACTCAGCGTGCTTTTATGGGGTTGCCACCTGTCTGGCTTTATTGATGAAATTATATGTGTCAATATGGGTATCAAATGAAAGATATTCCACGTCGTATTTCAACAAATATATGACCAGTTAGGGAAGGTAAACCTAGCGTTGATACATAATCACATTATGTTTATTCTTAAAAAAAATAAGTATTATCTCGAAACTGACCTAACACATGTGGAAGCGCTATGAGTATATTAAAAATGCTAAATTTTAAGCTCTCATACTTAAGTGTTGTCACTAGGAAATTTTTACAGGGTTCCCACCTATTCCAAATTAAAAAAAAAGCTGCCTGAGATATGCCAACATGGCAACCGAAATGAAAGTTACTTTACATTGTGTTTTAGCAAAAATATCTTTAGGTAGGATGAACACCTAAGGTTGCCACCTAATCACATTATATTTTTCTTTGAAAAAAAAAAAACTAGTAGAGTAAGTTAGGGTATTGTGATATACGCATACCTTTTTCGGCTGCTACTCAACATTATATTAGGTAGACATGTAGAAAATCATACAATTCGATAAATTTCAGTATTGCGAAGCACATTCCAAGACAAGATAGATTTATCTTAAGTATTCCGGAAGATATTTAATTAACCCCAAAATATTTCAAAAAAGCCGTTTTTTTTTAAATAGGGGGGTAATGTGATATACTATACCACATACCTGGCTCTCCTATGAAAGATGTGTAAGCCGCATGAAATAATTCAGCCACATTGTGGATATAGTAATTTGCATCCATTCAGATATGTGACAAGCTGGTTCGGAACCAGGAGGAGCGTGTTCCGTCAAAAATAGAGAAGGTTTTCCGTTTCCTGCTGATCTTATGCACCTAATTTGCTTTTCTGTTGTAGCTAACATTTTCAGCTGCTTAATTGGCGTTATATAGACAACGTTTCAAATCCTAGTTGGAGGAAATTTATACTTTTCATACTCCTGTTAAACATTGAACTACTTCTGCCATATCACATTACCCAAACTAGAGGTTGAAAGGAGCGAACAATTTTTTTACCAAAATTAATTAAAAAATTTTAAGTAATCACTTGAAATATTGGTGCCTATATTTACCAAAAACGCAAATAAAATATAAGAAGTTGACACCCTAAGAACATTTTGGAATTATCCCTGTTCAAAGAGTGCTCTAAATTATTGACGACCGCACGATGGAAAATGTTTATTTTTGCAGTCGCGCTTTTTGGCCATTGCCATTATAGTAAAGAAGATATTCTTTCTCAGACATGAATAATTTAAGAAATACGCAGGTATATCACTATACCAACAAATATCACAATACCCTAACTTACTCTATTATGCCGACCATGACTGTTTGAATGTATTTAAAAATGCTACATTTGAACTTCTCATACTTAAGTGTTGCCACTATGATATTTTTGCAGGGTGCCCACCTATGCAAAACAAATAAAAAATTTTATGAGATATCCAAGGGGGGTATCAAACGAAAAGTATTTTACAACGTTTTTCAACAAAAATATTTCCAGATAGGTGGCAACTCTATTATTGGATTATGTATATATTTTCCCGATATCCGCCATTATCTCAAAAACTAACTGAACGAATGATTTACTACAGATGGTTGGTAAGTAAAAATATATAAAAACGACCAGAATGTTGGCACTGATAAGTATTTAAAACAAACTAAATGATGTGGCAACCTAGAAAAATGACAGTAAATAAAATTCGGACAGCGAAAATCGTCACTTTTATTCATAACTAAAAGACCCGCAACTGAGTCCGAATTATTGTATCTCCGAAATCAGTTGAGATATGGTACTTCATGACATCGCTTATTGTATTACTCCTTAACACCTTTCGTTTAAGATCCATATTGCACTACCACATTTTGGGTCACCCTGGTCCACGTATTGGCCGATAACTCCGAAACTGGTATATGTATCGAAATAAGGGATAGATTAAATTTTAAGTTAAACGTTCAGTAATGCGTTCAATTCCACTTAGCAGTTTTTGAGTGATGCGCGTACAAACACAAAAACAGACCGACAAAAATACTAAAAAACTATTGCCTTGGATTCTATTGGCTTAATAATGATAAATCCTATCCATTTATCTTGAATATCTGCATTGTACATACATCGACTTGCTTCAATTTTACTGTAGGTTGAGAAAGATATAAAACTTTCGGCATAGTCGAAGACAGAGATTGCCTCACTTGTTTCTTCTCATCTTACAAAGTTGCGCGTTCAAAAAAAAAGTTCTTCTGCAAATCAAACCAATTAAACTAAACTTAACCGCGTGGAACAAGAGGGTGAGCCCGGACATGGTTGGCATTATGTCGCTCACACCGCATACCTTTCTCCTAGCAAAATTTTGAAACAGTTGCAGGCGCTGGAATTGGTGTTACCACTGAAATGCCGAAGGGGAGAAAGAGAGTACGCATCGTAATCAAATCGTCTCAGTGCACATGACAACAGATGATATCGGGGAAAGAGATGATTTGTGCTGTTAAATATGTATGTAACTGCTTGTTTGTACGAGTGTGTGTGTGTTAGTGTATGTAGCCAGTAATCAATTTTCCACTTGTATGCATCTGTTGGCAATCTGCTAATTAATTGACATTTTAAATTGCTCGGTATTCGAGTACATAAATCCTACGATGTCCTCGATTAGCTCTACAACAACATTCTGTCGCACGACACACGGCCTTCATGGCATGCACAGCTACCGCACAAACCCCCAACTCCTCCAAATGGGTTGTTAAGTTGTGCCAAGAAAAAATTAATTGGTCAAGTGTGGGATGCTGCCAATTTAAAGGAAGAGAGTTACTGACTTAGTTGCTCATTTCATACTTTGTAACGGCATTTATGTGTTTTCCTGTTGGGCATTACTCATTTCCATTAGTGGTTTTTGTTTCTTAATGGGAAGGATGACACAATTTAAATATGCTGTGTAAGTTTTAGAAATCATTTTCATTTAATTTTTGTAGGGAGAGAGACGCGCGTGTACAGATAAATCAGTGGCGAGTATGTGACGTTCAGACGACAATTGTCAACAAATTTAATTTTTAACAACATCAACCCGGGCATGAAATTAGGTTTACAGCAGAGCTGGGACAAATGCACAAATTTCGAAAATTTTGTGTTAATGCGATGAATAATCAAAGTGGCGCCCTGGGTCAAAGCAGAATAAGGGAGGTGTATTTAGGTAGGTTATTTAGGGTTAGCTTAACACGATCCTGGGTATCGCACTTGTTTCTGATCAGCCTTTACGAGCCAGCTCATCATCCCTATGACTTTTTCGATCCGTTTGCAACTCGGAATCCAGATAATGGATATATCTAGATTGGTGGGCGGGGCAGCCAAAAGTTGGTAACCTGCACCTACTAACGTTGAGGAAGTTTGTGGATAGATAGAGATTTTATTGTTGCTTGGTTGGTTAGTTGCTGTGCTGCCCGTGCCCAAGTAGCTTTTTCCTGAAGCCGTTTATTGTGAGGATGCTATTGTTTGTTTACATTTAGTTCGGTCTACAAAGTTTCTGATGCGACTTTTGGAGTATTTCGCAATGCCTTAAAAGTCCAGGATTGTATAGCTGCCCAGAATTGTAAACCTTATGTGCGCAAGAGCGGGCCACTCACAGAGGTAAAAAGCAACTGTTTCTTTGCAGCCCCCTTCGTCACAGCTCATGCAACTGTCGTTGAAGGGGATTCCTATTTATTTCGCATCTTGATCCACTGGCCAGTGCCCCATAGTCATAGCGCTTATGCAAAATATTTCCTTTCATGATCTATTAAGCAGGTCAACTGTCCTTTCTTAGTTGTAGCTTGGACAGGTTTGCTTAGTGATCTTACAAGTGTCGGCTGACCAATATTTTCTGAAACCTACTACATATGCTGCTAATTTGTCTGCCTCTTTGTCCAGGAACCCATTAAAATGTGACATTTTCGAAGCTTTCTTGCAGCTACAGACGGCCTTAGAGTTTGTAGTGGTGTAATTAGGCACCATGAGCTTGGCTGTCTGTATAGATATATACCTCACGTGCTCTCACTGAGTCTTCCGTCAAGAAAGCAAAGGCCCTCTCTATCCCTAGAACTTCCGTTTAGAAGACACTTGCTAAGTCGGGAATATGAGCTGAGAGTGAGATCTTTATTTGTTCCTAAGACAACTTCAGCCGCGATACCACATTACATATTCGGCGGTATAGAGCTACAGAGATTCCATCCCGCATCGTATTTCCGTCCGTTATTTTGGGGAGGGAAAAATGTATCCTTAAATTCCTGTCGAAGTTCAACGAGGTGGTCAAAGCCACACCGGGAAGTCTGCTGTAGATACCACTGTGACGATACGAATTGCAGCAGTCCGACTACGAGAGCCTTACCACAGTGAAGGTCGAGAGGTAAAGGGTAAACAAGGACTTGTATTGCTTCAGTTGGATACAATTTTAGCGATGCTATTACTTGTCCGAAGGCTGAACTTTTGTACTTTGTTCAGCGTACTGTCAGGAAAGACTATTACCCTGCTAGCTATGCTTGAGCCGTCCGGTGATGCGCCCAAACACCAGTCATTCCTACAGCTTGGAGGCTGGGTAAAGCACTACTTACAAGAACAACAACAAATCGATTTATAGTGTGAGAGAGACAAGTGTGGTTCACGTCTTGGGACGTAAAGCTACAAGGAGATGGTGTTCTTTATATTGTCTACCTTCGCCTACTTCCCTGCGAAGTACTCGAGTAATGCCTATTCCATCCATGACTGCCCCGAGGTAAATAACAGCCGCGCCTCAATCATAATATTAAAATCTTGCTAGATAAGTTTCACAGGTGAGCTCAGTTGTGAGATATATTTTCCGTTACGAGTTATTATACCTCTGATTAGAGACTCGATCCTCCAAATACAAGTACAAAATGAGAATTTCCGCCACACTCTCTGCCAAGCTTTAAATATGGATTTGGTTTTTTGATTTCAACTTTTTACCTTGGAAATTAATTGAGCTCATTTTTTTTCTAAGCTTCTCATATATATCCCCGGAAGGAGATACGCATAGGAAGATACACGATTTCCACTTAAATAGAAGATATGTCTGCATAATAGGTCGTTCTTTTAAAGAGGTTTCACTGCCTGTACTAACTTCCTGCAAATAAGTGTTTACTTAATCTCACAGCTGCCTTTGCCAACCTTAAAAAAAAGCTTTATTTAAGCGAACAAGCAAAGATGTTATTTCTTTCCTGCAATTCTAAACATGCACAGACTTTTGATTAAATTATTAGATGGACAAATGTACCTGGCGGTTGGCAATGATGGTGCGTATTGGCACACGGCGAGTCGCCATGCCACCCGCATTAAATATACATTAGTTAATCCACACGTATATGTTGGTGTATGTATGTGTGTACATTAGACTGGAACAGAAAAAATTTATTTTAAAATGTTCTCCAAGCTGTGATTTTTTTTAGTGAATGAAGGGATAGTAGATTACCAGCCCTATTCTCAATTTGTTATGACAATGGTTATACTTAGATAGACACAACTTTGTCACTCGGAATTGTAATAGTTATGCACAGCCAAAAATGACAATGATTACTGATCGCAACGATTACCGGTTTGATTAAATATTTTCTTAAGAATCCATTTAATGATTGATTAGATTACCAGTTTTTATAAATTTTTAATGATTTTTTCCAAATATTAACAAAAATAATCGTTATTGCTTTTTTATACCAACAATTTTTGTTGGTTTACGGCCTGTACATTTTCAAGTATTCATGAAACGAGCTTAGGCGACATCAAAACGAGCGTATTGTTAGCTTAATTGTTAGCAATGCGTGCCAAAATTTCTCTGATGAAGAATCTTAGCAGCTTCCGAAATGGATCTATAAGAAAAGCTATGGCGGTTGTTTCTAAACATTTTTCCTACTCTATTCAATTAAAAAAAAACTTTTAATAATTAATTAAAAATTATTATTAAAAAATAAAAGCAATAATAATTTTCATAACAATTCAAAAAGGGAAAAATTATTATTCTTGGTATTGAGCTCTTTTCATGAATACTTAAAAAAAGTATCATGATTTTATACGATTATTAATAAAAATACAAAATAATCAAAAAAAGTTTGATTACCTTTGATTTTGTTTTGATTATGTTTAATTTTTGTATGATTGTTTTTTCAGTATTGTTGTAGGAGCACATCAATACTACTGAAAAAACCAAAAATAATCAAAAATAATTTTAAAAAAATCGAAAGTAATCAAAACAACTTTTTTTGATTATTTTTTGTTTTATTATTTTTGATTTGATTTTTTCTATTCGTAATCAATTAATAATTGCTTTTCTTGAAAAACAATTAAAATAGTCATTACCAATTAAAAGAGCCGTCTAATTAATTGATTACTAGTTACTAATCAAATTTAACAGGTCTTAGCTCATCACATGAAAGGTGAAGAGACCAGGCCGTTTTGATACCACAGCTCGAAGCACTGAAGGATGCATGTTATAAGAGTACTGACAAATGCTCAATGGTCATGCTAGTACTCATATCAATATTTTCAATATTTCAGAAGCTCCGCCAACTCAGAGTTTCGACAGGCTTCCAAAGAAGGGGGTTTCTAAAGCGTAAGTACGCTGGACAATAGCACAGCAGGTGTTCTACCGTTAATTCCGCTCTCCGAAGATTGCACTGCCCAGGGAACGGTGCAACTATCTAAATAAGAGCCTTATATTCATGTTGAGAATGGTTAAAGATCGTACCTAATTGTTCTAGGAATACAGTCACACTTAGGCTCAAAAACCCAGTGCTGTGTGAAACGGCTCTGAAAATTTACAGCGCCTCAAACACATCCTTCGCTTCTGAGGCACCCCCAAACAGATACACGATAACCCAACTCATCAGATATCGTGTTATAGCTGCTGAACCGAAAGTGCGAAAAGCCACCTGGCTGTCAAAAGAGATTTATTAACCTCTTGTCGTTGATATCCGTACACTGTAATGCCCTGAAAGCTTTCTGGATAGCGTAAATATCATTTACATCCATTGTTTACCATTTAAAAACCTGCCCAAAACAAATGAGGTGAACTCGAGCCTGGTAGCATGGCATTGGGAACCCCTGGGGAATATGTAGGCTTCAACGCGACGATACTTTGAAAGACAATCTTTTTTTATCCAAAACAGGATTGTAAATGCAGTTCGAACATTCTAAATTATAAGGATAGGTCGACTTCTGCAAATAATTCCGCAACATCATGATCAGAACTGGCATTCTTACATTCAAAATAGAAAAAGGATGGAAACCCACCAGTTTTTTTTTTTTTTGAATTAACAAAATTGTAGAACCTTTTCGGTTTATTGAAAAACTGATTATTGCACTCCATTAAGTAACTCTTATAGCTTTGTTTATTAAGGAATTGAAAGTTGGAGCGAGCAACTAAATATTTTGAGAAGTACGCAAGTATTCCTGATCTCTTAAAGCCGATATAAAGCTTGCATTTAATATAACTTAATCTCAATGAGCTGTCTTGTGAAGCAAGGCGGCTTACTCGTCTCAACCCTAGTATTACGAAGAGGAACATATCAATCGAATAAACCACTAAGAGGGCTGCAGAATATGGAGGTTGCTGACTCGATATTGTTACAAGCCTAAAGAATCGCCCAGTCGTAGGCAGCAAACCAATCATTAAACTTAATGAAATCCGCCTTATAGAAACATTTTTTGTGAACAGAAAAGAAAAATGTTAGAGATAAACGATATAGCTTCCCTTATAAATTCATTTCGGAAGCTGCTCGAATTCTTCATCAGGTAAACTTGTGGCATGTTTTGTTAACCATAAGGCTAACAGAACGATGGTTTGTTTGTCAGTTAAACTCTTATTTCCATTGATTTTTGGCAGCAATTTGCGCAGGTTTTAACAATCTGTCGCCCTTATTATTGCTAATGTTGGATTTGTTTTATGTGGCAATTTGTGAGACTCTGAAAAAAATATATCGTCCTTTTTAAGACACCCTAATCTTCGCAGGTTTAAATAGATGCCAGTGTTGCACATGAATTTATGATCAAAGCCTAGAAACTACGCACAAATCTTAGCACAAATGTGTTCAATTTAATAGTAGTGAAATTAAAATGGATATCGTTCGACGAAATAAGAGGAAGCTGTGATTTTTGAAATTTTGGTGTGAAGGTAGTGTTGCCGGCCTACCACACCGAAGGTCCATGGTTCGAGCCCTGGTACAGGTAACATCAAAAGTGATTTGAAAAAAGTTTTTCAAAACGGGGTCGCCCCTCGGCAGTGGTTTGGCAAACTCTCCGAGTGTATTTCTGCCATGACAGGCTTCTCAGCAAAAATTCGTCTCCTTTGTAGATGCCGTTCGGAGTCGGCAAAAAACTGTAGGTCCCACCAATTTGTAGGGAAAATTCAAATCGGCACACCACAAATTGGAAGAGAAGCTTGGCGCAAAAATCTCTTAGGAGGTTTATGATGATATACCTGTTGTATACGAGGTGTGTTCAAAAAGTATCGCGAATTTTGTGTTTTTTCAAAAATTATTTATTTATTCATGAATATCTATTTTGTCCCCTTCAAAGTAATCCCCATGAGATATTATACACTTGTGCCAACGGTTTTTCCAATCTTCGAAGCACTTCAAAAAATAATTTTTTTGTATCTTGTTCAGCTCCTCCTGCGATGCCGTCTTTATCTCGTCAAGAGAAGCGTAACGTCGTCCTTTCATGGGCCTCTTCAGTTTAGGGAACAAGAAAAAGTCACAGGGGGCCAGATCTGGGGAATACGGTGGCTGCGGCATCATTAGTGTGTTGTTTTTGGCCAAAAAGTCGCGCACAAGCAACGATGCGTGAGCAGGGGCGTTATCGTGGTGCAAAAGCCAATTTTTGTTCTTCCACAAATCCGGGCGTTTCTGGCGGATTGCTTCGAGCAAATTGCGCATAACTTGCAGGTAATATTTCTTATTGACCGTTCTTCCCTGTGGCAAGAACTCATGATGCACCACGCCCCTGCAATCGAAGAAAACTGTCAGCAAAACTTTCACATTCGACCGAACTTGGCGCGCTTTTTTCGGTCTTGGTTCGTGCGGCAGCTTCCATTGAGATGATTGAGCTTTGGTTTCCACGTCATAACCACAAACCCACGATTCGTCACCAGTTATGACCCTCTGGAGCAAATTTGGGTCGTCGCGGACAGAGTTTAACATCTCATTAGCAATGTTCATGCGATGCTGTTTTTGGTCACAATTGAGCAATTTTGGTAAAAAAATAGGTAAAAATCGAAGACGATCCAAAACACGTGCAAGCAAAGCAGCTGTCAACAATTAACTGAACATTCAAAATGGCCGAGCTTGTCGGCATAAGTGAGAGACATGAGTACCAACATAACGCCACAAAAAATTCGAAATTCGAATATACGTAACCAGCGAAAATTCAAAATTCGCGATACTTTTTGAACACACCTCGTATCGCGCCATAGAGATAGAGAGATTTAAAATATCGATAATCTGATAACAGAAACCACATAAAAAGAAATTTCAAAGTTTATGTATACTAAGTTCGGGAAGTTAATAAAACTTTTAAAAATGGCCATGAAAATCTTGAAATTTTTTGTAAGAATTTCAATAAAACTTTTGAGTACTCAGTTTTGTAGACTTATCAAGTTTTGTGCAAGTTAGAACTCGTTCAAAAATTTTCCTGAATTTTGAGAATTTTTTTCGTAAAGGGTGTTGAGTGATTTCTTCCATACAACGCATGAAGAAAAATTGATTTTGTATGGAAAAAAATACCCAACATCCTTAACAAAAAAAATTCTGAAAATTCAGGGGAAATTTTGAGGTACTTTTAACTACCATATTATTATGCTAAAATTTAATAAGCTCAAATTTTCTAAAAGTTCTGCACAAAAATATTTTAAAATTTTTAATGTAAATTTTTGAAAGTTTTCTTAGCTTTCCTGAGCCTTGTGTAAACTTTTAAATTTCTTTTTATGTAGTTTTTGTTATGGAATTCGCTATATTTTAAATGAAAACTTTTTTTGTAAGTATAACGAGCTCAAGACTAGTTGATAATAATTTCTTAGTAAATTATTATTATTTTTGATTAGAGGAAAAATTGAAAGCAACAAACATATACAGGCTATAGTTATAGTACTATTTCGAAAACAGCCACGATTTCTCGTCAGACTAATTCGTATAGTTTTGCTATTTCAGAGGATCTTGTGGAGAATCGAACCCACTCACTCTGATTGCCAGCGCAACCGCCTAACCCATAGGCTATGCTGCGTGTAGTTTTGCAAGCTGCTTAACTCAAGTTTTCCTCTAATTGTTGTTTGTTATCTTGCCAACGGTATACACAATATTTTAGACGTTCTGTCTATTAAAAACACAGCTTCTTTTTATTCCGTTCAACGATATCCAATTTAATTTCACTGCTATTATATTGAACACAACTGTATATGTATACAATTCGATATCTAAACATATTTGTTATGCAATTCTTGTCATTTCCACTTACCTGGTAATTTTAATGGTGTTGGGCTTGCCATATATTCCTTGTGGGCCATGAGTAGCACAATGGCAACAATAATTAAATTCATATTTTCGAATTATTTTTGCAAAATTTTAGTTTACAATACTTTTGCTGTACATACAGTTCAATGGCCCGATGTACAACAACTGGGCACTCACTGGCCAATAACTGTTGACGGAAGTATGATGGCGACAGTGACGACGACGAGGATGACGACGACGGGAATGTTGTGTTTGGCTTTAATAATTTTATTAAAATTCTATGAATTTTTTGTTGTTTTTTTACTACTTTTTCAATTTGTTGCTTAGTTAGCTGTTGCAGTTGTTGTTTTTGTTCCTGCTGATGTTTGACATTAACGCTTTGTGTGAAGTATGGTTGTTGTTGTTGTTGACTTGCTAACAGCGTTAACATATACAAAATGCAACCACAAACACGACGACAACGACGATACAATTGACCAACACAATTTTCATACTTGATTGAGGCGTGGCTGTTGATTATGTTGTTGTTGTTGTTGTTGTCGTGCACGTTAACGTTGTGGTGTTGACAGTTGCCAATGCTGTCGTTGTTATTGTTGTGCTTGCTATATTTGCGTTGATGATCCTTGCTGTTGCTGTTGTGTTTGTTGTCGTTGTTGTTATGTTTGTTGTTGTTGTTGTTGTTGTTATTGCAACTATCGTTGCTGTTGATGATGTTGCTAATGTAGCTGTTGCTGTCGTTATTACTCCTCGTGCTGATGATACTGTTAACGGCTAAACGTTGTGTTTGCTTTGTTTTTGTTTGTTGCTGTTGGCAGTAGATTGTAACGAGTATATTTGGTAACATCACCGTTTCGAACACGCCAAGTACATGTCAGTAATAAAAACAACAAACAAATAAACAAAAACACTTCCTATGCCAAGTATCAGTCACATCCATGTATCTAGGTATGTAATAGTTGTAGCAGCTGTTGTTGTTGTTATACTTGTACGTGTTTATGCGTTATTTGCAATTTGTTCTTTCAATTCTTTTTAGGATACAGAAACTTTGATTAAATATCACAGAAGAAATATCAGAGAACCATACAATATTAATGTATGTATGTAAGTATATATTATGTACTTATGTACAAATTATGTTAGATGTTGAAATTTTGCAAGATTTGTTTCGAATTGCCTACACCATTACGTGATTCTGTAAAGAAAAAGATGAAACGGGAATTTTGTTAAATATTTATGTAAGCATTTAAATCACTATTTTGACAGCAAACACATACAAAAATTTAATATAGAGCACCTTTTATTGAAAGCAGATGTAATACAAATTTTAGTTTAGTGTAATAGAATTACACTATAAAAATGAGATTCACTTTAAAACAAAATAAAATAAAATAAAATAAAATATAATATAATAAAAATAAAATAAAATTTATGAATTTAAATAAAATAAGAAGAACAAAAAAAAAAAATTAAAAATTAAATAAAATAAAATAAAACAAAATAAAACAAAGTAAAATAAAATAAAACAAAATTAGTATAAAATAAAATCAAATAACACAAAACAAAATAAAATAAAAGAAAATAAATTTATATAAAATAAAACAAAATAAAATAAAATAATTTCAAATCAAATAAAATAATAAAAAATAAAATTAAAAAAAATTAAAAATAAAATAAAATAAATAAATAAATTATTTATTTAATAAAATTAAATAAAAGAAAATATAAACGAAATAAAATAAAACAAAACAAAATAAAATAAAATAAAATTAAATAAAGTAAAATAAAATAAAATAAATTAAATAAAAGAAAATATAAACGAAATAAAATAAAATTTAATAAAATAAAAATAAAATAAAATGAAATAAAATAAAAAAAAATAAAATAAAATAAAATAAAATAAATTAAATAAAAGAAAATATAAACAAAATAAAATAAAATAAAAAAAAATAAAATGAAATAGTATAAAATAAAATAAAAAAAAATAGAAAATATAATAAAATAAAATAAAATGAAATAATATAAAATAAAATAAAATAAAATAAAATAAAATAAAAACAAACAAAAAATAAAAGAAAAGAAAATAAAGTAAAATAAAATAAAATAAAATAAAATAAATTAAATAAAAGAAAATATAAACAAAATAAAATAAAATAAAAAAAATAAAATGAAATAATATAAAATAAAATTAAAAAAATAGAAAATATAATAAAATAAAATAAAATGAAATAATATAAAATAAAATAAAATAAAATAAAAAAAAAATAAAATAAAATAAAATAAAATAAAATAAAACAAAATAAAATAAAAAAATAAAATTCAACAAATTTCTCAGAAATATTGCCAAGCCATATAGCAGCTTTTTTAATTACTTCCAAAAATTTCAAAAATAAATCGAAAGAGAAGATAATCGATTAGTCGATGCTGAGAGACTATTGGACTACAAATTATTGCTTGGTGAGCACGCTTACGGTTACAAATCGAGTAATCGGTTAACCGATTAGAGAAGTAATTTATTTTACGAGCCCTAAAATACAAAGATCTGCTGCCCTATTTTATATTGCTTGTATGCAGTGGTGTGGAGGTAGAGTTGCTGGCCTACGGCACCGACGGTTCTTGGTTCGGGTACCGGGACAGGGAACATCAAAAGTGAAAAAGTCTGCCTACCCTGTCCCTGATTCCGGGTTGAATATCAGGTTAGGTGTGATGAGAAGCTTATACACCGCCATTTTTGATAGTGAAGAGCGAATTTGCTCCTCGGTTGCCTACTCAGTTCAAGAAGTCGCTTTATCTGAAACCTGTGTTTTCTTTGATGGTTCGACTAGGTTCGTTGTTGTTATAGGAAGTCAAATTCAGATACATCAGCATACAGCCTGGTGGTGTGTGTCGATCGATGCTAGACTTACCAGGTCTGAAGTCGCAATGTTAAGATTCAATTAGTTGGGATTCAGTCTTTCGCACAATACTCTAAATAGAGCTTTATATGCGATATTAAGGAAGCTGGTTCCATTGTACTTTGTGGGATTTCGCATTTCTTGTGAATTAGGCAGAGCATACCTGAGTTCTCATTCGGAAATATAAGAGTTAATGCAAGACTTTAATACATCTTCTTCACCCGGCACGTTATAATGGGTTATGATTATTCAGGTATAGTCGGGTATGTTTTATTAATTTTCCGGGATTCGGGTATCGTGTTAGTTTTCTTGCTTGCAATTTATCAACGCTTAGAAGTGTTCTCTTCAAAGTTTAAATACTGAAGTAGCTTTCCTAATTTCCTATGCGGTGGTACAAAAAGAGTGAGAAACAAGACTTCCCTTCTCCGTGAAATCGTTATGGCGAATATTGGCAGCTTCTTTTTATTTCGTTGCTGTGCGACATAGAGCGTGTCATTATCTTGGCTACATGGTGCTGGATATGGTTTTATTTTGCGCTTATTTGATCCGCTGACAGCAAGGTAGCTTCGTTGAGTTTTCTTGTTAAAACCTGGAACAGATGGTCATAGTTCCAGCAACGGCCAAGTCAATCAACCCACGCCCTTTGTAACTTTTTACAACGTAGAGACGCAATTTTCTGCCTGTAAGACCACATACTGCTTCTTTGCCCACCCACGGCGTTCAGATCCACATATGGTGGGGGTGGCGAACTTTTGTCTTTTCGAGCTTATCATGGAAGGAATCCTTATCCATGTCGTCTCTATCCTCTGTCTTCCTTAGTGCATATTCCACAAGAAAGCAGTTTGTTTCCAGAATTCGTGGACTATGTAAGGTAAAAACTTTAGTGCTCCAACTTACTAGTTAATTAAAGTTACTTAGCGACTGAGCAGCGACACTTCACCCTCATTGAACATGAGTAATGCACGATAAACACAATAACAGCAATGGGTAAAAAGAAGCAATGAATAAATGATTAAATGCATAAGTAGAAATTATAACTGTCACATTGTAACAATTAATTCATTGCAGTCAACCGCATTGCCAAGCCTTAGTCAACGAGCCACAACTTTAGAGCAACAACAAACAAATTACCGACGCGGAGTACGAGTATGTACTTCAGCGTATTTGCAGAACGATATTAAAGTTGAAATATATAAAATAGTATATATGTATGGAAGTACATAAGTATGTATATACATATGCACTCGCAAACATATGGTGTGTAGCACGAGATGGGAGCTTTACAAAGTTTGCTTTGTGCAAATATAAGCCCGCCTTTATGTTGGTGGTTAGCCACTCGTGAAGCGTAGATAGACGAGCAATTCCCGTATAATTGAGTACAAGAATAACCAAACGTATCCAACGGATACATGATTCTGCAAAAAAAAAAAGAACTAACACAAATCAACACAAATACGAGTCTACATAAGAGTATTACTATTAGGGAAGAAAATAAGGAATGTGTGTACTATATAGAGACCCTGTAGGGAAAAAAAACTCACACAAGGTATATTTTGCTCATATGACTCCCTCTCGACTTGTTTTGTTCTAATATGAACTCTTCCACTGATATTTACATTGAAAAATCCCAATTTGTAAGGGGTGTGCCACGCCCCATTTATCAAAAACGTGTCAGAGATTAGTCTTGATTTGAGTCAAAAGGTCTAATTTTTGGGAATATGATAGAGGGTAATTCCATTTCATTCCCTCCCCGGCTTATATTTTCTAGTAGGAATACTGCATGAAAATGTTTAATAAAGCGATGCCACGTCCCCTCAATATATTGCAATAAAAAGTATTGTGTATTTTTAGTTGGACCCTCCTTTATATTGGTAGCAAATTCGGACACAAAGTTTGTTACACGAGAAATGTATAAAAGAATATCTTTTATTTCTACGAGGTGTGTTCAAAAAGTATCGCGAATTTTGTGTTTTTTCAAAAATTATTTATTTATTCATGAATATCTATTTTGTCCCCTTCAAAGTAATCCCCATGAGATATTATACACTTGTGCCAACGGTTTTTCCAATCTTCGAAGCACTTCAAAAAATAATTTTTTTGTATCTTGTTCAGCTCCTCCTTCGGTGCCGTCTTTATCTCGTCAAGAGAAGCGTAACGTCGTCCTTTCATGGGCCTCTTCAGTTTAGGGAACAAGAAAAAGTCACAGGGGGCCAGATCTGGGGAATACGGTGGCTGCGGCATCATTAGTGTGTTGTTTTTGGCCAAAAAGTCGCGCACAAGCAACGATGCGTGAGCAGGGGCGTTATCGTGGTGCAAAAGCCAATTTTTGTTCTTCCACAAATCCGGGCGTTTGTGGTGGATTGCTTCGCGCAAATTGCGTATAACTTGCAGGTAATATTCCTTATTGACCGTTCTTCCCTGTGGCAAGAACTCATGATGCACCACGCCCCTGCAATCGAAGAAAACTGTCAGCAAAACTTTCACATTCGACCGAACTTGGCGCGCTTTTTTCGGTATTGGTTCGTGCGGCAGCTTCCATTGAGATGATTGAGCTTTGGTTTCCACGTCATAACCATAAACCCACGATTCGTCACCAGTTATGACCCTCTGGAGCAAATTTGGGTCGTCGCGGACAGAGTTTAACATCTCATTAGCAATGTTCATGCGATGCTGTTTTTGGTCACAATTGAGCAATTTTGGTAAAAAAATAGGTAAAAATCGAAGACGATCCAAAACACGTGCAATCAAAGCAGCTGTCAATAATTAACTGAACATTCAAAATGGCCGAGCTTGTCGGCATAAGTGAGAGACATGAGTACCAACATAACGCCACAAAAAATTCGAAATTCGAATATACGTAACCAGCGAAAATTCAAAATTCGCGATACTTTTTGAACATACCTCGCATATTCACTTATCTCTCTTAGGTAACTTATTTCTTGATAGGGTTACCGCCTAAGGTTGCCACATAACTATTATATTATTTTATTGTGTATATTCGATACAGATCTGTTAATAATGATTACTAATCGTAATAAATACCAATTTGATTAATTATTTTCTTAAGAATCCATTTAAGATTGATTACCAGTACTTTCAATTTTAAATGGTTATTTTTCAATTAATTAAAAAAGTAATCAAAAAAACTCAAAATTTGTTGAGATTGTTAAAAAACCGAAAATAATCAAAAAAAAAGATGTTTTGATTACTTTCGATTACTTTTCATTATTTTTGATTATTTTAAATTTTTTGTATTTTTATTTTAATTTTTTTGATTACCTAAGATTTTTTTCAGTGTTGTCAAAAAAAATCAAAAATAATCAAAACAACTTTTTTTTTGATTATTTTTGATAATTTTTGATTTGTTACAATATTTTTTGGATTATTTTTGGTTTATTTGGTAATCAATGAATGATTGCCTTTTACTGAAAACTTAGTTCGATATTTGAGATGGTCCCAGACAACACCTCATTCACACTTTTTGTGCCCATTTTTATTGAACTTATTTTTGCCAGCAGAGCGGTGTGTATAACCCATATAAAAATTTCCAAGTTGTGTGAAAAATTGTTATGGAAATAATAGCGAATCAGACCTGTTAAATTTGATTAGTAATTAATAATAAATTAATTATACAAATTTTTTAATTGGCAATGATTATTTAAATTTTTCAAAGTTGGTCGAAATCGAATTCGTCTTCAGCATAAAAAATCCTTAAGAAACCAAATTTTGGTTAAGATTTTTGGTTAAATGTATCTTTTTGGAGCTCCAAAAGGAGCAAAGTGAGATTTTTCGCGAAAACGAGCGGCCACGATTTTACTCAAAATTTAGCTCGACATTTGAGATGGTCCCAGACAACTCCTCATTCACACTTTTTGTGCCCATTTTGTGTTTGTATACGTTACATACAAAACCTTAAATCTCTTAGTTAAGTGTTGCCACTATGGCTGTTTGTTAAGGTTGCCACCTTTTTAATTTTTTTTAAATTAAGTGAAATATGCCAGTAAGGACGTCAAATGAAAAGTATTACCGATATCGATGAAGCTTCGTTTGTAGATGACATATTAGATCCTAACAACTCTTACCTGGTTGTTTTCACGTATGAGTTTTTTACTAGGTTGCCAACTATTTCCATTTTTTTTTAATAAGGTACGAAAGGTATTTTATGTCGGTTTTCAACGAAAGTATTTCTAGGTAATATTACCACACAGGATTGTCATCTAATTTTATTATATTTTATTTTGTCCGTATTTGTATATCCGCTTTTATGTCGAGAACGCTTTGACCTATATGGATGAACTTTAAAAAAAAAATGTGTTATATGTCAAACAGTTCTACTTTACAGTTGCCCCTTCAGATATTTCTACAAAATGGATTTCAAATGAAATTTAATTTAAGTTGTATTTCAGTAAAAAAAAAAATTCCTTTTGAAATTGCCTCCAAGGGCTACCACCTAATCTTACTATATAGGTTCCTTTGTATATTAGGTGGAGAGCTCGAGCTTGAATGGGCTCTACCACTGAGAAGAGTTGGATGTTGAAATTAGCCACGCCCACTTTATTGTATAATTCATTAACTAATGACTATTGAAAAATTTTTATCACATACCTTTTTAACTAGCTGACCCGCCGAACTTTGTTCCGTCTTAAAAGCACAAATCATACAGTCACCCTGGGTCCACATTTAGGACAATATATAATTCTATTAAGTAGTTTTTGCGTGATGCACGCACAATCATACAGACGGACAAACAGACAGACAGACAGACAAAAATTCTAAAAATTTTAGATTTGGGTTCCGCTGGTCCAATAACGACCTCTCCTATCAGCTTTTCTTGAATATCTTCAATGTACAGACATCGACCTGTTACAATTTTATTATATGTAAAGATATTATTTATGAATAATAGAAACCACAAATTATGTTGTGCTCATAAGCTGGTAGGGTCTAATGTTTTCTTCGCGACATCTACATCAGTTTTTATTTAAAGTAAATTCAATAACAATGCTGGAGAATACTCTAGAAGATGAATGGCAGCCTAATATCTCTTTTGGCTCCGTATGACGCATTTTAGTATTTAATTATGTGATTCCGACCTCTGTGTGGACTTAGTTACTTGAAAAGCATGGCCACCCATGCTCCAGAATGCTGAAATAAACTAAATAACGCTGAAGAATGTTAACCCGTTACTTAATTTTTGCAGTAACCTATTGCTAATAATCTAATATATTGCATAATTCCATGATCATAAAAGGTTGTTAAAACAAAAAAAAAATTAGAAATCAATAGATATTTGAAACCGTTTTGTATTGCTTCCTAAATTACCTGCTTTTGAACTGGTGAACATCTAGTTACAATCGAGCTAGTTCCTCCACTTTATAGTTCAAGCTCTGCACCAAAAATTTTGAACGTTAGCCCTGCAAGGGAATGAATCAAAGGTTTCTATGTTGCCACTCAGTATGTAGGTAGCGAGTAGGAAACGGAGCTTGTGGACCGATAATGTGGTATACCTATAGATACGTTCATATAAATGTACTTACCACTAAAGTGGTAATATAGAGAGAAACTCACCTAACAAGTTTGAAACTAACAATCAAAACAAAATACATAAAATACATCATCATCATCAAATCGGCTTGCCAACCAAAGAGCTTTAACAAAACGAACAGCTAAACATCTATGCAGTCAGATAGATATGTGTGCATGTAGTTATTGTTATAGTAGCATAGTAATACATAGTAGTGATGTGTAGTTGCAAGTAATCATTTTGGCGAGTAAACCCGGGTATTAACTATATTCAGACCCCCAAGTAGCATCACGAGCTTCAGGGAATGTATTCCTATAATATTAGTTCTAGAACATTTATTAGTGGCAGATTTTGAGCTAAAAGGAGAACAGACTTGAATTGTGTTATAAGACGCTGCTGCAGCAGTTGCAGAGGGCCTTCCAAGGAGCTATCTTCACCTCACATAACCTCATCCTTGTTTCTCAATGATTTCAAAGCTAGAAAAAATAGAGAACAGCAGAAACTAGTCCGTGAAAATCGTGAAACACTTATGGAAAATGGAATACCTCTAGCTAATTTTCAATATAAATGTTGTAACAGTTTATATATCCAGACTAGCCCCAACATAAATCTTTTTCATCCAACTTTAGTACTTGAGAACAGACCTGTTAAATCATGATTACTAATCGTAATGATTACAATCATAATTAATTACTTTCTTGAAAATCCTTCCAATGATTGACTACCAATTACTTTCAATAATTATTTTTTTTACGATTATTAAAAAAAACCAAAAATAGTTGTTTTGATTCTTCTTCTTCTTTAAATGGTCATCTAACCGCCTGGGCGATTTTAACCGTCCAACATAGCTTGCCAGTCGTTTCTTCGTTGCGCCAACTGGCGCCAATTGGAAACACCGCGGGATCGCAAATCGGTCTCCACTTGGTCCTTCCATCGGAGTGGTGGTCTCCCTCTTCCTCTGCTTCCACCGGCGGGTGCCGATAAGAATACCTTCTGGGCTGGAGCATCTTCGCTCATTCGCACTACGTGGCCTAGCCAGCGAAGCCGCGGTGTTTTAATTCGCTGCCCTATGTCGGCGTCTGCGTAAAGTTCATACAGCTCACCATTAAATCTTCTTCGGTACTCGGCGTCGCCTACGCGTAGAGGTCCACAAATCATTCGAAGAACCTTTCTCTCGAATACTCCCAGCGCCGCCTCATCAGATGTTGTTAGTGTCCACGCTTCTGCACCATACAGCAGGACGGGTGCGATGAGTGACATGTAGAGTGTTATTTTCGTTCGTCGAGAGAGGACTTTACTTTTCAATTGCCTACTCAGTCCGAAGTAGCATTTGTTTGCAAGAGTAATTCTTCGTCGGATTTCTAGGCTAACACTATTGTTGGTGTTAATGCTGGTTCCCAGGTAAACGAAGTCATTTACTATTTCGAAATTATTGCTGCCAACAGTGGCTTGGTTGCCAAGGCGCGAATGCGCTGACTCTTTGCATGATGACAGAAGGTACTTCGTTTTGCCCTCGTTCACCACCAATCCCATTTTCTCCGCTTCTTTTTCTAATTTGGGGTAAGCAGAAGTTGCGGCGCGGTTGTTAAGGCCAATGATATCAATATCGTCAGCACGCTTTTATAAAAGTTATTTTGATTACTTTTGATTATTTTAGATTTTTTTGATTCTTTCTGATTATTCTTTTTTTTTTGATTTTTTCAGTATTGTTGTAGAAGCACATAAATATACAAATCAACAATACTGAAAAAAATCTAACATAATCAAAAATAAATCAAACTAGGTATAAAAAAAATTTGAAATAATCAAAAGTTATGAAAACAACTTTTCAAAAAGGGCAAGACTCCGATTGCGATTATTTTTGATTTTTTTTGATTTTTTTTTATTTTTTCTAATAGTAATCAATTAATAATTGCCATTTCTTAAAACCAATTAAAATAATTATTACCAATTAAAAAAGCAGTCTAATTAATGGATTACTAATTACTAATCAAATTTAATAGGTCTGCTTGGGACATATTTTTCAATCTCCCTGAAATAATTTACTCTTGTTTTAAATCTCTTTTCGACTCTCTTCGAAACATTCTTCTATCTGGAACAATACTTCGCGTACTTCGCAAATCGAATTTTTGCCCTTAGGTTTAAACCTGTTTTTTTTGCAACACCTTCAACCTTTGACTCTTTGAAGAACCCGATTTTTTTTTTGTTACGGTTCCTTTGTTGTGAGCCTGACTCATACAAACATATATAGAATCATGCATTCATAGAGATGAACCTATGTAAGTCCGTATATGCATATGGTTAGACTGACAGATAATAAAACCCGCATTCGTGCTTCAGACCAAGACGAGCCAAATGTCAGTAAAGACAGCCGGCAGGTAGTCGCTCATACAATTGCCAAAGAAAGTCTATATAATATAGATCCTTTAGGTGCTGAAGACAAAGTAAATATATATATTTTTGTCAAAAATGCCATTTTTATTAGGCCGTGGAAAGTCTAGGGCTCTTGTATCACGACTACAAATTTAATGTGGTTTCCTGCAGATGAAGAAACGTATTCCAGTTTCTATTAAGTACAAAAACCGGCTCGAGCGAGCTTAAAATAATTTTAATTATTTACTTTATTGTAACATTGGATTACGAGGTGTGTTCAAAAAGTATCGCGAATTTTGTGTTTTTTTAAAAATTATTTATTTATTCATGAATATCTATTTTGTCCCCTTCAAAGTAATCCCCATGAGATATTATACACTTGTGCCAACGGTTTTTCCAATCTTCGAAGCACTTCAAAAAATCATTTTTTTGTATCTTGTTCAGCTCCTCCTTCGATGCCGTCTTTATCTCGTCAAGAGAAGCGTAACGTCGTCCTTTCATGGACCTCTTCAGTTTAGGGAACAAGAAAAAGTCACAGGGGGCCAGATCTGGGGAATACGGTGGCTGCGGCATCATTAGTGTGTTGTTTTTGGCCCAAAAGTCGCGCACAAGCAACGATGCGTGAGCAGGGGCGTTATCGTGGTGCAAAAGCCAATTTTTGTTCTTCTTTGCACATCTTCTCGGCCTTCTGAGAACATTTTGTACCACCGATAAACGTTGCTTCGGTCCAAGGTAGCTTCTCCGTATGCCACAGTCAACATTCGGAATGCATCCGCGCACTTAATTTCGTTTTTCACACAAAATTTGATACAGGTTCTTTGATCCATTTTTTTGAATAGGTAAAAATCGAAGACGATCCAAAACACGTGCAAGCAAAGCAGCTGTCAACAATTAACTGAACATTCAAAATGGCCGAGCTTGTCGGCATAAGTGAGAGACATGAGTACCAACATAACGCCACAAAAAATTCGAAATTCGCGATACTTTTTGAACACACCTCGTATACATATATTTAAAGAAAACGAAAAAGGTGGCAACATTATGCGAACATTTTTAGTGGCAATACCTAAATATGTACCACCAAAGCATAAAGTGCCTAACTCTTTCAGCGGTGGAGTCTTTTTCTAAAACTATGAAATCTTTAAGTCTTCTTTTAAAGGTGGCAACTTTGCTTAGAAATATTTTGGAATTACAAGCCCTGCAAGCCAGCCGTTTTTTTTATTTTTTTTGGGCAGTGCAATATTTATTGTAGTTTGGAAATAATTTTAAAGTTGGTGATCTGAAACGAAAGTTTCTAGCGGCAACACTCAAATAGTAAAACCTAGGGTAATACATATTTTCTATGCGTAAAATTTTGTTGTATTGTAAAAACAATTTCCGAGATCTTGTTGGACGTTGATAAGAACATTTACTATTTTAATTAAATACTATTTCATTTAAGTAAGGTGGCAACCCTACTCTTAACTATATTCTTGAAAACATGTACAAAATATTTCGTTCAATTTCTAAATTATTTTAACATATGGGAACCTGGTTAGAATATTCTGAGAAGCAACGCAAAATCTTCTGAAAATATAATTCACAATAATACATAAATGTAGGTACCGCCAATTTGTAGGGACCCACAAGTTGGAAAAGAAGCTCGGCCCTAATAACCTCGGTGGTATATCGCGCCAAATTATTTTCATTATGAATTTTTCTGGAACGATTTTCCGTCATCCCTTGTCAATTTTGGTTTGGAGACAAACCGGTTTCGGCGTTGTGCCATCTTCAGTGTTTTTCTTCGTTCGTTTTTATTATATTCATCACTTATTATCTCTCAACCGCTTATGCGAGATTAATTGTTACCTAATAATAGCGCACTTTTCATCCCTCCTCCCATTGTTTTCACTAGCCCTTTACTTTGCGATCAAAGTTTGATGTCGTTGTAACTATTAAAATCGTAGACGATAAGTAAAAGCAGCGCAACTTTTCCGCCCTAATCCTTATAAGTATTTATGTATTCGAAAGCACCTTAATATGTGCTTACATGAGCCAAGAAATGCCAGTATTACAAATTTACATATGTAAATTCAGCAATTATTATATGTTATAATCATTAACAATCGCTGCATTGCTTTCTTAATCAACTTTAAACTCTCGGCAACACTCCAAATTAATGAATTTAGTGGAGCAACCATGAGGTGCATGAGTACGTACATGTGTACTTTTCATGCAGTGAAAAACTTAGGAAATATATATCGAACATGGTATCGAACTAGGGCGAAAAAGTGCAAAGTTTAGCAGACTAATGAAATTCCTTATGTCGGAAAAATCCGATTAGAGCTTTATATTTAAATGCTTCCGAAAGCAGGACTCTAACGCATGACAACTCCCAGGTGAATCGAGTGCTTCTCCACTATGCTAGTTTATATATTCATGAGCACAGGAAACAAAAGAATTGATAGCATGTGGACACAAAAGGATGCTTTGGAACTCGGGTAGAAAGTAACCATTCGTTAACTAAAATGTATTGTGGTAATAAGAGCCAATGTCGACTAACTGTTTTTCCAAACCAGTATTGGGTTGACATAGCAAATTTTAGTTCGCCTTTGGTTGTTGTTGTTCACTGCCACAGGAGCATTTTAACTACTTACTTTAGCGTCATACACAAAGATAATGCAGCGTTGCCAATCACTGAACGAAGATGAAAACATTTAAGCGATGTAGTTCGTTCGTGAGACGTGAGACGTTCAATTGAACTAGTTCATTCGCCAACTATACAACTCTAATGCTCATGTGTATACAAACTGATTGCAAACTGATATTGAACGGCTGAACCACTAAACGAAAAGAACGGCCTAGTTCACTTTTGAAAAAATAGTTCGTTCTTTCGATCTTTGAGTTGAACGAAATCGCCCAACTCTAATGCCATTACTACGTTGGAGTATTTTAATGTTTACACTCCACGTTTCATGCTCCATGCTCAACCCAACACTAGAGGAGAAGTGCTCATGTACTCAAGGCAACATTAAGAATGCTCATGCTTACAGATGTATGTACGTATAAACGAGTAGAATAACCCTGTGGGGAAAATCTCTAGTTCGCCTTCAATCTCTTTCACATGTAATCAACTGGCGAATTTAACATGGCGATGTCCTAGGCGGAGGAAATTGTCCCCCGCTGCATTACCTTTTCGACAGTTCCGAACTAGTTAAAAATTCGACGGTTGGGATCTAGTTAGTTTATTGCTAATATTGCCCTAGTTCTGAACTATTTCCAAATTCTGCAGTTTGGATGTAGTTAGTTTAGAATTACATACAAAAATATTTGGAGAAGCTTTCAATGGTAGAACTACACTCGGAGACTTTTTGCCAAATGACTGCCTACGGTCGCGACGCCGTTTTGAAAAACTTTTCGAAACCACTTTTGATGTTACCTTTCCCAGGACTCGAACCTTGGACCTTCGGTGTGACAGTCCCGCAACACTACCGCCACACCATTGCTGTTAGTTTATGCAAGGCTAGTAATTTGAGCCTACATTTTAAACCATTCTATCATAATGTATGCATACGAGTATGTAACCTTTTCTCACAGTTTTAATACGTGCGCCGTAGCTCAGTGGGTAGAGCACTCGACTCGGATGCAGGACGCGTCGGTTCGAGTCCTACCAACTAATACATTTTATTTTTTATTTTTTTTTATTTATGATTCCAAATGGGTTGGTGTCGAAATTCTGTATGTACAAAATTCTAAAAACAAAATTCTGCTTTTTAAAATTCTGCTTTTTAAAATTCTGCTTTTTTAAAATTCTGCTTTTTTAAAATTCTGCTTTCTAAAATTCTGCTTTCAATGTTCTGTATTACAAAATTCTGTATTAAAATATAATGTTAACAATGTTAAAGAGGTAATGTAATTATTTTGAAAAAGTGCGCAGCTACGCGAACTACAGTTATTCTGTACAAAAGACCTTTCTGCATAGGCGGCCTTCGGCCGCGCTTATTTAAATAACCCTGGGCTACGCCATGCCAAGTCCAGGTGGTGTGGCATGTTGCCACCGATCCGACTCTTTTGCGCGTTTTTAAGTACAGCCTAATAATTTACAACAACCACATGAAAACTTGCGACAAAACAAATAAAATATATACATATGTACATGTGCGCACTTTTTCAAAATAATTACATTACCTCTTTAACATTGTTAACATTATATTTTAATACAGAATTTTGTAATACAGAACATTGAAAGCAGAATTTTAGAAAGCAGAATTTTAAAAAAGCAGAATTTTAAAAAGCAGAATTTTAAAAAAGCAGAATTTTGTTCAAGCAGAATTTTTTTGCAATTTACAGAATTTTGTCACACAGAATTTTGTAATACAGAATAATGACACGTTCCCTTCCAAATTGTATCCTTTCTTTAAAGAACGTTACAAGAACAACACATTTTTCCAACCACGAATCTAAATTTTATTAAATTTTAATGATTACACAACTGCGAGTTTCGAACTAGTGAAAATCTAGTTACTATCTCACTTTATCTCTAGTTCTGAACCAGAAATTATTCTCACTAGTTACTGACCTCCCCACAGGGAAATAGTAAAGCATTGGGTGTATGCGCTTGTAAGTATAAATGCAAGTATTGAGGAGCACTCTTATGTTGAATAATATTTTTATGTTTATTACTATTTATTGTTATTACTTTTATACTTTTGAGTCGTTTGTGTATTTTGCTTTTTCTTTCAATTTCGTTCGATTCGCAAAAAGTTTGTCCATTTAACTACGTATGTTATTCGCTTGAAGTAAGATATATGAACTAACGGAACCAACCCTTGTGGGTTAGGGGTTTAGAATATGCCCGAGGTAGGCATACCGGTCGTAAGAGGCGACTAATATGCATAAAGGTAATGACGTGGAACTCGATGGTTGATCTACGGATATGATTCCTCTCACCTCTCATTACCCATCTTATCCTTCCTTGCGGAAGGAGGGGTGACATGACCTAGAAGGTTTCACTGGTCATAAATCGCTACCACGGCAGTCGGGCAGTACCGCAAGGGAGTACCGGAGCGTACCGGGTTCAAATCCGGCCAAGGACTGTTAGCTCGACAACACTCCCTAAAACCTTCGGGGGTCTTTTTGTCGTTACCACAACAACAACAACAACTAACGGAAGTATTTAACAAGCCCCGTATAAACAATATACTGGTCTTGGTACCGCAATGAGTTGTGATTTACCAGAGCAAGGGCTAATTATTCAGTGCTACCATTTTAAATAAGCATTAGACGATGCTGCTGCCCAGAAGGTGTTCGGCAACTGGCGATGGAAACAAAGAAAGGGAAGACCACCACTTCGATGGAAGGACCAAGTGAATACCGATTTGAGATCACGTAGTATTTCCAACTGGCGCAGGTGGTAGAGAAAAGAAGCGACTGGCGAGACATGTTGGATGGTCATATTCTATTTAAAAAAAAGGGGAAGACGATGCACCGAATATATAGAGCGTAGCAATTTTACTACCTACAACAACAACAACAACCTTCAGAAACTAAACTTTTTTTTAATAGAAAGGCCCTCGCCCACGACTTTGAAATCATTTACTTGAATTTGAACACTCAAAAAATTCTCTTCGAAAAAAGGATAATGGAAATAATTCTTCCATTTAAAATATTTCTTCCAAAGTTGGCATGCGATATTTTTAATAATTGCAAAACATTTATAGTTTTCGACAAAATTTTCGTTCAATTTTCTTTATTTTTTGCAGATCTGCTAAATAATGATTACTAATAGTAATGATTACCGGTTTGATTAATTATTTTCTTAAGAATCCATTTAATGATTGATTAACATTACTTTAAATTTTCAATGATTATTTTCTAATTAATTAAAAAAATAATTTAAACACAAATTGTGGTTTTTTACGATTATTAAAAGATATATAAAATAATCAAAAAAAAAGTTACTTTGATTACTTTTGATTTTTTCTGATTTGTTTTGATTTTTAAAATTTTTTTTTTCTAATCGTAGTCAATTAATAATTGTCTTTTCTTGAAAAACAATTAAAATAATCAATATCTATTAAAAAAGCCGTCTTATTAGCTGATTGCTAATTGCTAATCAAATTTAACAGGTCTGATTTATTGTTTGCACCCTGTAAAATACCGATATAATGATAGGTTTTACAAGAAATCATTCGACACGGCGTATGAGTGACCTATTGGCGTGGAACATTATTGTATTGGTAAGTAAATTTGTTTGAATAATTTTAGGTAGCTGCCATGTAACTACTACCACCAGTGGGCACTTCAAAATGACGTGGTGTAGGGTTGTTTATTAGTGTACTTTGTTATTATAACCACTTTATAAATTTTTGTAAAAATTTTAATTTTTGCTTACATTTTCATTTAACAATTTTTGATTATACAATTTTTGTATTCTTACCGAAAACATATTTATTGAATAACAAAAAAAAATTAAAATAATATTTAATTAATTAAATGCATACAGCGCCAGACATAATTATTGGCACAGTCGTTTTCTGCGATTTTCACAAATTTTGGCCTTAATAAAATTATTTTAACAAAGACTATATGTTTTATAGTAGAACTATAAATTATAAATGGATAAATGGCCATATAGAACTATAAATTTTGTTTTAAAACTGTACAACTGTACACAAAATTCGTAAAAATTCTAAGAAATTTATCAAAATTTTAAACAGAATTTTTCGGAGTATACGGTGTTGTAGGCCATTAAATTTTAGTACAATAAGCTGTTAAACTTAAGTTCGTAACACATTTTTCTGATGTTTGGCAATCTTTTTTTTGGGACTTTTTTATTTTCCTCCATGCAAATTTATGAACGCAATTTATTTTATATGAAAGAAAACACTTAAGCTCGTCGGAAAAAAATTACCAAAAATCAGTAAAATGTCTCACGAACTTAAGATTACCAACTTATTATATTAAAATTGATTGCCTTCAAAACTGGATACTCCAAAAAATTCAAAAAAATGCTACAAAAAAATGTTTAAATTTTCGATAAATTTCTTGGAGCTTTCGCGAATTTTGCGTCCATTTTTAAAGCAAAATTTATAGTTTCTGTATTAGACATTGACACATGCTTTTATATCTCTATCTATCTCTATGGCGCGATATACCACAGGTATATCATCATAAACCTCCTAAGAGATTTTTGCGCCAAGCTTCTCTTCCAAATTGTGGTGTGCCGATTTGAATTTTCCCTACAAATTGGTGGGACCTACAGTTTTTTGCCGACTCCGAACGGCATCTACAAAGGAGACGAATTTTTGCTGAGAATCCTATCATGGCAGAAATACACTCGGAGAGTTTGCCAAACCACTGCCGAGGGGCGACCCCGTTTTGAAAAACTTTTTTCAAATCACTTTTGATGTTACCTGTACCAGGGCTCGAACCATGGACCTTCGGTGTGGTAGGCCGGCAACACTACCTTCACACCACGGCGGCCGCCCATGCTTTTATATAGTCTTTGTTAAAATAATTTTATTAATGCCAAAATTTGTGAAAATCGCAGAAAAGGACTGTGCCAATATTTATGCCGGCAATGTATATACTCCATACGTGGTTAACATGGTAGTATTAGCAATATTGAAGAAGTCGACTAAAAAAAATTCATAACTTTAAAGTTATGAATCACGATAACGGCGACTGATCCACGTTACTGATGGGTGGTTTCAAAGCTCTCATGCCTTTTAAAAGGTTTTTCTGTTTCAGCGATGTTACTAAGTTCCTTTTTGTGCAGTTAACTAAACACCACAGTTAAATTTTTGGATTTTAGGATGGACACCGTTAACTCAATAAAAGACTTTGTTACCAATTTTCTTGATCTACCAAGAAGAAAATATCACTAACAAGCTCTCAAGGTCACTGCAATTTTCATCCGACTTGGTTTCGTGTTTGTGCATACCTACAACGTGAAGTGAAGTCGCACAATAAAGAAAGAAGAATTTGCACTGAACATTACTTCAAAGTTCAATAATGATGTGTTTAAATAAAAATAAATGTATGGCCCGGTATACAACAGGTATATCATCATAAACCTCCGAAGACATTTTTTTCCGAGCTACTCTTTCAATTTGTAGTGTGCTGCTTCGATTTTTTTTCAACAATTTGGCGATACCAAAGTAGATGAATTTTTTACTAAGAAGCCTTACATAGCAGCGATACACTCAGAGAGTTTACCAACCCACTGCCGAGGGGCAACCCCGTTTTGAGAAACCCTTTTCAAACTACTTTTGATGTTACCTGTTTCGGTACTCGAACCTTGATACCTTTTATTTTAGATAAATCAAGCAATATATTTAAAAGAGTGTGGAGTTCTCTAACCGTAGTATCTACGTTGCGGCGACGTAACTACAGAGTCAGGTAGTAAATACGAGAGTAGCGGCAATTCACTTCTAGTCAAAGTTCCGGTTCCGCTGCAAGCTGTGCTGGTTGGGTATTCAACAATTCGTAGAGTTTTCACCTGTCTGTTTGTATAAATATTTCTTTAGCAGTATTTTGCCATAATTGAACTTATCATTACTTAGAGTTGTTGTTTGTTGTAAATTTTATTAATTAATCATTTCAATGAAGTTTAATATGTGACCGTAAATAAGTTATTAATTTTGTTTCATTGGCTTCATTTGTTCTTAAGCTCAAACAATGTTAAGGTTTGCGGATGGGTGGCGTTGTGTGCTAAGCAGTTGACTTCTTTGCTCTCTCCCACACAATCATTATCATCTTTATACTTTAATACTTAATTCTTATAAGTTCGCGTTCGTCCTTTTCCTACATACTCATTCCAGTGTGACGGCAACAATATAATAAGAATGATAGTCAAAGACTATAAGAAATCAGTAAAATTTATTACTTTCAAAGAATTTTATGAGGATTTTATAGCCAACTCACCCATTACAGCAAACAAATTCGCCTACAACAATGTAAATGGGAGTTCGACGTGAGTGAATACATGTATATATGTATAGTAGTCGCATAGTGGGTTATTGTAATTATTTGTGTGGCTATTTAGTCGGCTTTAAGTTAACCCTTTTACTGCCTAACATAAAATGTTTATTGTAAAAGGCCACCTAAGTGAACAAGGCACTCGCTTTTAAGGTATTTTCAGACATCGAATGGGGGGTTCAACAACATGTTTCCAATCGCTTAAGGGCTGAGAAAAGCATAAGAAACTCGTTCTGGACGCATTTCTATACGTTGAAGGTGGGTTCAAATACGTCTAATCGAAAGAGCTTAAGCTGTTTTAGAAATCGGCGCTCTGGAACGACAACTCCTTTGCCACAAAGCGGAGTTAAGTCCCATAAACTAGATAGTTATATGCACACGATGACCAAATTGCTGTAGCAGTATTTCGCCCTGATTAGTTGGCGCTTCCATTAATGGAATGGGATGTGATGGATGAAACAGAGCTATGCTGGTATTGACAGTCCTTTATATATACAAGATAGGCATACCTACCTGGAAAATATTTTAAGCCTCCTATGCCACAAATGGGCAGAAGCTTGCGGACAGTCTGTCAACCCTAGCAAAAGCGGAGCTTGTCCTTTTCACGAGAAGGTATAAAATTCATGCCTTCAGGTTGCTCTCGATTGCGGAAGTACCTACTTATATTAGGAAGGTTGGTGTTTCTTGACACAGCGCGTGCACTGGCTATAGGAGATAGTGGTCAGGCCGATGCTCGTATAAAAAATGCTTTTTTAGTGGAACTCACTGTCTGGTAGCAGCGCTCTTAAAGCTGCAACCACCTTGGCTTTGAACGTTGTGCTAAATATGCCGCCCGTTGATATTGCCAACAAGCCGGCTCAGGCCCTCGCCCTTATAAAGCTGAGTTATATATGCCACAGCCTTGGGAACTACGGACAGGCTACTGTGTTTCAATATCGTCAGTCTCAGTAGTGACGAATTGGATGAGAGACTCATTTGTGGCTGTGAACCGGTAAAGTTATTCGGTGAAGGCTTGGTTGTAAGCCGCAAGTCTAAGCTGTCTGATCATTTCTTGCTCAAATAGATAAGTGGCTTTTAAAGCTCTGAGCTTCTTAGTAGAACAGTGGAATTCCTAACCTCTCTCTCTGGTTTACCTAGAACATTTTTAGAATAAGCATCATCTTTTGCGTGGGACGTAGCAACTTCCTGGCCAACAGATGAGAGCATCTCTTGGTCCGATGAGGTATTTGCGATCCGGGCGTGCCAAAGTGTAGAGAGTTTTCTGTCTCGATGGCCACCTGTAGTCTGGTCTTGAATAAATAACTCAGCTGAGCAAGCGCCGAGTTATCAATAACTACGTCTGAGATTTCGACAATGGACCAGAATAACGTACTTGAGGCTGCTGACAAGACATATTCCCAAGTGGCACAATACCAATACCAATACCCTGGCACTGCAGGGGGAGTGACATAATTGCAAATGGGGTTGATAATATCTTTGTGTCTATAAATTTATCCTGTACAAAAAAACTGCGGTTCGCGAAGTCAGTGCAGCAGGATCGGTTAAGGGTTTTTTATGAATATTTTTTCCCCCTCAAATCAGTCGAAAGCTCCATAGTACAGCATTAAGCAGTATTACATAAAAAGTCAGAAGAGTAACACTAAGAGCAGAACCAGTAGTCACTTTACGACGTGCCGCACACTTTGTATTCAGTGTTTAACTATGATAAAAAGCTTGGTTGTTAAAGGCTGGTCCAAACCAAAAGCACAAAAAAGTAGAATGAAAAATGCATAGAGTGCCGGCATGCTACTTACTAAAGACATTTAAGTACGAAACTGCATACTACATAAGTACATACAAATGCATTAAGTAGACGTACCAATAAGTTAGTTGGTATAGAATAGAAAGAAGAAACTTACAATAAAGGGCAGCAGCGTTAGTAATATTATAAGTGAAGTCCTTGGTCGTTTGCCGTTTTTTCACGTGAATAAGTTTTTGTTTCTTTGATTTGTTTGTCTATAGACAGACGCTAATAATGAAGTTGTAAACATTTTTAGAAGGGAGAGGACGAAGGGACTATGCACTCCACTCTCACTTTTCGGAGGGCAATTGCCGACAAAACTGTTGTGGAGCGAAGGGGGAGAGAGAGCGCAGTTTTTATGCACACTAAAAACACCAATGCTTCTGATTTTTCCAAGGATGCACCGTAACGTAATATTATAGCTTACCGAAAAAAAACCAATCGTTTCTGTTGAAGGGATTCAGTTTTTTATCGTTTAGGTAATTATCAAAACAAATTCCTTGTGATAAAAACGATAATGAAATTATCAAAATAATAATATTTCGGTAATAACGAAAAGAAATTATTGAAATAATTTTATTTCGTTAATTAACGTACACGATACGTAGTTGATAACGTTAACACACTAAACTTTATGTTCTTATTCTGCTGGCAATGCCGTCACGAACAATCAGCCGAATGACATGCATACAAACTTAACATACGAAAGAAAAGTAAACATTCGATTTTTCGAATGCTTGAGTTCGGGTAAGATTTTTTTTGAAATTCTAACTTTTTAATAATATAAATAACTATATAATCTACCTATTTGCAAAATATAAATCCCATGGCTTTTTCATTGCTCAAAAATCAAGTTTATATTTGCACGAATTGATTTGATCTAACCGAGAGCTATGTATGCGTCTTTTGAAAGTATTGCCAGCACAGTTTAATTGAGATATTTTCATTGATTTATATCGTTGCTTCGTTAACGGTTACATTTTGATAATTTAGTTTTGTGTATTACCGAAACGATATTGTTTTGATAATTTTATTTTGTGAATTAACGAAACGAAATAGAATCGTTTCGTTCGTTGAGCATCCCTGGATTTTTCCTACAAATTGGCGGCGGGACCTACAATTTTTGCGACTCCCACGGGATCTGCAAAGCAAACGAATTTTTGTTGAGAAGGCTTCCATGGCAGAAATACAGCCTTCCATGGCAGAAGAACAACCCCGTTTACTTTTGATGTTAACTGTCCCAGGACTCGTGCCTTGAAGCTTTGGTGTGGACGGCCAACACTACCGGCAAGGAATCCTTATTATAGTGAACACCGAGCGGTCAACAAATGCTTTGGCTCTTACTGGGCTAAGATATCTTCAAGAACCGTGTGAACATTGAATTAATCCCGGGACACAGGAACATTGAGTAAAATTGTAAGGCAGATAAACTTGCTAGGCAGGGCACCACCAATCAAGTTCTTTTTGACAAATATATTTTAACGAATAATGACTACAAAACCACAAGGTAACTCTTATCAAACCTGGCCAAAATGGGATCTCAAGAGATCTCGTCACGTCTACACCCTCAGAAGGGTTTATAGGAGTCATAACCGGGTACTGCATTATAGGAAGGTAAGCAGATAAGCAAGGTACGCCCAAGCCGCGATGCTGTAGGAGTTGTAAAAATTACAAAGAGGGGGATGCGGTGTAATATCTCATCTGCAACTGCGCAGCCTTAAGTGGTGCCAGACCGCACTTGATGGCCTTCAGCAAGTCTTCCAAATGGTTTTAAGAGCAGGAGTGAAGGTGTCTTTTCACCACTTCAACCTAACCTAATAGTTGCGGCTACGGTTGCTACAACCTTTGGGGGGCTTATATGTTTGAGCAGCGACTTAAACATTCTCCGAAGATTGACAATTGTATTACAGAAGCGGATTCTTTTAATCTTTGTCTTCGTTCTCACTTTTGTCTACATCTTCGTCTCCGTATTGGTCTTCTCCCTATCATTATTACCGCCATTATTAGTATTATCTTTACCATCATCGTCGTTATCATCACAATAATGCTTTTCTTCTCCGCCAACATTGTCTTCTTCCTCTTCCTCTCTGCCATCGCTTTAAACCTTTTACGTTTTCCTGTTAATTCTTTCTTTTCATTTGCCTTTTCTTCCCATTTTGCTTCCCTTTCACCGTTTTCATGTCCTTAATCCCCTAAATTCGGTTTATGTGCACTCCTTGAGTCTTTCTCTTTGTGTCTAATTGCTCCCAAATCAACTCGCTCGATGACCACTTATCGTGAGCAATAATGTTACGCCATCAAATATTTCGTTTCTTGGCTGCAAGTGAATACATGTGATCACGGCGTAGGTAACATGCCACCTCCCTTTCGCAAGTTAACTGTCCCATTTAAGAAGCTATTAAAGATAAACGAAGTCTCCGTTATTGATCCCAAGACCAAAGCTTAGGTGTTTGCTTTGTCATATTGAATTATGAGTCTTTAAAAAAATCTGTCAAATTTAAATGATTTTGTGGATCCTTGTAACTGCAAGCGTGAATACCCCTAAGGCAAGTTGTGTGCTAATTACATAGCGCTGGTAAACATTATTCAGCATTGTTTTACTAAATTGTATTAATAAAATCGATTGGTGAATAAAAATAAAAATAGAGCACGTTTAATATTAAATGAATTTACATGGTAATTAAATTGAACAAATGCGCTAGGTAATTAATTTTATCATGTTGAACCTGACTGGACTTTTAGTTGGTATTAATTGAAATCCAAATTATTGATATAAAGCACATTTGTTGGTAATATTTGGTTATTGACAAATATAGTTTATGTTTGATATTTACAACAAGCTGTGACAGCTGTTTTTGGTTGCTTGGTTAAGAATACTCGGCGGCCGCCGTGGTGTGAAGGTAGTGTTGCCGGCCTACCACACCGAAGGTCCATGGTTCGAGCCCTGGTACAGGTAACATCAAAAGTGATTTGAAAAAAAAAAAAAAAGTTTTTCAAAACGGGGTCGCCCCTCGGCAGTGGTTTGGCAAACTCTCCGAGTGTATTTCTGCCATGACAGGCTTCTCAGCAAAAATTCGTCTCCTTTGTAGATGCCGTTCGGAGTCGGCAAAAAACTGTAGGTCCCACCAATTTGTAGGGAAAATTCAAATCGGCACACCACAAATTGGAAAAGAAGCTTGGCGCAAAAATCTCTTAGGAGGTTTATGATGATATACCTGCTGTATATCGCGCCATAGAGAGGGAGAGTTAAGAATACTCACTGGCGACATTTTAGACATTCATTCCTGAATTGGTTAGCTTTGGAAAATTAATATTAGGATGGGTTGAAAAAAAATGTACTCCAATTTTTACTTTATATAAACGGAAAGTTGAAAACAAAATTACGCAAGGCTTTAAGGTGGTCCACTTAATTTTTAAATAAAACAGTGATCAGAGTTGGTAGTTCCAACGCAAAACAAAAATTTTCAAACGTTCTATATTCCATAGGAATTAAAAAAAAATCGTTCGTATTATTTTGGCCATTTATGTAAGTAAGAGATAAAAGAACGAAGAAGAATAAAAGACAGTTAAAAGATCACAAAAAAATTATTTCGTTGGAACTGTCATTTATTTATTTAAAAAATCTAGTGAACAAACTCAAAATATTGAACAAAAAAATTGGTTTTAAACTGAGTTGATTTTCTGTTTTTCCGACAGGGTGGATATTAGATGTATATTGAAACGATTTTTCGTCATCCCTTGTTATTTTTTGTTATGTTACAAACCGGTTTCGGCGATCCGCCATCTTCAGTGTATGTTTTCGTTCTGATCTGTGTCTATCCGTTGTTATGTATTTATAGTCTGGATGTTGTGCCAGGTACTGCTAATATGCGTGCATATGGTTCATGGGCTACGAATGCTCCCGAACGGATACCTGTGATAAAGTTTGTTTTGACGCTCGTTAATTAGTTTGTGGATGTTAGGACAGGTAATGTTAATGGTGTGTTTAAATAGTCTGTATTGAAGGTTGTTTTTGTCGCTCGTTACTTAGGCAGAAGTCGGTGATTTTCGTCTTTTGGTTTGTTTTCTGTGTGCGCTCGTTTATTGTTACTCGTTTGGTTATTGTACCTGCTGCGTTGTTTTTTTTTTTGTAAATTAGTTTCAGTGGTTCGAATATTGCATCAGAATTGGTACTTGTTTGTTCGTTTATTATTCTCCCGTCAAACGTCTTTAGTTTGTATATTTCCATGTTTTCAAGCACATCTAAGCATCGACCTTTTCTTTGTACGTGAAGTGTTCTGGCTGTGTTTTTGATGTTTGCCGGGGTGCATTTTTTTTTTCGAACATGTGATTAGCAAAGTTCGATTCTGGTGTGATGGTGGGTTTCCGTGCTTTCTTGTTGTAGTCCCTGATGTGCTCCCGAAATCGTGTACTTATTTTCCGTCCTGTTTGTCCTATGCAGCTGTGCTGGCATTCGCAGGTAAGCTTCCCAACAAGCAAAGTAAACTTAAAATAAATTTTTAAAAAGATTTCCGAAATAAATATTAAGCTTACAAAATTCTGGTTTTTTGTTTATAATACGTTTGAAAATAAAGGTTGTATAATTGAAACGACATGTTGATAAAAAGCTTATTAATGTAAGTCTATAAAAAAATTTCTAAGAAAGCTTTTTATAAGTGTTTTTTGTAAACATTTGCACTTCACTTTCAATGTGAAATGATTTATAACAGTTTTTTCTTGAAGTTGATAAAAAGTTTACTTTAAGCTTTCAAATAAACTAAAACTGAAAAAGCTTACATATCGCTTATTGTAGCAAGTTTACTTTAAATTACTTTTAAAAACATTTACAGAAATGACTGTTGGGTTGCATCCCCCATGTTCGCTAAATTAAATTAGTTTGTTTTAGTATGAAAAAAAAGTTTTTTATGAAGTTCCTGTACTACGCTCTTTGTAAGCGAAAAAAAAAAATTGTTTCTACATTTATGGAAAGTATCTTCGAACATCACTTGTCAAATTGCCCGGATTTTACGTATTGCCATCTTCACCGTACTTTTTAGTTCGAAAGCTAACAGTTGCAACGTGTGTTATTGGGCATTAAGGAAAATCCAAAAGAAAATTAAAAAAAAAAAAATTAAGAAGAATTGAACTACTTCGCTGTGTGCGGTAGATTTGGTTTTTCGTTCCAAAAATGCAGTAGATCTAATGCAATTGCAGTTAAAAACGAACCCTGGATCATAACCATTGAGATTCGAGCAACGCCTGGCGTGAAATATTTTTTTCAAATATTTATCTAATCTATCATTTTAGGTAGTACTTGTCCAAAAATTTCTCTGCTTCCCATCGCTCACTATCCCTTTTCCTATACCTTTAATTTTTCCTGATTCCTAAACTACTTCTGGATCTTCCTCCACACGATTCCTTTTTTTAATGATGTGCCAGCTGTGTATAAAAAAGAGGATATAAGAGAGCATTGTGTGGTTGGTTGCTGCTCTCTAAGCACCGCCACTTAAACGTCAAATGGTAATTTTAGTGATTCAATTAAACATATTCTGTATTAACATTTCATTTTAAAAATAACTCTTTGTCCTTCAGTGGCGGTAATATATCGTTTGAAATTCTATTTAGAGAAATCGACACAGAAGATTGTCTTTTCGCATTTACGAAAATTTTGTTTTTTTGTTATTCATTTAAATATTTTTGTAAGTTTCACAATCTCGAGAGGAGTTGATAAAAATTTGTTTTCAGTTGGTATTTTCATTTTATCCCTTTCGGACCGTGTACGCACAATTCTGCGTGTAAGTTTAGATCTTAATATTACCGGAAATTTAACGTCTCCGGCAATTTAAACTGACATACACAATTGTAAGAGGTAGGTAGGTTGCGGGGTAGAAATAAAGGATAAACTGAAAATTTGGTAAAACAAACTTTTTGGCTATTTTCTACATTGGTCAAAGTGATAGGGTCAAAAGATACAAACAAATTTATTGGCTAGATTTGCTCCAAGTAGGAAAGGGTTAATGGAAAAAAATGTTAACTACTGCGATTGGAAATCAGAAGTCCTCGGGTTCGCTTCCTGGGCGATTTTTGCAAATAGTAATATACAGTCGTGTTCACAATAATAGTAGTGAGAATCTGGGATTTTCATAATTTTTATTTAAAATATAGCGAATTCCATAACAGAAAACACATAAAAAAAATATTTCAAAGTTTACACAAAGTTCAGGAAAATTAATTAAACTATAAAAAAGGGCCATAAAAATCTTCAAATTGTTTGGCAAAATTTCTAGGAAATTTTTGAGTAGGCAGTAGGTGCAAGTTATAACTCGCTCAAAAATTTCCTTGAATTTTCAGAATTTTTTTCGCCTAGGGTGTTGAGTATTTTCTTCCATACAAAATTAATGTTACGGAATTCGCTATATTTTAGATGAAAATTATGAAAAACACAGCTTCCTCTTATTTCGTCGAGCGATATACATTTTGATTTCACTACTATTATATTGAACATAGCTGTATATGAGTTTGTCTGACGAGAAATCGTTGTCGGATATATATTAATTAAATATTATATTACATTAAATTTGATAATAATAAGACTATAGAAAAACTGGCCCAAACTTATTTTTCTTTTGTTGTTGTTAACTATACAAACAAGCTTCGGAAAGAAAGGCGAACTTCGAAAAAAAGTGGCTCACTTCACAAATTTTTACTTTACTGTTTTTGAAAAATTTGATTTTTCTTTTTTTTTTTGGGTTTGTTTTAGTTGTAGAAATAATCCCAAAACTTTTTCTAATTTAAGTAATTAATATCTAAAAGATTTTGAGACTCTAAATTCGTATATCGACAGCTATTTGAAAATATTAAAAAAAAACTTTATCTCAAAATTTGTTTGAAAAGCACCCAACTTCAGATTTTTTCCAATAACGTCCTATTTAAAAATTTAGTTGAACAATCCTCAGAAAATATTTTTAGCTAATTTTGGGGGTTTTTGAATCAAATTTTGAATTAGTAAATTATTTTTAATAAATTCAGAGATAGGGCGTATTTAAAAAAAAAAATTCTTAAATACGCCGTTTTTTTTTAAATTTGTTTGGAAACGGGTGATCTTCCACTTAGCCGTCGATATAGAAAACAAATTTTGAAACTTTCTATGAAATTTACCATATTTAAAAATCGCGAATAAACATTTCAAATTTTGTTTCAAAGATTCTAAAAAATTTTAGATAAATCCCACTGTTTCAAAGTATTTTTGAAAAATCTACTCAGAATTTAATTCAAAAACGCCTTATATATCAAAATTTTTTTAAACAATGCTTTATCTAGAACAATAAAATCAAAATCCCATACCCGATTTAGAACTAACCCTTCTGAATTGCATAAATTTCATTTAAAATTTTTCTGCAGTTTTTTCACCCGCCATTGTTTGCATATATTTGCCACTATTCTTTGATTATTTATGTATATTTATTTACAATAATCTTCACGACATTGTGAGGCAGCGATTGAAGAATTCTCTTATTTTTATGAGATCATCAACTAACCGTTCTCGTCTTATCGGTTTCTTCTCTGATTTTAAATGAAACATATGATTTAATAATGGTTTTCTTAAAATGTGTTTTAATTTCTTTGTTCAAATAATTCAATATACATGCCAATTAGGTCATACACCATATAAGCTTGTAAATGTGCAAACGTGTATACATTAAACCGTTTTTTTTTTTTTTTTTTCGTTTAGAAAAAAAACTTTTTCGAGTTTTGAAAAAATATTTTCGTTTTAGTATAAAAAATTATAGTTAAAATATGGCTTCTTAGTAAAATTATTAGAGCATGCAGTGCTTCGAAAGATTTATGGAATTTTACACGTTAGCAACAGCGAGTACCAAAGAAGATTTAGTTATGAGTTGTATGTGCCGAGCAGACATCGTCATAGTTCAGCGAATTGAAATTCAGGCCAGACGGTATTCTTATGGCCACTCGCCAATAACAGCAGACGAAGAAGGAGGGCAGCAGTTGGATGGAAGGACCAAAAGGAAACCGATTTGCCATCCCAATTCTGTTCGATCTCTCTACTACAAAGTGCACCATATGGATCCCAGTTCAATCATGGTAAGTTTAGATAGAGAAGAAGATTGTTCTAGTTAGAGTATTTTGGTGCCAAGCTGGTGATATTATATCAACTTTTTTCTTGCATTCTACAAATTTTTCACTCAGCTTCGCCTTATGTTGGAATTCGTGGGTGGTTCTTCCTCTGTACTCTACGTTTTTTAACAATTATTTTTAAGTTTATTGGCTTGTAAGTTTTAAGTTATTTCGGCCAATTTTTTTCTAATTTTTTCCACATATTCTATTCAAAACCAGACCTGTTAAATTATGATTACTAATCGTAATGATTACCGGGTTGATTAATTATTTTCTTGATTGATGATCATGACTTTAAATTTTTAATGATTATTTTCCAATTAATTAAATAAAAATAGTCAAAAAAAAATTATGATTTTTTGCGATTATCAAAAAAATTTAAAAAAAAATCTAAAATAATCAAAAAATTTTGTTTTGATTACTTTTGATAATTTTTTATTTTTATTTTTTATTTTCTTTTCAGTATTGCTGTAGAAACACATAAATATGCACATCAACAATACTGAAAAAAATCAAAAATAATCAAGACAGAATCAAGTATAATCAAAACAGCTTTTTTTGATTATTTTTTGATAAGTTTTTTTTTATTTTTTTCTCATTTTTTCTAATCGTAATCAATTAATAATTGAATTTTCTTGAAAAACAATTAAAATAATCATTACCAACAAAAAATACGTCTATTTATTGAACACTAACTACTAATGAAATGTAACAGGTCTGTTTAAAACATCTGTTATTAACAATAACAGCTTAAATCGACCTATGAAAAAGAAGGTATTTATTTGGGTGTATACAATAATCCCGACCCACAAAATCCCGACACACAAAATCCCGAAACACATAATCCCGACATGACCAAATCCCGACCATTCATAATCCCGACAAGACAAAATCCCGACACGACAACTGTCCCAAACCAATTTTCTTTAAATTTTTGTAAAGAAAGATAGAATTTTCATCGTAAAACTTTTCAAAACTAAATTAAAATAGAACATATGAATTAATAAAAAAATTGGTTTGGGACAGTTGTCGGGATTTTTTGTCGGGATTTTTTGTTGGGATTTTGTCGTGGCGGGCTTTGGTGGTGTCGGGATTTTAAATGGTCGGGATTTTGTCGTATCGGGATTATGAATGGTCGGGATTTGGTCATGTCGGGATTATGTGTTTCGGGATTTTGTGTGTCAGGATTACGTTATACACCCTAAAAGTTGCCAGGCCGAAAATATAATAACTTTGTCGGGATTTTGTCTTTTCGGGATTTTGTTATGTCTGGATTATGTCGTGTCGGGATTATGAGGTGCTATCATTTTTTTTTCTTCCTCAGCAAACATTCATGATCCAACAAAATATTTAAGCTTGTGGAAAATTGACATTGATTTAACCCGAGCATGTTTCAAGAAGAAGTCCAAAAATATATGTTTTGAAATCGACAAAGAGAGGTCGTATGTCAGATGCTCTTATCCACGGTCTTCTCCAGAATTTGGTCGATTTAGAACGCGAGGTACAATGATGTTATTCATATAGTGCTATATTAGGGCAACTAATTCCGAGGTAGTTGGCTATGACCGTTCTATATGGTTTTATAATTTTTTAATCAATCTAATGTACCTCCCTAAGTAGTTCTTCTTTGAAACATAATCAAATACAAAGACGAAGAAAATATGTCGTAAAACTTCAGTTCCTACCATTTTATTACTACTCATTTGAAATATATCTACATATACATTTACATGGCTTAGCCACATTGGGTCATTTATTTGGGACCACATTGCATACAAAGGTATCTAGTGCATGCATGAGAACTAACTTGAATAGATTGGGTCGTCCGTCAGTGCGCCAACCAAGCAGAAACAGTAATTACCAGCATCAATTTCATTTACAAACAGATTCTTTTCCCATTCTCATTTTCTCCTTTCTGCTCACTGCTTTAGGTTTGCTATCTATTTTGTCTCTTTATAGTTTTGCTTCCACTGGCTTTAACTTGACATTGTTAGTTTCGCATGTTAGGTAAATGCGTTTCTTGTAATCGGTTTTGCTTTTATATCCACTGCATGTGTCAGTCGTTTAGATTGTGGTAGTCATATTTGTCTCAGTTTGCGATTTGTGATGGTAACGGTCTCCTGCAAAACTCGGCGTCGGTTTTGTGCAAGTTATGAATTGAATGAAAAGGCGTCACGTGACCTTATTGTAGACTGGCTGTCACTAGCGATACAAAAAAACCCTACAAAAACTTTCTACCTACTTGGGAAACTCTGCTGGTATTTGGTAGTCGAAGCGATAATTTTAGGTATCTGGCATGCTCTCTCTCCTTCCATACTTGAGCAGTCTTTCCTGATGGTAATTAAAATATTAAAACTACTTTCGACCAAGCTCATAGAACGACAACGGTCCACAAGCCGGAGTGGTATAGTATGTGTAGGTATCCCACGGACCCCTTTTTTCCATGAGTTGACGCTCTTAGAAGACAGGTTGCGGGTTCAGCAAAAGTTCAAGGGCAAAAGGCATAAAGTTCAGTTCTTAATTTGAACTTGTTCTAAGAACAGAAGTCGGTATCAAAGAGAGCTACCCCACGATCTTTAAGTAGAAGTCCATTCAATATAGGTTTCTGGTAGAGAATGCGTTCGAAGCAATTTCTACTCAAGGTGGATCTACTTTGCGCTATCACAAGGCAGTGTTTTCAGTGTTTTATGGTCCAATGCGGTTCTGAGGACCACCATAGCACATCATTAGTAACAGTGGAACTAAAAACTCAACAAAAAGAGTATCAGGCAAACTCCATATTTTAGGTAAGGAGGACCTACAGACTCTCACCTGTAAGTAAATTATAACTATCAGATACACAAATCTTTCGGGTTAGTGAACTGGACTATGAAACGTCGGTGAGTAAAAACCAAGTAAAACTATCCACATGCTGTAAGAAGCAAACGGGTAATGTAGACCTCAATATACTTCAGAAAGTTCTGCAGTGCATCAAGCCTAATAATAATAATAGCAGACTTTATAGAGACACTTTTTCAATCTACGGATCTGCCACATTTATATATTCTACGACTGTGATCTTCTAAGTTTTATATGACAAAAACTGGCTGAAATGCTTTGTCACATTCGCATCACGGACGCCATCAACGGCCTCGTAAACAGAAACTTCTGTAAATATGTGCTGGGTATAAAAAGTTTGGAACTACATAAGAAGTTTCTATACTTGTTAGTGTTTTTTGCAAAATCCGTTTAGTTTTCATTGGTATTGGTGTCTCTTGGCCTACGCTTTCGCATAGTTGTTGCTATGGCAGCAAACAACTATATGGCAACAACAACTACACTCCACAAAAAATAACAATATGTTAAAATAATAGCGAAACGGTTGACGTTTCTGCATTGCTGACTTTGCTAAAACAACAAAAACAAAAATATTAGATTTGGCCGCGGTTATGAAGGTGAACCACTAACACGTTTTTTCCAACTTGTTTGTAATTTTATTTGTATTTTTTCCTTATAATTAAATTTTTTTAACTAAACAAATAAGGTAGTCAGTCACATGAACAAATACGTACAAGTAAATATGTTTAATTTTTCTATTTAAATTAAATAGGCAAACAAACGTGTATTTACATAATACATACTTGTATACATACATATGTATATTAGACCGGTTGAGAAAACAAAATGTCACGTCAACCACTACTGGGAAGCTACAATAGTTGTTGTCTGCTTAAAGGCCAGTAAGTGGGGGCATTGCCATATCCATATAAAACAGCTGATCCAACTAACCTTATGGAAATCAATGTAATCGATTAATGGTGACATGCAATAACGCCATCGTCACAGCCGTAACATAGGCAACCAATGCAAAAAACCTATTAAGTTTTGAGTTGGAAAACTTATTAATTTTTTGGAGCATTTATTGAGTTGTTATTAGCTGCACAATTCGTTAAAAAAATTTACATTTTCCTACTTTTCGTTAAATTACCCTTTTTTAAGGTGATGACACGAATCGACACGACTAGATATGGTAAACTGATATGGCTATGACTATTTCTTATGGCTATGGCAGTTTATCCGCAGCTTTCGTCGGCATGTTTACTCAGCAATGCTGAGCCTACTGCGTTATATCTCATCTCATCGGCGAAAGTGTTGTAAAGTATATGTACTTTAAAAGAGTACATACAATTTAAACTTAAATTTTCGTACGAGCAAAACAGTCAATATACTGCGCTGATTTATATAATTCAAACTTCAAAGTTTCATATTCGTATCACACAAAGATATTCAAATTATTATGCAAACAACCAATAATTTTAATTAAAGTGTTAAGTTTGTAATGGATTCTTTAAGTTGCCAGTGAAGCGTTTATGACTGAAAAGCAGTAGAGGTGGTAAACTATCGATATTCTTGACTATGGATGTATGGTGATAGTATTGATGGGCACTATCGAGATATCGATAGAAACACTTATACAAGTAAAGTGCAAACTGTCTTATTTTGTTTTGTTGTTTTTCCGACAGGGTGAATAATTGATGTATATTGGAACGATTTTCCGTCATCCCTTGTCAAATTTGGTTTTGAAAAAACCCGGTTTCGGCGTTTAACCATCATCAGTGTCGATTTTCGGAAAATCGTTCCAATATACATAAAGTACAAACGCTATATGTAACTGCAACTTTTAAAGAAAAATTAGTGCTTCCACATAGCCACGAATATTCTTATTTGATCAAAAATATATATATACTTTCGCAGGTTTATCATTTATCAGAGCTGATTACACCATATTTTCCAATGTAACCGATACTATCGATAGAAATAGAACATCGGTAGGATAATAGATAGAAATAAATAATCGATATATTGATAGCATAGTCGTTATTTTTCCTCTTCTAAAGAGTAGCAACAAATTCCACATTAGGTTTTAAAATGTAAATTAAATAAACTGAAATACCTTCACAGCAAGGAGTTTGAATCTCCTGCAACCATTGGGTACTTTAATTGCAGTCTCAATCACTCAAGAAAAAGGGAACAGAACGATGAGGAGACAGGAAAACATGTTGAAAAAATAAGAAGTAGTAGAAGAAAAATAGCGACAACGGAATAGGAAGTAAGGAATGAGAAAGAGAGTTAGTAAAATTTTTCGAACAGGTTATCGTTGGGTAAAACCTTATCCTCTGCTGTACGTATATCCGGCTATTGTCGGAATGGAGTCAGTAGTTCCGTTTGTGATAATACCGAACAAAACTATGGCCTTATGCTTTCAGCGCGTATCAGAAAATTTGCACCAATAGCCAGGAGTGCTAAATATACAAAGTAAGCTTCCGATGTTCAGCATATCGGTTGTGGCACGTGCAGTGTGTGCTGTTGCACCGTCTTGTTGGAACCACATGTTTTCCAATCCCAATTCATCAAGTTGCGGCAAAAAGAACTCGTTGATGATTGCTCTGTAGCGCTCACTATTCACAGTAACCGTTTGGCCCCGACCGATTATTGGTCAAATAAATAGTCAGCAATATTCCGCGTTCTGGAGCAGTGTAGCGTAACATTGTTTATTAACGTATATTTCGCATGTGTTTGCTACACAAATCTCAAAACAGAACTGACTTTAGGGGCCAATCGCAAAATTTATAGCATTTTCTGATAGGAGGATTACTTTTGCGCAGTAACCGTTTTTCACCGACCGATTATTGGTCAAATAAATAGTCAGCAATATTCCCCGTTCTGGAGCAGTGTAGCGTAACATTGTTTATTAACGTGTATTTCGCATGTGTTTGCTACACAAATGTCAAAACAGAACTGACTTTAGGGGCCAATCGCAAAATTTATAGCATTTTCTGATAGGAGGATTACTTTTGCGCCACCTTGTATGTACATATATCCCAAATAGTATCAACCCTGTGGGGAAGTCAGTAACTAGTGAGAACAATTTCTGGTTCAGAACTAAAGATAAAGTTACTAATAATAACTGGTGCGATAAGAACTTGATTTTCACTAGTTCGAAAGCGGCAGTTGAGTAATCATTAAAAGCTATTTGGACTCGCATTTGGAGAAATGTTTTGTACTTATAATGTTCTTTATAGAAGGACATTTAATGTTTAAATTTAGGATTTTGTATTTTATAGTTTATAATAAGCAGAGATAAAGCCAAAATAGTGAAATAGGTAAGCACGTTAATTTTATAATAATCAGGGTATTCGTTTAATTTCTCATATGCCTCGAAAAGCTTGTATACAATGTAAACCTCGTTAACTTGTATGAATAATGACATACGATATACGAACTTTACTCAATTTACGAGGTATGTAAGCGTATCAACAAATACCCTGAAAAATTCATTTCTGAGGTTTTTTAGGTAGAATTTATAAATGGTTCAGAACTAGAGCAATAGAAGCAATAAACGGACTACATCCAAACTGTCGAATTTTTAACTAGTTCAAAACTGTCAAAAGGTAATGCAGGGGGGCCAATTTCCACAGTCTAGGACGTCGACTTGTTAAAGGGTTCGGAACGCACTAGAAGCGCACCAGTTTAGAACTAGAGATTTTCCCCACAGCGAAAAATTTCATATGTCACATGCAACCGAAATGCTTGAACCAGTTTGGAATAAAAAAAATTTGTTTTCTGAAACGGTCTAATGAAAATAATAAAATGCGTTAAATAAGCGTCTAAGGCAAAATCTTATAATTAACCATCTGTTAGCGTAATTTAGGAATCACTGTTGTTTGTTTGTAAATTTGATATGCACGTTAAGGTAAGTAAGTTGATATTAAATTTGACCATGCTCAGTGTTGTTAATGAGCATCTCACTACAATCCGCAACAAAGTTATATTCTTGAAGATATAAAAGCTTCCTTCTATGAGTGCTTTGAACACACATGCCCTGGCGGCATCAATTTCATGATTCTCAAGCCATTCCAGAAGGCATTCTTATCGACACTTGCCGATGAAAGCAAAATAAGAGGAAGACCACCACTCCGATGGAAGAAGCAAGTGAAGACCTACTTGCAATCAAGTGGTGTTTTGAATTTGTGCCAGTTGACATCATTTAGATGGTTAAGCGCCGCTTAAGAAGAAAATTAAAGCCACTCAAGACTAAGAAGTTGCCTTTCGAGGCACATACAGCAAAGTACACAGTTCAAATTTAAATAAACTGGTGTCAGAACTCTGAATCGAATGAAATAAAAGAACGCAAAACGAACACTGCGTTTACAATCCGCACCAATAAATACTTATAGGGTAATACAATAGGGCTAAGTTTTCATGAAACGATTGGCTATTCGGGAAATTCATGTCACCATGGCACAGTGTCGTAAGGCCATTGACTATACAGGCAATTCGTCTTAAAAAATACTATTTTAAGGTGAAAGTTTGTTGTCAGAATTGCCCTGTAAAACTAATTAGAAATGCTTTGAATATATGAATTGATCTAGTCAGATGTCCACACAAGGAATAGTGATGGCATTATTCTAACAGAAGTCCTAGAGCGCTTACAGATTCAAGAGAGTTGGACCGCAGTGACATTATTCGGATGAATATTTGAAAATCAAGATTGTAATAGGTAGATCTGGGCTTAGTATGGATAGGTAAGAGTTTAACCTGTATCAAGTATCCAGTTGTAAGCTGAGTCAGCGTAATACAAGTATCTTTTGGTAGGCATTTTTCAACGCAGTTGAAAAACTTTTGTAGATGTCCTTTTGACCGACTTTTTGTAGATGTCCTCGATAGCACGTAGCTCTCACAAAACAGAACTCATTACGCTGTGTGACAGAATTTTTACGGATATACTTTTTCCGAAGCCTTGGAAATCTGGACTTAGTGGCCAAAAGCCTGCTTTGTTATTTAATTTTTTTTTTTTAACATTAGAACACAGAAAACTTTTCAACAAATATGTAAATCTACCTAGCATCTATTTATAAGGCTTGCCATTAATTGCTTTCAAATCGCGCACTATGTGTGGTAAACCACCTTTTGATATTAGCACTTGATAAGATTTCCTCTAAGCTTTATTAATCTAGTCATTATGACTTACACATAAATCTTCTACCATATATAAATTTCGTGATTTGTCGTTACAAACTTGCTTTTGGCTTTCAACTTTGACTCACCTCAAATAATTTTTTGTTATTTATATTTTACGATTGCTTTTAGACCACACTTCTCAGCTGCTGTTGCTGCTGTGAATTCTACAATTCTTCTTTATATTTTTGTTGTTTTACTTAATTTAATTTTGTTGTTGTTGACTTGGTTGTTGTGGGATACGCTTTTCATATTCTCAATTCGTTGATTTGTTTGATGTTGCCTGTGCTACTACTGCCGTTACTGTTGCTGCTACTACTTTAACACACACACTCACACTCTCACACAACCTCTGCCACAAGTCAGAAGAAACCTGTTTTTCACGATTCTTCTTCTATACACTTTTCGCATACAATCACATATGCGCTTTTACACACACACGCTAACACACGCGCACAACCGAATTTCGCACGTTTCTTTTATATGCTTCTTCTTCTCGTACTACTGACTTTTCTTCTGCTTCTACCAATGCAACTTCTATTTCAATTTTTTTTTTCAGATTTCAATCCGTTTCAATGAAATTTATTCTATTCCATTTAGAGATAGTTTTCCGTTTTCGTCGCGACTTTGTAATGATTTTCGCGTTTTCCTGGCCGAACCCGAAATACCACCAATACGAATATCTTCTTATTCACTTAACCTTTTCTTTACTTACATACACACATATATGAGCACTATTGTATATTTTGTAGTTGCACTTACACACAAATTGTTTTTTTTTTACTGTTTCCTTTGATTGCGAGCTTTTGCATATTTTAAAAATTTGGTTTGCTTTGCTTACACTTTTGTAAATCTTAATTTTCTTGATATCAAGCAGGAAACCAATAAAATATATATTGCATTTATTATAGAATTTAAGGAACAAATAGTGACTTCAGTCGTGAACGCCACGTTCCCCTCCATATATACTAAGTAAGTATGTAACTATCAATCACCAATCGACTGTTCCACGTCGAGTCTATCCGATGACTACTGGTATCCAACTTAAACAGACTTACCGATGCTCCACACAATACAAGCTTTGTAAAGACTAAATAAGCCAAATAATATTCCGCTTCAAACTACTACACACAAATTATGCGCTCATTTACGAGTAGGTACACTCTGCCACTCATTTTCGCTCACGAGATTTTGTTAAACATACGCCAAGGTGGTTGAGAACGAACGTCAAAGCATAGAAAATTGTAAACAAAAATGTTGGCCAAGAGAAGCTTATACACGCATATGGATATTTGTTGTTATTGCCCCAGCTGTGGCAGCATAGGTATAAAATTTTCGAAGAGAGTAGTTACCTAAGCGGGTTTCATGTAACTAGTTTGAAATGAAAATGAGCCTAGGGGCCAAAAACCGCTAACTGACTTGACTTGACTTAAATTGGCTTGACTTGACTTGATTTGATTTCACTTAACTTGACAAAAAAAGGTTTACTTTGGCTAACTTATTGTCTGATAAGTCTAGATATTGGTACGACAGCCTCAGTCGAGTTATATTTCTACTGAGAAGCCGTCGGAAAGAGCGAAGACCTTTCACCGTACGCTATGGTGGTTAAAGCATAGTCTTCTATGGAGTTGTTGGAGTTTGTAATGGTAGGTAGCAAGGACGCTGAATATATCCGCAAGACATTGGCACTCCGCCTTGCTAGTTTCAATAATATGATTTCCTCAATGGAAGAATGTGGCGACGGGCCTACTCGGCACAGTACACCGGTCAACTGATTCACGGATAGATAGAAGCTGGAATGAACGTTAGAGGGGAAGTTTTCTGTAGGGGTGTGATGTTGGCCGTAAGCTTAAACTGCCTGATCACTGTAGTGGATAGGATGCTCTCAGTGTACAATGAGACCCGGCACCACATCTCTTTGCAGTTTGATCTGCGGAACCATAGGCGGGCTTTAAATGACCTTCACACTGAGTCGGTAGAGAGATCCTCAGATCTCGGCCTGTGAATCCCGTTATCAGTACTCAGCCAGCTGAATTGGCTGAAGAGGAGCGTGTACTTCCGAGGGAGACTAGAGTCATGCTAGCACAACTTCGTTCTGGATAATATAATAGGTTAACCTCTTACTTATGTAGACTGAACCCCAACATACCAAACACATGTCCCGCATGTGGTATGTCCATTCATGATGCCAAACATCTCTTCTCCTGTTAAGTCGAACCTTCTCTTCTAACACCTACATCACTCTGGTCCAACCCTGTGGAAACTGCGCGTTTCCTCGGACTTCCGTTAGAAGAGCCTGATGACAATTTAGAGTGATCGAGCCCATTGGGCAGGGCGAAGTACTGTTAACAACAACAACAACATATTCTCAGTGCTACTACGTTTGAGGAATTTAATGTGTGATCAACAGTAGTCTGGGAATGATTGACCTCCCTCTAGATTTCCTTAAACTCTTTTGAAATAAGCATCAACTGCGATCTGAAGCATAACAATAGACTGGACAACTGGCGTGAGAATTTATCGGCCCGATCGGGTACTTGTGAAGCAGACATCGGGAATTTTATTAAATTCGGTGCTTCGCTGGTGATCTCTTCTCTTATAGAAATGGTCCGCAAGTCCCATAAGGGAACTGCACACTGGAGCCGGAAGGTTACAAATCACTATAGGGCACAAAAGTCAACTTTTAAAAATAGTGTTTTTGTTTCCGAACTCCTAATTTTGGAGGGATTTTTCAAGAATTTTCGCTTGAACACCACAGTCCCTCCGGTTGTAGTAAGAATGGAAAAAAAAATTTCCTCATCTGATTGTGCAATCATTTACAGGTTAGACGGGTATGAGAAGGGGATTATAGAGTCGTTTTTTCGTGGACAGAAGAGATTTCTTCACAAATTGCCTACTCAGTCTTGGCATAAGTAATACAGGCGAACTTTTTTTTTATTGCTTGATGATTGATATTTTGTTTAAGAAACTAAGCTTTCTCATTTTGCCGACCACTGATCTGCTGCTGTGTTCAAGCTAACTAGAGTACTTCATAGAGACTTGCTTCAGGCCAATGTGTCTTAAGCTTACCACCGAAATGTCAAGTAAAACTATAAGTAATAACGATAAAAGGATGTTCGCTAATTCATGTGATACTCTTTGGAATACTTATGGTCTTCTTGGGTTGGTATATTTCGGGTTTTGGGCTTAAGTCTCCTATCAGATCCTTACTTCTTGTCCCCGAATTTATGACCGTCTACACATCTAAGGTTCCGTAAAGTTAATGGTACTACCGCGGCCTTATATCCGTAAACACTTGTGTCAGTTAACGTTAAGGCGAATAAGGTCCATCTCCTTCAGAGGCAGTCGCTGTCAGGATTGGTCCATATTTTATTAATTTCGAACTACTAAACAGAAGGAGAATTTATACCCCTTCCTAAGTCATTACTTAGGCCCGATTTCACAATCTCCGGTCAACGCTAAGCGGATATCTATAAATGGGTCTTTAATCTCTTATTTGTGCAAGTAAAATTTTAGACAAAGATGTTGTTGTTGTTGTGGTAACGACAAAAACACTCCCGGAAGGTTTTGGGGAGTGTTGTCGAATTAACAGTCCTTGGCCGGATTTGAGCCCAGCACGCTCCGGTACTCCCTTGCGGTACTGCCCGACTGTCGTGGTAGCGATTTATGACCAGTGAAACCTTCTTGGCCGTGTCACCCCTCCTTCCGTAAGGAAGGATAAGATGGGTAATAAGAGGTGAGAGGCATCTTATCCGTAGGTCATATTTGTGCATATTAGTCGCCTCTTCCGACCGGTATGCCTACCTCGGGCATATTCTAAATCCCTAACCGGCAGGGGGCTCTAGATCGATGACTTATCCTCCCTTGGTTTTTTTAATTGACTTCATTTAACGGTATAAACTGATGCCTGGCGTGCTTTGATACGCAACGGCCAAAATCGTCAAGCCGATAGTGATTTTAATAACCCCAGAAAGGGGTCCATGTAGATTTTAGTCTCACTCACCAGAGGTACGGCCCGGTACGCTAACCTCGACTGGCGCGGGAACTAATTGCTTCGTAGTGGATTTGGTTGAGTAGTGGATTTTAGTCGCCTCTAGGATAGAGATACCTTAGCACTGGTATATTCGAAATCCCTAAACCACGAGGGTATACCCGCAGATTTATCTCATGATTAGCTCAAACTTAACTCTAAACAGGACATGTTTCCAACGGTAGCAAAGTGCATAGATATTGCTGTGGAGAGAAACATTTGAAATACTTATTAACCACGACGGGATGACAAACATACAGACCCACATACAATTTCCAATTATTTTGTTTTTGTAATTCGTAGGTTTAATGTTAAAATTACACTGAGAAATCAGTGTACTGTCAAAATTAGAGAAAAAGTAGCAACCAGCTTGTCCATTGCTTCCACCTCATAATTGCACCATGGTAATTGACAAGAAAGTGAAATTATATTCACCTCTGATAGTCAGAATTTCTCTTCCATTGTGTTATGGTTTCTCACAATTCTTAAATATTTTCACATGAGCCACACTGTAGCGTCAAATTTGACTTAAGGCATCTGGTGTCGCAAATGTGCCTTCTCGCTTTCGCATACGACAAGGTGGTATATAGCGCACAGTATTTGTTTCAGTCAAGTGTCGTTGCATTGCTAAATAACAACAAAGCGCAGTTATGAGAAGCAAAAGCAGCGAATAAGCGAAAAGGTCGGACCAATTATTTTGGAAGAGCATCGGCCACCAATATAAAAATGTAATAATAAATGAGTGAAATCGTTTAAAGTTTATTTAAAATTCAAGATTGAAAGTATTTGATGCTTGGTGGATTCAAAAAATTAAGCGCAAGACAACCGAAGGTGTTTTTTAAAGGCTGTGAAAAAATTGCAAAACGCGTCGATCCGATCGTTGGTAAGAAGACGAAGAATTATTGGAAGGTTTTTGATGGCAGCAGCTGCTGCGGCGGCTCATCGAGGTGGGAAGACAATAGAGCGTTTGAAGCGCCTACACAGAATTCAAATTGACAAGGCAATTCAACAAATACTAGCTAAAAAATCGTGTTTTATTAATAACAAATGTTTTATTTATTTGCAATGATTTAAAAAAAAATTTTTTTTAAGTTCTTATTTCTAAGTGTGCAGGAAGATCAATAGCGAACAGTCGTCTACACAAAACTACAAAAAATGGTTCGTCGTCGCGGTAACAAAGCCATTGCAGTTGCGGGGGGCGTAGAGGCGACTAGCGTAAATAGTAATTTATTAGAAAATGGGGAGCAACTTAAATCCACGGTTGGCTGTGCACACTTAGAAGAACAATACTTTGCAAGCCCAAAACGGAAAGATTGTAAAGTTGAAGAAAATAGCAGCGCATCGGATTCATTGGCGAATGATAAACAGCATAAAGTTGAAAAAGAAGTAAAGACACATGGAAAAGCAAAATCGTCATCATCAAGCACAAACATAACAAGAGGCGGCATTGGTGGCCGTACGATTGGTAAGTGCATTTTACAATGTGTATGTATGTATATGCTCTGCGCCATATTTTTTACCGCGCTTTTTTTTTAATGAACCTATTATATAAGGATTTTACCTTTATGCGTGTTCGGAAAAGTTTTTTCCTCAAACCAATGGGTAGCGCTGTCCATGTAGCAGGTGTTTTTTTTTTATGAATATGGTACCCCAAGTACTTCCACAAGTAGCCCAACTGCCATGCTTCTCAGTCCTTTAAAAAATTATTGGAACTCACCATACGGAGAGCAAAGTCAGAATTCTCTGGGCAAGAAAAAAGTCATCATTCACACCACATACGGTTCTAGGTCAACTACACCAAATTCCTAAGCGACCTTTGAGGATGCAGTTTTCTAGGTCTATCGTTAAAAGTTATTGATGCAATTTCTCGGAATAGACGTGCCGATTAGCCAGGGCGAAGTACTGTAAATATAATTACAATTAGAACTATTGTCGCTACTCAAACAAATAACCAGAACTACTCGGATTTTACCTGTTATTTCCATATATCCCTGCGTACTCTCCATGCATGAGTTGATAATGCAACCCCAGATCTTCTAAGTGTTTCGCCGCTGAAACAAAACATTTTATAATTTGTTCGTTATCGTATTAAAAAATAAAACTACGATACATTGGGGCATAGAATAGACATACCAGTATGCCTGCCCAGAGCGTGAATATTTTACAGAAAAACACTTCCCACATCCACAAAGATCCTCCGTAAAGTAGCAAACACTGTCTAACTCATCTAGCTAGCCAACCGAATATTTAATATTCAATATTAATTAAAATGTTTACTTTATAGGTGTGCCTCTGGCAACACGTTCACAAACACGCACAATAGAAACTTTCTTCAAAGCTAAAACTACTGCCAATATTACTAAACCGCTTGAGAATGGTGATACAAAACCAATACCTACTGAAGCACATACAACAGCAGAAGATCCCAGCTCCTACCCATATGAAGAATATTTTACACCTTATAATATTAGAAATGATCAGCCAAGCACTCCAGATACACCAGTTGAACTTCAAGACAGCGAAGATACAACTGATACTGAATACTCAGCAAAATTAAGAGAAGATAATGCTTTTGGTGTCGATTTTCTGACACATCGTTCCCAATTGCGCGACAGTCATTCATCGACTGGTAGTGCTTGCACAAATATTAGTAACACAGAAAATATTTTTCTGCAAGAGCCTGTTCTAACATTAAATGTGGACAAAACACCGAATCAAGCGACATCCATTAAAATTAATACATCATTGGATGTAGCGTGCCCAATATTTTCATCACCGCCAACACTTACCTCAACACTGAACGGACGCTTCAATCAAATCGTTACGCTCAATATTCTAACTTCACCCGATAAACATCAACCATTCTTTTTCCAAGAAATAACAAAAATTACACCTTTAGTAGCTTATAATAATGAGAATCTTGTAAGGAATTTGGTGCTAGAAGCAGAACCCGAACAGGAAAGCCAAAATGCCAATGTCAATGACAACGACAGCAACAACAGTTCCTGTGATAGTGGAGTTGCTTTTACTACCTCTTCACTCGCCAACAATGTATTACTCAGAGAACAGAATATGGATAACATGATAGAGGGTGGCGATGTAGCAACCGCAGGAGCAGAGCAGCAGTCACGCCGTAGGAAACCAGCAACCCCGCACCGTATTGTTTGTCCATCACCAATCAAAGCGTGTGTGCCACGTGTGATCTCACCTATGCATGCTGCTATAGTAGATGGTAGAATATCATCGCCTTCGGGACGTAGTAAACTTAATAAAGAACAATTATCACCTCGCAAGTCACCACGCAAAATGATGACCGCAAATATGCAAACAAAAACACGCCGAAGACTGAATCAACAAAGGGAGTTTAGTAATGCATTTAACACTGGAGAGCAACTGCAAACTAAGATGTTGATTAATGGATGTGCTAAGGCTATGGTAAGTTCGGCTATTTGAAGAAACTTTTCATTTTTATAATGTACCGTCTGCGTGGCTTTACATAATTAAGAATTATTTAAAGCTCCACAGACAAACTTCTTTGCCCTTGGTAGGTGTCGTCCAGAGTCGGCTTTCAGACTAAAACCATTAATACCTAATGTAAGTCTAACATGCGGAAACCGTAAGACACTATCAATATTTTCAAATGTTTAGCCGAACTAATTCTGGCAGAAACATCAATGTGGTCCATCGGTGTTTAATCTGCAAGTTTATTTGGACTCGTTAGAAGAGTACGTTATAACTATATGCAGCTATGACTATCCCAAGCCCCATCCATTTGCCTAGAGCCGCTTAGGTATATACCCTTTTCAAAGGGACATATTGGCTGGGTTGGTCAAAGTAGTTTATTTTGCGCTCGCTTTGTTATCAGGTTCATGGACTACCACTTGTTGGGAATTCACTTTTACTTTTCAATTATTTATATCAAAATATTAATGCCCCCTTTTTAAATCCAGATTGATGACAATATTGCTGTTGAGTCTCTGCACGATGAAAAAGTCTTTGATTGTGAAAACTCGGAAGAAGCAGTTATTACTCTCCAACAACAACACAAGTGCACTTCTTTTATTGATAAGTTAAAGCAACCACAACAACACCCAAAAGCAATTGCTAATAAAACTCATGCGGTTAAACCACAAAAATCAAAATTTCAAAACGGGCAACCTCTGGCCGCAACAAATAATAATCGCGACCTAAAAGAATTCTTCCCCATTCGACGTAGTGTACGTAAAACTAAAACTGCCGTTAAAGAAGAAATGATGCGTACTCTCGAAAAAGCTATATTAGAAGAGCAAGCCGATGGGCTAAAAGTGGCATACTTTGAGGGCAAAGGACGGGGTATTGTTGCCGATCGAAATTTTCAACGTGGTGAATTCGTTGTGGAATATATTGGCGATCTCATATCTATGACCGAAGCAAGCGAACGTGAGAAACTGTATGCTTTAGATGAAAACGCAGGCTGCTATATGTATTATTTCAAGCATAAAAATCAACAGTACTGCATTGATGCCACTGCGGATACCGGGAAATTGGGACGCCTTGTGAATCATTCACGCAATGGCAATCTTGTCACAAAAGTGGTGGTTGTAAAACAACGTCCACATTTAATATTATTAGCTAAAGATGATATTGAGCAGGGCGAAGAATTGACATATGATTATGGTGATCGTTCAAAAGAATCACTTTTACATCATCCGTGGTTGGCTTTCTAGAAACGTGTGAAAGGTTTTAGCATCAAGACAGCTATAAGTAAATCAAATGCCTCTTTGCAATCATGGACATTTGTCAAATAGGCTAGTTAAAATTAATTTAGAAAGCACATGAGAAAAACTGTGTGCATACTCGTGTGCTTAAACGCATGCAATTTGAATAAGCGTTAGCATATAACGCAAGTAAATGGTTCTATATGAGAGAGCGAAGAAAAACAACTTATAGTATATAAAAAAAGAATAATATATAAGTAGTAATAGTCATAATACACATTGTAGGAACACAGACATTTTATATAAACTTATTTCAGTAATTGTTAATGCTTTATTAGTGATAAGTCCAAGAACAATAATGAAAGCAAAATCATAATCGATGTATGCACAGTGTAACCTGACTTGGACTGAGGGCGAAAATGTCAGAAGTATTTTTTTGTAGCGTATAAGAGTTTATACTTAAAACCCTGAAAGTCCAGTAATTTGAAAAACATGACTAATATCGAATATAAATGTGTATGAGTAGTAATATATTCAAGTGTTATGCATAACATTCATCTCTAGTATATTTTCATAAAATTCCAAAAGTGAAAAATTATTATTCTTGGCCTTGAGCTCGTTTCATGAATACTTCATCAATAATAAATAAATAAATAAATAAAAATATTCGTTTCAAAATTCGAATAGTATTAATTGAATAATTTATCCGTTTATTCGAATAGTTGTATTGAAATGCGAGAGATGTCGGAAGCGAAGTTCACTGTTTTCATCGCTTGTACCTATGAGCGTGCATTCACGTTTTGTACGTATGTTTGCTGTAGTGATATTCATTTAACTATTCGAATACCTATTATTCGAATAGTTGTCATTTAATCGAATAGTACTATTCAAATAAAAGTATAAATTATTCGAATAAATATTCGAATTTTTTATAGCCTTCGAATAAATGTATTATTCGAATAATCCCATGCGTAATGAGTAGTATTATCAGTTGTGTTGTAGTATAGTACTTTGCAGCGGGCAATTGGATGCGGATTAAACATGGTTATACTGAATTGCCACTCCTTGGTGCGGCAAACACCGAGTTATTCCGGTACGGGCTGCCTGGCTATCGTTATCAAATCTTTCTTAAATCGTATAGAGCTTCTTCAACATCTTAAAGTGACTTATGCATGGCGAAATTTAGATATTTTTAAAATATTTGCTAATAAAAAAGCAAAACTCAGTTTTGTAAAACGTTTTAGAATAGTATTTTTTTTTATATTTTTTTATTTTTTTCCACAGTTGTAAAAAAATTAATCCTTAAAATTATTTGCTACTCTAGCTATCAATTATCAATATTTTTTTATAATAAACAACTAAATATATAATTGTTACACTGTGCAATCATTTTGGTTTCACTACCTATAACTATATAACCATTACGTTGTTTTCAAAATTTGCTAATGGTACGTTGATGAGAACAATTTCAAACCAAATACAAATGCGAAGCAACTATTGTTGCATAACTACACTTCTTAAGATTTTAATGTGCCACAAATCAAAATTTAATATTTTACAAATAACACAAATATACTAAAATTGAGAGCTTGGTGCAAACCAAAAATTTACTAGGCTTGCGCCGTATGCCACACAACGCAGTACACACATCAAACGCTCAGACATACATATAAGTTTAAGAAACATTAAATTATTTACGAATACTTACATAGATTATGTTAGAAATGTATTAAACATTGTTATAACATTATTAAGTTTAATTATCACATTTGTATTTTCTTAAAAGCAAATTCAAACCAACAAAGAATTACAAATGCACGTCTAACTAGCTAACACACACACACACCTTTAGCCACTAACAAACAAAAATGAATAAAAAATAAAATGTAGTTAACAATTTATATATGCCCTCAGTGGCTGTTAGGATTAAAAATAAATACATTTATCAATTATAAATTCATGGGTTTTTTAAAATGTAAAACATGTAATACACAATTTGAATACCCATCGAATAAGTGACTAAACGCCGTTGCAGAAGAAATTACTTTAGTATTCATGCAACTTGTTCATAAATACTAACTGTATTTTATTTATAAATAAGAATTGCATAATTTGACTTCAATCTCGGTTTTTATCATTATTTATCTATTACATGCTAATTATACCTACATATAACAGCCACAATATAATAAAAATGCAAATGTCAAGTTTTAAGTTCAAAAACCTTAAATAAAGAAATTACAAAAAATGCAATAATATATTTGTTTTTAAATGTTTACAATACAATACTATAAAATACAAAATAAAATAATTTTTTTTTTAACATTTTCAGAAGTGGAATATTATCTGTCTAAAGTGAAAGAACAAGACAACGTCCCCTATAACCTAAACATGAAAATATTTAGTGGCTGATATAATAGATCACCTTATTTCAGATGTTAGCAAACGCCCTGGCTCAGAATCATCTCAAAGCTTTTACAAAAATGCTCCATCAGAATTTAGCGGAAGAAAACCCTATCTCAGTTGAAAATGTATTTTAAACGTTAAAAACCGAGTTTTTGAAACAAATTCTGATATGGTATGTTCTTCCATCGATCTCTGAAATAATCCGATTCTCAGTAAAATTCTAAGATTTCGGGTTCTCGGACATAAAGCTGTCCTGCCATTTGAACCTGGGGCCTTCGGGCACACCACGGCTGTCAAAACCTTAACAATCAAACGGGGTGACACAGGGTTGTGTCCTGTCCCCGCTTTTGTTGATTTATTACATATCGAGACTTCCCTCCCCTTTTAGCCGACCAATTTCTTATATTTCCATGTAACCCCGTCTAACTCATCACATTTCCCCCTAAAACTGTCATCCTCCTAGCAACTCCTTGCAGCAGGGCTGCTCAGTACTCTCTTGGTAACAGCACTAATACTGCCCAGCAAGTAGTATGCAATCACCGCTTCCGCGGGGGGCGCGAACCTCGTGTAATCCTCGAAGACTAACGGGCACCATGCCCTTTAGCACTCAAGCCTACGGGTCGATGGTAGGGGACAGGATTTGGGCGAACAAATAGATGATTCGGCGTTGTTGTTGTTGTTGTTAACAGTGCTTCGCCCTGCCCCAGATTGGACAGGGTTACACTGAAATAACAGCCCTTGGCCGGGTGAAAAAACCCGGGTCATTCCGGTGCGATGGAACCGGCTGTTGTGGCGTTCTGCACGGTGAACGGGGATACCCCCACAAAAGTCGAGGTTCAAGTTCGACGGGCCTTACCATCGTCAGCACTGGTCTCATAAACTGTGCTGACTGGGTGCCCAAATGACTTTGTCACCTCTAAAAACCGTACCTTCTCACTAATTTCAACTTTCTTTACTTTACTGAGAGCTCATTTGCTGCTCTTCCTACCCCGTCTTACGTACGAGAAGGGCATGAAGCGGTTTGCATGGTCATAGATTCAGCCTAAAATCAATACATGCCGTCAGGGAGAATAAAGAAGGTACGTCCACACTTTCCCGCAGAGGCAGCGTCCCTACCAAATAAACGTGATCATGTGCAACGCTTGGACACTACGAATCCTAAAATGAAGGACCTCAATGCGGTGATATGACGGCGGGAGGAGCACCTAAGGTCCTGCAACTTCTCTGCAGGTGCTGACAAATTATGGTCCACTGTCAAATCCTTGTCCAATCCGACTAAACCTAAGACAAAATAGCCATCGCCTTCTCCGTCCTATCGACCGATATCGCACTTCTCGACAGTGGTGAAGACCTTGGAGACAGTCTGACTTCCTTCCTACACCGGTAACTTGCGGCTTGGCGAACATCAGCGTGATTTCCGCAAAATGCATAGCAGGACTATCGCGCGAAACGCCATCACCACTCAGATAAATGTCGGTCTCACCCAAAATCGTCCTAACGACAGGACTATGCTGGTTCCGCTTGACCTGGCAAAAGCTTTCGACACGGTTAATCTCGCGCAACTTATTAATGACCTCGAAGAGTCAACTCTTTCCCCTTTTCTGAAGAATTGGACCGCCAATTATCTTAGTGGTCGACAGTAATCGGTGGAATTTCGAGGATAACGATTAAAACCATGTATAATTGAGCAAGGGTGCCACAGGGTCGAGTCTTATCCCTGCTCCCCGACTAAATCTGTCTGTCACACATCCCAAAGTCGTAGGGACCACATTTGATAACATGCCCAACTATGATGATCATGCAGTGGCGATTGCCACCAAAGTACAAAGCCGCAATAAAATTCTCAAGTCACTAGCTGGCAGCACTGGGGTAAAAGACAAAGAAAAGTTACCCCCTGCGGGTTAGGGTAATGACGTGCAACTCGATGATTGATCCACGGATATGATGCCTCTCATGTGACATCACCTAGAAGGTTCTACTGGTCATACCAAATCGCTACCACGACAGTCGGGCAGTACCGCAAGGGAGTACCGGAGCGTACCGGATTCATATCCGGCCAAGGACTGTCAGTTCGACAGCACTCCCCAAAACGTTAGGGGAGTGTTTTTGTTGTTACAACAACAACAACAACGAAAAGTTATTGGCAATGTAAAAGACAATTGGCCAGCCGGTTCTGAACTACGCGTCGTCAATATAGTCGCCGGGGCTAGCAGACACACACTGGAGAAGGTTCAAGACCTGTCAGAACATCGCTCTCAGAATTGCCACGGGATGTATTTTCGCCATTTCATCCAAAGGTGCATGGACAGACCCTCAACCTCATCAAACAGACTCGGTAAACTCCTTTGTCAGTGAATGCCGTCATTTAGACACAAGCTCCACCTGTTGTCGAATAAAAACCCCCCATGCTGTAAGGGGCTTAGAATAAGACCGAGATAGGCATACCGGTCGTAAGAGCGACTAATATACACAAAGGTAATGACGTGCAACTCGATAGTTGATCTACGGATATGATGCCTCTCACCTCTCTTTACCCACCTTCTCTGGAGGAGTGACAATACCTAGAAGGTTACACTGGTCATACCAAAACGCTACAACGACAGACGCGCCCTGAGCCCTGACATGCCAAATGTTTGTCCGGCATGCGGTGTCTCTCCATGACACCAACCATCTGCTCAACAGAGCAGACTCTTCAAACACCAATCTCACTCTGATCCAACGTCATTGAAGCTGCGAGGTTCCTGGGACTTGCGTTAGAAGATTTTGATGACAATGATAGGTAAGGAAAGTGACTACTAGCCAGGGCGAAACATCGTTACAACCACAACAATATGAATGCAGATTGAACAGACCTCTTGCTGGTAGCAGGAACATAATAGATGATAGACAGACCACATCATGTTTGTACATGTAATTTTGCACATAATTTATTTATAACAAGTTCTATATTTACTATTGAAAAAAATCTAGACAATTACATAACAGTTTAGAGTAAACAAAAAAGATAGCAAATTAAAAAAAAAATTATTACAGCACTTAATAAGTTATCCAATTTAAATTTGATGTGTGGTAGTATAAATCCAATGAAATTACTTAAATATACAAAACTAATTGAGTTATTTCAGCGTGTTTCTTTTATTAATTTCTAATTGCTTTTACAGTTTTTGCGCGATGCCAAAGACTTGTGCGGTTTTGCAAGCATTTTGTAGCTGTGTTAAACTTAAATATAGCATCTACATACATAATAATAGGCTATGTACCCATATCTATATTTTTGAATACAATAGTATTTATTTCTTTGTTTGATTAGGAATGTCCGTTACTAATAGCCTTTGCATTTAATGCGTATCATTCTAAATACTATTAGAATTATGTATAACAACGGTTTATTTACATTCAATCATCTTGGCAAAAATCCATGTGCACACTCATAGCAGGAACTCTATGATACCATATCCATATTCATGCTATGAAAAGCTAAAATTTATAAATTGTATTGTTCTTTCAACATTTCAATGCAATGCGGCTGTGTAAATTTGTATCTAAAATTATTTTTCAAGAATGCATAAAAAACTGAAATGCTTCTACGTTTTCATATCTTTTAGCTGTGGTATATATATGCACATACATATCGATATGTATTTAGAAGTGCTCAATGGACCTTGCACTAACTGACACTTTTTGCATTTTGTCCGACATTAAAAAGTACTAGAAAAATACATCAAGATTTTTTGTTTTTGTTTGCTTATGTGAAGCTCGTTAGACATCAATATTTGCCTATAAAGCGTTTATAGTTAACATTTTTAATTTATCTATCAAACTGCTATATGTGCATGGTGTGTGTTGCTTAAGTGTGCTTTTTCCAATCTCTTGTTTAGTGTGCTGCGACAACCACTGGCAAATGGCCAAAATTCAAACGTAGTTGTTCCAGCAACACAAATGTGAGTATAGTATGTGGTCCCAAACGTACAAACGCCGGTATATAGCCCTTAAAAAAGCCAAGTGGCCCTAGGCGTGCTGTAAATTTAACAATATCCCATAAACCCTTGAATTCTCCAGGTTTAGCATTCATGGAACGTGTCTTCAGTACATCCAAAGGCTGTGTTAGGGTTGTAGCAATAGCGCCAGCAGCTAATGAAGCCGAAAAATGTGTAGCCAGGTCGTCTTTGAAGTAGGGTGTGGCGAGAAGCATTGTTTTGATCTGAGGAAAAATTAAATTTTTATTAATTACACTTTGCAACCATTTATAATTATTGTCATAGGAGGGAATGAAAGCAACTAGAGGTTAAATGGGCATTCCAGTTAAAGTAGGAAATAGCATGATTCATCAAATAAAGAGATCTGATTTTATTAAATATTCCGCGCTGTTATCATTCCATCCCCAAAAATGTATTAACAAACCTGATCGTAAAATGCTATTTGACCAATTGTCATCAGCACACCCCTGCCAGTGGCTGTTGTAGCACCAGAGAATAAACGCGCAAAACCTTCTTGTCGATAAACTTTAATTAAACCATCGAAGGCATTTTTATAGCTAAAATTGAAAAGCGTTATTACCTTTTGTTTACAATAAAAATCAAAATCAATAAGCTCACTTTCTGCGTTGTTCCGGCGGCAGTTTCACATCATTTTGCATACGTACATTCACCATATCAGCCGGTGTACCAACAATACCGCCTGCGGTGCCAGCCAAACCAGCTAAGGTGATTTTACCAAGGAATGTATCGGTATTGATTTGTTTCTTGCCTGCTTCGTATATGCCAAAACGCGTCATTGAGTAAGTCATCTGACGTAGGATGGATGCAGATAAGCCGTTGTAGAATGCCAACACGCCTGCAATTAAAATCAAGCAAAAAGATAAACAAAACTGTCTTGAAGTCGTCTTCATATTGCTGATAAAACATTGCAAAGTTTATTCGTATAGAAAGTAGCCATAATTAATTTTCTGTGTGTGCATACTGACTTCGACTGAGAAGGGTCGTGTGACATTTTTAGACGAATAACTCTTTAATCATGATCTTATAGCATGATCAAACCCAAAAAGATCCCTGGCAGGGCTAAGCTCTCTAGTGAAACACCTCTTTGAAAATAATTTCTAAGGTAAAAGAGTGATATCGAAGCACCCGAATGTGATTCACATTCAGCCAAGGTGTCACTTATCAAAAACTGGTGTTAGTCACCCCAGTCTAGGCAAGATTTCTAAAACTATAAAGTACCTTAAACTATGCTTAGGACAAACAAGTCCAAATCGTTCGCACGTTAGTTGGGTTAGTACACGAAGTATTAGCTGGACCTAGACAAATAAATGCATACCTAATCAACTTTAGACCTTGTGTAGCCTACTTAGGAAGGGGCAGTTATGCTATTTATGAATTACTTATACATTCCAAACTAAATCTTATTATATTTCACACTTCACATCTGAGTCATATCAATACCTTGTTCTCGTACGACTTTTGCTGTCAACTGTAGAACAGACAATTTGCCTTGCTGTGTCTGCAGCGTAACCTTAATTAAATCCAATGGATGTGTACAACAAGCAGCACCAGCGCTGGCAATTCCACCAAAATACCATCGACCCTGACGTTGCGTATTTACGCTGGACATGGTGATTTGGAAAATTTACAATTTTTTATATAAAAAAGGACAGATTACGGGTGGGTGGGGTTGCTCCAAAGTTAAACTGAAAATAAAAAGAAATATTTTAAATAACATAAAGAGCTGTAACATAATATTTAAAAAGTTTAAATTCTTAATCACATCCAAATCTACACTTAATTGCTAATCTGTTGTCCTGACCTTGAATGGCCAGCTACCCACACATTATGCACAAACGAGAAAGGATTTCCTCTATCAGCCATACCTTTTATAAACCACATTAACGTAATTTCTGTTGAGTATTTTGTTGCTACGTCCATGTTCTTCTCACCAAATAACTGTCTTATAAAACAGTCATATGTGTACTGAATTTATCCAGTGTATAAAACAATCAAATTGGAATGATAAAACTAATCCCACAGAAATATAATGAATGCCTTGTTTTTGTTTCATGTTGATGTCGGTCCATTGTTTACCCGTACTAGTTTGGTATCTTCTTCTGCGAATCGGAGTGGAAGGCAGTGGATGAATGTACTCCGAGAGAGTGTAATGAAGGACATCGCGTTCAGAGTTGTTTTAAAGTAAAAACTGCAACTAAAAACTTCAATTTAAACTGAAATATACATTCTATAATAACTGATACCGTGTTATAACTACTTTATACTCAATAATTTGGGAGTTTCCAGCCTTCATGCTCAATATTGCAGTATTTAAATTTGATTGTTTTATTACTGCATACAACACACCCTGTGTGGCTTATGTGTGGGTGCAGATTCGGAGTAAGTTGCGCTACTAGTAGACATATACTATGATGTCGGTGCTGCGGGATTGTAAACAGAAACTGATACCGAATACTTAAGCACGGGTACAATAACATTTTATCGCAAAACCAGGTTGCTCTACTACACCAAACACAATAAAGGATATTTGCAGGGGTATCTTAAGAGGTCTCTCCATCATATTTAACATTTATTTCAATAAAATACAATAAATTTTAATAGTTTGTTATCTTAAAGGAAATAAGTATTTGTTCGTTTTTACATGTGTCACTCTGTTAAACAGCTGTGTTTGACATTTTGTTCTAATTGTACTTTCGAAATATGTACCAAGTTGCCAACATGATTTAATGATTTATATGGTTGACGCGAACGGCCAACAACACGAAATTACCGTTTGACGTCGGTGAATTCTTATCATGATTTAATGATTTATATGGTTGACGCGAACGGCCAACAACACGAAATTACCGTTTGACGTCGGTGAATTCTTATGTCAAAATGCACATGTGAGAGGGAACGCGCAAAACCGATTCGCCTATTTTCTAAGCTTTTGACATAAGGTGTGGATGAGGAAGAAGAAGACGCTATGTCATTTGAAACGACCATATAAATTATTTGATCATGGTTGCCAACACATGCGTTTGTAAATTGCGTTTGTTTTGCTATTCATGAACTAGCCCATGGTCATTGTTTACCCGTACTAGTTTGGCATCTTCTTTTGCGAATCGGAGTGGAAGGCAGTGGATGAATGTACTCCGAGAGAGTGTAATGAAGGAAATCGCGTTCAGAGTTGCTTTGAAGTAAAAACTACAACTAAAAACTTCAATTTAAACTGAAATTTACATTCTGCAGGAACTTAAAAGGGGTTATAACTGCTTTATATTCAATAATTTGGGAGTTTCAAGTCTTAAATTTCATTTTCATTTCATTTCATTTCCATGGCGGCCGCCGTGGTGTGAAGGTAGTGTTGCCGGCCTACCACACCGAAGGTCCATGGTTCGAGCCCTGGTACAGGTAACATCAAAAGTGATTTGAAAAAAGTTTTTCAAAACGGGGTCGCCCCTCGGCAGTGGTTTGGCAAACTCTCCGAGTGTATTTCTGCCATGACAGGCTTCTCAGCAAAAATTCGTCTCCTTTGTAGATGCCGTTCGGAGTCGGCAAAAAACTGTAGGTCCCACCAATTTGTAGGGAAAAATTCAAATCGGCACACCACAAATTGGAAGAGAAGCTTGGCGCAAAAATCTCTTAGGAGGTTTATGATGATATACCTGTTGTATATCGCGCCATAGAGATAGAGAGATTATTGCATGCAATTCACCCTGTGTGGTTTGTGTATGTGTGCAGATTCGGAGTAAGTTGCGCTACTAGTAGACATATACTATGCCCATGGTACAACAAACAAGTAGAATCAGAAGTAAAATTGTAACCCTCCTGTGTATTTTGTTGGTAGCTTAGGTTCGTAGACTGCCAATAATTGTTTACAATTTCTTGTGTCAAAGTCATGTCAAAATTGATGGAAGGATAAGAAATTTCATTAATGTCGACATTCACAAAAAAGTAATTTTAATAATATGTACACCTTTTTTCTTTAAATTATTTTGATTGCTCAAGTTCCGCGGCTATTTATACAAGTGGACGTAGTGCTTATTGCGACATCCCACCGACCGGTGAGTATTCGGCGGATTCACGAAGCTAAAGCGGCTAGCCTGCTGACTGGACGACACATAAAACCATGATATGTCTTTGAGGCCACGCATGGAACACAACCATCATTACCAGGAAACACTTCCACCACTGCCAATTTCTCAGCGCATGTCTGAAAACGAAGGGAGCAAATCCAACCCAACCATTCGCGGGAAGTTCAATGCCACAAGCTTTTGCCCAATTGCGATTTCTTCTTGAATCTTAGGGGGCAGAAAAAAAAAACTAACACCGGACTTCCCCCTCCTAGTATTTCACAGATAACACTCTCCCATTATTCAATAAACACGAAAGCAGGTTTTATATTATATTTTATTTGAAACAACGCAAAATAGCATAGAAAATTTAAAATCCTGTGCGCACTTGTGAATTTTCAAATTAAAAGTAAATAAACGAAAATGTAAACAACAAATTTTCAAATTAAAATCAAACAAACATTGACATTTGGAACAAGCAAACAAAGAGATTAACACGATTCAAGTATTGAATTCAAGTCTGTCGCAACCGAGGCGAATTTATACCAAGTGACATGACACAGAAGGTTCCACTGGTCATACCAAATCGCTACCACGATAGTCGGGCAGTACCGCAAGGGAGTACCGGAGCCCACCGGGTTCATATCTAGCAAAGGACTGCCACTTCCCACAACGCGAAATTGAATAATATAGTTGGGGAACATACTTATTGTTATTGAGTGACGAATTTGATAATTCCTTGATTATTAATCCTGGGTTCGATCACTATAAAGTCAAATAAACACACGCACAGATATTGTAACTCATAGCTAGTTTTATTTACTAGTAATAAACGCAATACAAATTTAAGAGTTTGGTAACTTCACCGTAGTTCACTGTTCAACGCTTGAAAATATACTGATCAACCTGCCTGGCTTGGTCACTCCCTTATATAGTACGACAGGGTGCTTCCCCACGCACCTAGAAGTTTCTTGGTTGTTCGCTCTTCGTGTTCTCGAAGGGTCGGTGTTATTTACTGGCATCTTCTCTTTCTCGTATTCGCAAACACTCGCGCCAGCTCTCTTCTTCTTCCTAGGTACACGCTTGCACGCATTACAGTAGCCATCGTTATCTCTGTTGTGTTTAACTAGTGGTGGGAGTGGTGCATGCATGAGAATAATCGCCCCAGTAGTACACCCAAAGGACCCAGCCGGTGCTTCAGAAACACACTTTTGACCATATACAAGGTGGCGCAAAAGTAAGCTTCCGATGTTCAGCATATCGGTTGTGGCACGTGCAGTGTGTCTTGTTGGAACAGTGTAGCGTAACATTGTTTATTAACATGTATTTCGCATGTGTTTACTACACAAATGTCAAAACAGAACTGACTTTAGGGGCCAATCGCAAAATTTATAGCATTTTCTGATAGGAGGATTTATTTTGCGACACCTTGTAGTAGACCACCGTATCAAATACTGCGAGCTGATAATTGAGTAGACCAGCAACTCTCTATTTATACGCAAGTGGGCCCTTATGTTTGGCCAACTTCCTCAATTTACATATGAAACAGCTTGGCAACTCTACTTTTTGTTATTGTCAAATTTACTGTTTATGTTTCTGATAAGAATTTTGCAATAATTTCCAAAATTTTGTTAAAAAGTGCTGTTTTGATTCCCAACGTGCTCGTCTTTGTTCCGAAATACATTTTGTTTTATTGATTGCTCTACGCGTTTTGCAATAATTTGATTCAGCACTAAAACGGACCTAAAGGCGCCGAAAAGGTTAGTGCTTCATTATTATTATGTATGAAGATAATTTATCATTTTACTAACATGCCAAAGCGTTCATGCATGACACCTCTCCTCGCTTTCCCCACATATATTTCCGAAGCTCAATAATGAAACCCAAAAGCGAAGGAATATAAGTTGATTGATATTGGTAGATCAAACGCCTTATATCAGTGCATGTCGCCTCGCGTGGCACCAACCTTTGTCGCACCTTTACAAGTAGAAAAGACTTGTAACAAAGCCTTGGATGGAAACGAAACTCCGTTTCTGCCGTTATTTTTCCCGGTAATTCTATACAACAGCACGTAACTGCTAATATACGTCCAAAATACTCGGCAAAGGTGTGAAAAGACGCGTTTTAACCTCGGTAACAATAATCCGGAAGCGGGTTTCTGCGTTTTTGTTTCAGCGAAGAGATATTTGCAATCAAAGTTGAAAAGTTTCTGTCATTTTCATGTGGTTGTTGTAATCACAGATTAGGGTGTACCGAAAAGTGCAAAAAAATCGCAGAAATATTGTTGTTGTTATTGTTGTTGTTAACAGTGCTTCGCCCTGCCCCAGATTGGACAGGGTTACACTGAAATAACAGCCCTTGGCCGGGTGAAAAAACCCGGGTCATTCCGGTGCGATAGAACCGGCTGTTGTGGACCGCGTAGCCGGTGTTGGTCCGGCTAAGGGTTATTTTTTTGAAGCGCGGCCGAAAGCCGCCTACGCAAAAATGTGTTTTGCACATAAATACCTTGGATCAAGCCCCTATTTGGGATCGGACCTGGACCTTTTTTGGGTTTTTTGCTAATAACTTTTCACCGAAACAAATTATTTAATTTCTGCTTTCGTATTATTGATAAAGAGATCAAAACGCGTCGTTTCATACCTTTCCCGAGATTTTTGGAAGTATACAGGGTGGCTGATGAATTTTGCTACATTAAGAAACTCAAATAATTTTTTTTTCAGTGTATGGAATTCATTTTTCTTTTATTCATGTTAAAGCTCATTAAATTTTATTAAATATAGCTTAATTAGTTTTAAAAATAATGGAATTTAAATGCCCCCCTGCTCGTCGATGCATGTGCGGCATCTTACCAAAAAGTTGTTCATTACTGCTTGGAGAGTTGAGACAGGAATAGCCGCAATTGTTTCTCGAATGGATTGCCTTAGTTCATTCAAATTTGTTGGTTTTGCTTTGAAGACTTCCTGTTTGCAATAACCCCACAAGAAAAAGTCAGGTGCAGTAAGGTCAGGCGACCTGGGTGGCCAACGGAATGTGGAGTTTCTGGATATCAGCTTATTGGGAAATTTTCGTCGCAATTCTGTCATAACAGGTTGGGCTATATGAGGAGCTGCACCATCTTGCTGAAACCACACAGAGTTGAAAGAAATTCTCATTCGGCGTAATTCTGGATAGAAAAACTCTCTCAACATGCTCAAGTAACGGTCTCCAGTAACCGTAACGGTGTGACCGTTTTCTTCGAAGAAGTAGGGCCCGACAATGCAGCGTGATGAAACTGCACACCACACTGTGACACGAAGTGGATGCAATTCCGTCTCATGGAGTATCTGTGGGTTGGAAGCACTCCATATTCGACAATTTTGTTTGTTTATGTTGCCGTTTAAATCGAAATGGGCCTCGTCAGACATGAAAAGACAGTTCAACATGTTTCCATCCTCTTCCACCATTTGAAGCATCTTCTGGCCAAATTCCAAGCGAATCGGCAAGTCTGCAGCGTTCAGTTTGTTGGCCATTTGAATTTTATATGGGAATAAGTCCAAATCTTTGTGCATAATTGACTGTAATGACTGTCTGCTTACACCCATTTGAGCAGATAAGCTTCTTGTCGAAACACGTGGATTGTTTTGTATGGCAGCAGCTACAGCAGCGATTGTTTCCTCCGTTCGAACTGAAGGGTTTCGATGGTAAGGTCTTCTGTTGACTGTCCCATGCTCGGCAAAATTGTTTACAAGTCTTATTATGGTCCATCTGCTCGGAGGATTGCCGCCAAACGTGCGCCTATACTCTCTTTGAACCGAAACTACGGACTCCAGTGCGTGATAGCGGCGGACAATCCAAATTCTTGTTTCAGTGTCCCAGTTATCCATTTTTGTTAAATGTAAAAGTCAATCTGCAAAATAAAAAAAAAATTAACCACATTCATTAAATAGAAAAAAAGTTATTTAATTTTTTTTTGGTAGCGGCTTTCATTAGCCACCCTGTATTAGCAGTTACGTGCTGTCGTATAGAATTACCTTTTTCCCAAAAACATAATTTGAAACCGAATGAACCGTTCTAATGAGTAACTAAAGTGTAACGAAACTCTAAGCTACAAAACTGCCAGAACCCTAAGCTGTAACGAAACACTGGGCACAGAAACGAAACTTCAAAACGCTACCTCTGTAACAAAACCGTAACAAAACATATCTGTATAGAAACAAAACTAGGAAATGTTTCTCGTAATAAAAACTGTATAGAAACCTAAGGTATAGAAAATATACTAGTAGAGTTTCTTGCGTACCGAAACTGTAACGAAGCAGAAACAAAACCCTATGCGGAATAGCCAGCAAGGAACTCCAAGAAGAACCGCTACCACTTGGATAATTTTTTGGCATTTGGCAGTGCTGTAAGTATGAAACAATCGATTTACCAGGCACTCTTGCTACAAAACTTATCAGGCAATGTGTGTCAGAGAAACTCATCTCATAGAAAATGATTCTTTATTATCATGTGTGTACCTGGATCCACGATTCTCATTACTGCTGACAGAGCATCGTCATATAGACACAGCACTGAAAACATTGCTGAATCTCTGGGATAAAAACAAGCACATTATACAACTACCTCTCAATATGAACGACGCTGCAGCGCGGCATCAACACCCACACCTACTCCAACTAGTGAGTCGGACTCTGGGGCAATTCGCAATACCAAAGCCCAGCATTCATGAAAGTGTTAAATGCCGCCAGGGCAAAACGCAGCGTTTCTCTGCATGAAGTCTGTATAGGACAATTACTGATTGACATCACTACCGCCAGACGTTGATATACTTCTTTGGTGGGAAGCTCAAAAAAATATACATCAATTGGCAAAAATTGTAAATTTTGCAGCTGCAACTGAAATTAGGGAGTGCACTACATATATTCATCACTCAAAACAAACATGAAATCAAGTATATTGAATGATATATTACTTATCAGGTGCAATGACAAATTTAAAGCAACATGCAGCAAAAATAGATCTAGAAGCGGTGAAAAACGTAAGTCTAATATTTCAATATCCAGAGAAAATGATATCAATCCCCCGAAAGCATCCTGCACTGTTTCGATGTTTCATAAAAATGAGGATCAAGACATTGCAATATAACAAACTTTTTATGAATTAACATTAGAAAAAGAAATGATAATTATAATTAATTATTAATGTAAATTCATTCCCACAACAGCCGGTTCTATCGCACCGGAATGACCCGGGTTTTTTCACCCGGCCAAGGGCTGTTATTTCAGTGTAACCCTGTCCAATCTGGGGCAGGGCGAAGCACTGTTAACAACAACAACAACAACATTAATGTAAATTATACACAATCCGTTGCGCTATGTATGTATATGAATTAAAATTTTTATTTTCTATCACCATCGCCAGTTTCTTTATACGAATCAAACAAGATGTACTGCATGTCACTATTATTATTTGGATTTCGTTTCTGAGGTTTTATTACAAGTTTTGTTTCCATACAGTTTGGTTACTGAGGTTTCGTTACAAGTTTTGTTTCTACACCTAGCGTTTCTGTTACAGTTCTGTTATTGTGATCAAGTCTGTAGGTAGTTTCGGTACAGGTTTTGTTTCTGCTGGAACCGTTCCTGGAAAATTGTTTTGTTACAAAGGATTATCGTTCCTCGGAGTTTCGTTACACGTTTTGGTATAGCATGTAAAGACACAGTTTTGTTTCGTTACTTACCTGTGGAACAATAACGAAACAGAAACGCGTTAGAAGTCCCTGATAAGTAGATACATAGCACTGCCTCCAACAAATCATCACGCTGTAGTAGCAGTACTTTTGCCTGCTTAGTCAGCGCATCTATTAATGAAACGGAAGGTGACGGAAAAACCGCGGCTATACTGATATTGGCAGTCTTTGTCGGATATGAATCCGGTATTAGATCCTTGTGGTACTAGCCGAACTGTTGTCGGAATGATTTCGTTGACCGTAGAAGGTTGCACTGGTCATACCAAATCGCTCCCGGGATAGTCTGGCAGTACCGGAGCGTACCGGGTTCATATCCTTACAAATTGTAAAAATACCGTTGCATTTTAAGAGATCCCTGTTGTTGTTGTAGCGATAATTTAATCTGACTAAATATCACCTCCCTTACCCAATATTGTCATCAAGCTCTTCTAACGGCTTCAACAGGGTTGGACCAAAGTGATATTGCTTTTAGAAAAGTAGGCTCAGTTGAGCAGATGAACAGATGGTTAGTGTCATGGCGAGACACGTCGCATGCCATGGAGACATTTCGCATGTCAGGGCTCAATCTGGATAGGTAAAAGGTTAATCTATTACAGTATCCAGAACGAAGTTGAGCTAACCTGCGATTAGCCGAACATCAGCATGGTTTCCGCAAAATGCATAGCACTACCACCGCGCTAAACGCCATCACCACACAGATAGGTGACGGTCTCAACCAATCTCGCCCAAATGACAGGACCGTGCTAGTTGCGCTTGATCTGTCGAAAGCTTTCGACACTGTTAATCACGCACAACTCATTAACGACCTGGAAGATTCAAACCTTCCCCCCTGTCTAAAGCGTTGGACCGCCAACTATCTGAGTGGCCGGCAGTCATCGGTTGAATTTAGAGGCGAAAGATCAAAACCACGTATAATTAAGCAGGGGGTGCCACAGGGTGGTGTCCTATCCCCGCTTCTGTTTAATTACTACATATCGAGGCTCCCTTCCCCACCAGAAGGCGTCTCGATCGTCTCCTACGCCGATGACTGCACGATCCTGGCGACTGGACCCTCCGTTGATGAGCTCTGCTCGAGACTAAATTCATACCTTCCAACCCTTTCCAGTTTCTTCGCTGCACGGAACCTGACACTGTCACCGACCAAATCCTCGGCCACCCTATTTACGACGTGGACAGCGCAGGCGAACATGGAATTAAACGTCTACGTCGACGGCATCAAGCTTCCGACTGTCACACACCCCAAAATCTTAGGGGTCACGTTTGATAACATGTTCAAATACGGTGCTCATGTAGCCGCGATTGCCACCAAAGTACAAAGCCGTAACAAAATCCTCAAGTCACTAGCTGGCAGTACTTGGGGGAAAGACAAAGAAACGTTACTGGCAACGTACAAGGCAATCGGCCAGCCGGTTCTGAGCTACGCGACGCCAATATGGTCGCCGGGGTTAGCAGACACACATTGGAGGAGGTTGCAGGCCTGCCAAAACACCGCACTCAGAACCGCCACGGGGTGCCTCCTTATGTCTCCTGAGCATCACCTTCATAATGAGGCAAAAATGCTCAATGTCAAAGAGCATTGCGAGATGTTGTCCAGACAATTCCTGTTCAACTGCCATAATCAGCAGCATCCGAACAGGAACCTGCTCAACGAAAATCCGCCTCCCAGGAGAATAAGGAGTCACCTCCGTAAGCACTATGATGAGATCCGGCATCACATCTCCTCGCCGTTTGATCCAGAGGTGCACCGGCGGGCCCTCAACCTCATCCACACGGAGTCGGTAAACTCCTTTGTCAGGTCTCGTCCAGTGAATGTGGTCCTACAGGCACAAGCTCCACCTGTTGCCGCCGAGGAACGCGAACTGCCCAGGGAGACAAGAGTCACGCTGGCTCAACTTCGTTCTGGATATTGTAACAGACTAAACTCTTACTTATCCAGACTGAACCCCGACATGCCAAATGTCTGCCCGGCATGCGGCGTGTCTCCCCACGATACTAACCATCTGTTCCTCTGCTCAACCGAGCCCACTCTTCTAACTCCAATCTCACTCTGGTCCACCCCTGTTGAAGCCGCGAGGTTTCTTGGACTTCCGTTAGAAGAGCCTGATGACAATGTTGGTTGGGGGTGACACCCTGGACAGGTTAAGTAGTCGCTACAACAACAACAACAACAAGTTGAGCCAGCATAACCCTTGTCTCCCTAGGCAGTTCGCGTTCCTCTTCGTCAACAGGTGGAGCTTGTGCCTGTAAAACGGCGTTCACCGGACGAGAGCTGACAAAGGAGTTTACCGACTTTGTGTGGATGACTTTGAGGGCCTGTCGATGCACCTTTGGATCAAATGGCAAAAAAATATGATGCCGTATCTCATCATAGTGCTTGCGGAGATGACTCCTTAATCTCCTGGGAGGCGGTTGAACAAAAATTGCCTTGTCAGCATTTCACTATGATCTTTAACTCCAAACATTTTTGCCTCACTATGGAGATGGTGTTCAGGAGACATAAGGAGGCATCCCGTGGCAGTTCTGAGTGCGGTGTTTTGACAGGCCCGCAACCTCCATTATGTGTCTGCTAGCACCGGCGAGCATATACGCGTCGCGAGGAGGTGGCCGAGGACTTGGTCGGTGACAATGTCAGATTGCGTCCAACGAAAAAACCGGACAAGGATGGGAGGTAAGAGTTTCTTCTTGAGCACAGCTCGCCTACGCAGGAGCCCGTCGCCAGGATCGTGCAGTCATCGACGATCGAGATACCCTCTGGTGGGGAGGGGAGCCTCGATATGTAGTAATTCAACAAAAGCGGTGATAGGACACCACCATGTGGCACCCCTTGTTTGATTATACGTGGTTTTGATCGTCCGCCTGTGAATTCAACCGATGACCACTCAGAGATGAGTCTTCCAGATCGTTAATGAGTTGCGCATGGTTGACCGTATTGAAGGCTTTCGACAGGTCAAAAGCAACCAGCACAGTGCTGTCATTGGGGCGATGCTGGTTGAAACCAACACCTATCTGAGTGGTAATGGCGTTAAGCGCGGTCGTCGTACTATGCATTTTACGGAATCCATGCTGATGTTCGGCGAGTCGCAGGTTAGCGGTATAGTAAGGGAGCATGAATGTCTCTAAGGTCTTCACTACTGGCAAGAGAAGCGATATCCCTCGAGGATTCGAACATGTATCCGATGAAAAATCAAATGTTTTCAGAACAACAAATGTCTTCTATAGGGAAAACAATCAAAGGTGCTGACTGCTCCTTAAATTACATCCTACAGAAAATTGGACTAGCTCAGAGCTATCCTGCGGGTTAGGGGTTTAGAACATTCCCGATGTAGGCATACTGATCGTAAGAGATGACTAATAATCCCAACATCGCTCAGAGCATTCATAATTTTGATACTGGTAATAGAACAATAAACACAATATTTTATATGTGCAGTAAATGCAATTTTTTTTCTAAAATTACTTCTTAAGCATTAACAGCATTATTTTTACAAGGAAATAAATAATTTGACAACTATTTTGGTGGTTACGAAATTGAAGGGTGTAAAACTTTCCAAACGGACCTCTTAAATTCTCATTAGAACTGAGTAATTAATTGATTAAATAGCTTTTTCAATCATTAATGATTATTTCAATTGTTTTTAGACATTTTCAATCATTGATTAGAATTGGAAAAAAATCAAAAGTTATCAAAAAAATTGATTAGAATTGGAAAAAAATCAAAAGTTATCAAAAAAAATTAAAAGTAATCAAAATTAATCAAAAAAAAAAGTTATTATTTTGCTGTATCGTTATAAGAAACATCACAGTTTATTGGCCGCGTATGCTAATGTGGATATACCAGTACATTTGGAAGTATTTTTAAGATATATTCGTGAACCGTGGCATCCTCCGTGATGTGTTGGTTGTGTGCAAGCCTACCACACCGAAGATCTCACGTTCAAATAACTGGACAGGGAACATCAAAATGTTTGAAAAAACTGGTTTTAAATAGGGTCGCCTCCTTCGGCAGTAGTAGGCAACCCTCCAAGTGATTTATTCTATGAAAAAGCTTCGCAGGAATAATTAGAAGCAGCACACTAGAAAATTGGAAAAGAAGCTCGGTCTTAATCTCCTCGGAGTAGATTGCGCCAAATTATTATTTTTATTATTAGTAGTACTGAACCGAGACGATGCAAAAACCGTTAGATTCTGTTTTATATTCGAGTACTCGCATAGTACCCCTTTTGCAATTCATTAGCGGGCCACCTGAGCTTATTACAACCCAATCTTTGCGAATGCTGTTGGGCTGAGTAATCAAGAAATATAAAATTAATATAAAAAATAATAAAATCTACTTTCCTGTAGATTCTATGGAGTACCAGCTTTGAAGTACTCAGTCATAACACATCGCTATGTAAATTGTATATGGTCCGTATTTCTATTACCCATGCGGATTCCAGAAAAATTGATTTTTCGACAACCTTATAAAAAGATGGCTATGCTTTTTGAAAAACGACCTTATCATAGAACATTTAACTGAATATAACGTCATTTTTCTGTACTTAAACCATTGCGACAAGCAACGTTGCCGCCGATTACTTTATTTCCTACAATCGACTACACGATTTTTTGCCAGATCCGGTTCAGCGTTCACGTGCTGCTATTACATACGATGGATGTACTTTATTTTATATAAGTATATTTTTAATTTGATCAAAACTTGTATAAACACGAACTTTATACATCGTTCATCGTTATTGTCTGAAACAATACCAAAAATAATCAAAAATTAAAGTGAAAATTAAATTGAAGTTTACAGACAGCTTCATGTATGACGTTTGACGATAAGACCACAGCTAAGAAGATCAATAACCACAGCTAAGAAGAACAATAACTTCTTAGCTGTGGTCTTATGTTATTCTAGCCTTGGGGGTATGGAGGGCGAAGTGCTTATTCAAATAATTTTGTATATTATATTATTACTTGTTCAGACAGAAGAATGGTAATGCGGAGCACATGTGGCTGAGGACAACCTTTCGAGTATTATTGAATTGATTATTTAAATAATTTTTGATGTAAATTATTTTCTCTACTAAAGCTTTAGAATATATCATAAGCTGGTTGCGAATTACAATAACATGAAAGGCAAATTAAATAAATGAATAAAATTGCCATAACTTTTGTCGCTCCGACACTTGTCGTGCATACTAATTGGAGGGTCGACTTGGCGCCAGTTGCCAAAATGAAGAAAGGACTTGTACACTTTGCTCGTTAGCTGTGTTCTTCGTGCTTGCATATTACATTACACCAAAAATACTGTTTTAAATTTAATTTTCCTTTAGAACCTAAACGGCTGTTGGAAAAAATATAAAAGTTGCTCTTGGCTCTTAAAAAAATTAGTAAAATTTGATTGGCTGAATAGGAATACCCTAATCAAAAAGCTGAAGGCTTGGCGCTAATCAAACAAAAAATAGTTGAAAACTGCTTATCTTCAAAGAACAACAACCACAAAGAACATAGAATATAGTTCTTTGTTATCTTAGAATATACTTCATTAATATTATGCTCGTTCAACTATTTATTATTATTTATTGAAATTTTCAGTGGTGTTGAGGTTATCTCTTGAGGCGTTATCATGCCCGCGCGATATTAGATGCAAATCAAACAAAAGTTGTATACATTTGAGGTATTTTTTTATTGATTACTTTCCGGTTCGAGGTTAGCGCTCGGTGGAAAAAAGCCGAGGTGGTACAATATAAATTTAATTACACTTTAATACGAAAAATTCAAAAGTACCCAGACAGCAAGGAAGCTGGAATTCTCGAAATTGCAAATATTTAGAAGAAGGCTCGTAAACCAATATACTCGTACAAAAAATAATGTTGAAATAAAATTTTTCTATCTTTGAAAAATGTTTTTTTTTTGTTATTTTGTGATGTGTCTTAGCACTTTGAATAGATCGCAACACCCATACGCTCAAGTTCGAAACCCACTCAAATCAATTAGCAAACCCATTTTTTAAAATCTAGTTTTTTCCAACTATCGTCGCTCCTAAAACCTTGTGCAATTTTGTAATAGGCCAATCAACGCGTGTTCTGGCAAACTCAACCCATTTGGTGATATGCTTTTTGGCAAGAAAAGGTACCTCGGTGGGCTTTTGGCAGCCAATGCGGCCCCTAATTGTTGTTGTACTTACGTCAAAATTAAGTTGTGTTTTAATTTAAATTACTTTACAGCTGAATAAGCAAAAAACAAAAGACCCTACAAATCACATATAACCATACCCTGCGAAAAATGCGATTAGTCTAGAACGTATCAGGGTTTGGTCACAAAAGAGCATCCGACCAATGCCAATTTTCATCTTTTTATATGGGTTGAAGTGATCAGTTTTGTTTGAGTATTAATTGAGAGATTAATTGGTCCCTTTCATGCCTAAAAGGGTAGTGCCGGACAGATTCTTTATTTTATTTTATTATTATTATTTATTATTATTTAATATAATTTAATTTAATTAAGTTTATATCTTATTTTATTTGGTTTTATTTTACTTTATTTTATTTTAGTTTAAGTATTCATGAAACGGGCCCAAGGCCAAGAATAATAATTTTTCACTTTTTATGAAAATTATTATTGTTTTTTTAGTTTTTAATAATAATTTTTTAATTAATTATTAACAGTTGTTTGATTGAATAGAGTAGGAAAAAATTGAACTCGTTTCATTAATACTTGAAAATGTCGCCTGTACATCAAACAAATCAACAAAAATTGTTGGTACAGAAAGCAATAATTAGTTTATTTTATTTTATTTTGTTTTATTTTATTTTATTTTATTTTATTTTATTTCATTTTATTTTATTTTGTTTTATTTTATTTCATTTAATTAACTTTAATTTTGGTTTATTTTATTTTATTTTTATTCTGTTATTCTATTTTTTACATAAGCAGAGCGTCACATATCAGCAAGCAGTCAAGCAAGAATTTGTATACACGCATACTAAGCCAAATCTCGCTTTCCAAAAAAGCAAAATAAACGAAGCTACTAACTAAATGAATCCATGTTTTGATGCTCATTTCTGACGCTATCAATTATATATAATTAGCACTACTACCGCAATTGTAAACTGAATTCGTTAAAATAAGCATATTCGGCTTTTGTAAATTTGGTATTATCAGATTGTTCAAATAAATTAAATCTATATGCGAAAAATTTGCAACACTGCAGTACACTGTAAAAATTAATTGCACGCTTTATGCACGCTGCCTATTCAACAATCTACCGTTCATTCACTATGATTAATAACTAACACCACTTTTCTTCCTTTTTTTTATTTCTCTAGCACAATAATGTTTTCTAAAACACTTTAAGCATTCTATTTTTTTTTTATACAAATGCAATCGCACGCAATTTATTGCTGACTTTAATGTCCTTCAACAATCTTAATACTGACAGTGTGCACACATCAATATATATGTATTTTAATATGTAAGTAGGTATACTTCCATAGTATAGTTATTAGACTGGGTCGATTTATTAACCGATATAGCGCCATCGATTTTTCGATAGGTTTTGGGCCGATATCGCCAACGTTTTTAGCGTACTTTTTTTGGTCGGACAGGGTATACATAAAAATTTTAAAATCAAACGAAAATTTTTTAGTAGGTCATGAAAAAAACCTTAAAAATCAAAGTCGAAAAAAGTAAAAAAAATGGAATTTCGCAGGCTTGAAAATTATTTTTTTGGGTATGCGTAGTGGAACTTTTTTTCCTGAGCCCAAAACCTATCAGAAAATCGATGGCGCGATATCGGTTAACTTTCGTTCATACAAATCGACCCACCCTAATAGTTATGTCTACCTAGCACACGAACGTAAAGTGCAAAAATTTTCATTGAATACCAAATACAGCTGTGTAGAAAAGAATGGAAGCACGGAACATATTTTGACAAATTTTTTACGCTGATTCTGTTTGGTTTGTTTTAAGTAATAGGTACAAAATTATTAAATATTTGTAAGACAAGTTTATATGAAATTACCAGAAAGCAGAAAATAATTTTTACTTGAGACCGAATATATTTTCTTTAAAGCTAAAAACAATAAAAAACGAAACAAATTTTAACTAAGAAATATTTAAAAAAATATATAAAAACGGGAAAATTTATAAAAAACCCCACAATGCTGTTGTCCCTGCTGCAAGTATAGGCACGGTTAGGTGGAACCCAAATCTCCTTTTGCGTTCAAGCAAAGAGAGTATATTAATTTAATTTTAGGAGGTAAGAGAAATAGAGAGAGTTAAAAATAGAAAAAAATATTTAGAAAGGGGAAAATATGGAAAAAGCGATTGCTTAGATAAGGTGGAGAGTGAGAGTCTCGGAAAAATATTGGTGTTATTGGAGCTTAAAGAAGGTGGTTGATGGAGAGTGCGTTGATAAAATATGTACAACCCGGCTAGTTTCTACATATAATAAATTTGAAACATCCCGAGGCCTGTAAATTGCAGATATGCAAGAAAACCTTATAGGAGGGATCATTAATAAGCCAATAGAATCTCAATCAAGAGTTTTTAGAATTTTTGTCTGACTGTCTAAATGGAATTGAATGAAACTTACACCGTGGTTTTACTAGACATCTAAATTAAAATTTAAGATGTAAGGGAAGTTATTGACCAATATGTGGACCAGGGCAGCCCGAACTCAGTCTGTTATAATTTCTGAGACGCAGCGAAGTGTGGCCGGTTTTATATTTTCTTAATGTGCCGTATTAACAAGTAAAAAGTTGGTTCGATGGGAAATAAAATAAAATAAAAAATAAATAAAAAAAAAAATAAAAATAAAAAAAATAAAAAATAACATAAAAAATAAAACAAAAAATATTATAAAATAAAATAAAAATAAAATAAAATAATGTAAAAAAAAAATAAAATGACACTGAAAAAAATTAATTTAGCTGACACAAAAATCAGCGCTCCGTTAGCTTACTGGTTAGCAGAGCGTGCCAAAATTTTTTTTGATGAAGAAGTCTAGTAGCTTCCGAAATGGATCTATAAGCAAAGGTAGGGCGGTTATATAAAAATGTTCCTATTCTATTCTAATAAACATTTTTAATAATTAATTAAAAAATAATTATTAAAAAATAAAAACAATAATAAGTTTCATAAAAAAAGAAAAATTATTATTCTTGGCTTTAAGCTCATTTATATTCATAGTACTTTATAAATTAAAATAAAATATTATATAAAATTAAAAAAATTAAATAACATAAAATAAAATAAAGTAAAATAAAATAAAATAACATAATATGAAATAAAATAAAGTAAAATAAAACAAATTAAAATAAAATATAAATTAAATGGAAAAAAAAATCGCATCTTTGCATCTCCTCAACGGTGATATATCGTTTAATAACTATAATAGCCCCTTTAGCTGCATCAGCCAATGAACTTCCTCTTTTTATATGTTATTCGAAACTTTCGATATCGACAATAGGGGAGTGGTTGTCGTCTGTTTGCCCACACCTTTTCAATAAGAAACCTTGCTAGGCCGGAAAGTGAACTGTGTGCAAACTTCCATTCGCATATCTAAATATTTACTCAAGGCTACTGTGCTCCTATTTTTATGTTAACTGCTGTACATTAATCTCTTCACTCACATTAATATACTTATGTAAATATTAAAATTATTTATTTAAAATCCCCCTTCGCTGGGCTGAGATTCGAAATGCCAATTTGTTTTACCTGTCAATGACTGTTGCTCTTACTTCCTCTGGGGGCTGGGTCAACAAATATCTCTCAACAAAACAATTAGTTGATCACTTTAATGGTTTTTATTAATTAACACTCAACAATAATGAACCGCACACAATTTCGTTAACATACAAATAAACACTCGCAGATATATTTTTTGAGCGCGATCACAAATTTCTGTGCTAAAGTTTATACATTATTTCACTATTTTCCTGGACGAGTTTCTGTGGTTTTGTACCACCCTCTCCAGTAGGCCGACGTAGTCAAATTGATTAAAAATTATTTTCTAGCTTTATTCAGCCAAACTATCGCTACGCCCGAGTAATCGTCTCCTACTAATAGTTCATAAGCTCTTATGGTCGGCGCAGTAAAGTTCTTTCCAAACATTACGCTACTGCTGCCATGCTATACCAGGAAAATATGGAAAAAGCGATTGCTTAGATAAGGTGGAGAGTGAGAGTCTCGGAAAAATATTGGTGTTATTGGAGCTTAAAGAAGGTGGTTGATGGAGAGTGCGTTGATAAAATATGTACAACCCGGCTAGTTTCTACATATAATAAATTTGAAACATCCCGAGGCCTGTAAATTGCAGATATGCAAGAAAACCTTATAGGAGGGATCATTAATAAGCCAATAGAATCTCAATCAAGAGTTTTTAGAATTTTTGTCTGACTGTCTAAATGGAATTGAATGAAACTTACACCGTGGTTTTACTAGACATCTAAATTAAAATTTAAGATGTAAGGGAAGTTATTGACCAATATGTGGACCAGGGCAGCCCGAACTCAGTCTGTTATAATTTCTGAGACGCAGCGAAGTGTGGCCGGTTTTATATTTTCTTAATGTGCCGTATTAACAAGTAAAAAGTTGGTTCGACGGGAAATAAAATAAAATAAAAAATAAATAAAAAAAAAAATAAAAATAAAAAAAAAAAAAATAACATAAAAAATAAAACAAAAAATATTATAAAATAAAATAAAAATAAAATAAAATAATGTAAAAAAAAAATAAAATGACACTGAAAAAAATTAATTTAGCTGACACAGAAATCAGCGCTCCGTTAGCTTACTGGTTAGCAGAGCGTGCCAAAATTTTTTTTGATGAAGAAGTCTAGTAGCTTCCGAAATGGATCTATAAGCAAAGGTAGGGCGGTTATATAAAAATGTTCCTATTCTATTCTAATAAACATTTTTAATAATTAATTAAAAAATAATTATTAAAAAATAAAAACAATAATAAGTTTCATAAAAAAAGAAAAATTATTATTCTTGGCTTTAAGCTCATTTATATTCATAGTACTTTATAAATTAAAATAAAATATTATATAAAATTAAAAAAATTAAATAACATAAAATAAAATAAAGTAAAATAAAATAAAATAACATAATATGAAATAAAATAAAGTAAAATAAAACAAATTAAAATAAAATATAAATTAAATGGAAAAAAAAATCGCATCTTTGCATCTCCTCAACGGTGATATATCGTTTAATAACTATAATAGCCCCTTTAGCTGCATCAGCCAATGAACTTCCTCTTTTTATATGTTATTCGAAACTTTCGATATCGACAATAGGGGAGTGGTTGTCGTCTGTTTGCCCACACCTTTTCAATAAGAAACCTTGCTAGGCCGGAAAGTGAACTGTGTGCAAACTTCCATTCGCATATCTAAATATTTACTCAAGGCTACTGTGCTCCTATTTTTATGTTAACTGCTGTACGTTAATCTCTTCACTCACATTAATATACTTATGTAAATATTAAAATTATTTATTTAAAATCCCCCTTCGCTGGGCTGAGATTCGAAATGCCAATTTGTTTTACCTGTCAATGACTGTTGCTCTTACTTCCTCTGGGGGCTGGGTCAACAAATATCTCTCAACAAAACAATTAGTTGATCACTTTAATGGTTTTTATTAATTAACACTCAACAATAATGAACCGCACACAATTTCGTTAACATACAAATAAACACTCGCAGATATATTTTTTGAGCGCGATCACAAATTTCTGTGCTAAAGTTTATACATTATTTCACTATTTTCCTGGACGAGTTTCTGTGGTTTTGTACCACCCTCTCCAGTAGGCCGACGTAGTCAAATTGATTAAAAATTATTTTCTAGCTTTATTCAGCCAAACGATCGCTACGTCCGAGTAATCGTCTCCTACTAATTGTTCATAAGCTGTTATGGTCGGCGCAATAGCAGCACTGGGGCAACAGCAAAGTTCTTTCCAAACATTACGCTACTGCTGCCATGCTCCAACGTTTCGGCTCTCCTTACCTAGAACAGTTGTTGGGCAAGCAACAGTCGCAGCTTTATAGCCAGGCAAACTGGTGTTTTGGAGCTTTCTACAGCTACGCGTGTTCGGTAGGTAGAACGTATGTATATGCACACATACATATCTACTAGTTCTAAGGAGAACCGGTTACTTGAACTAGTTTCGGTTGTGAAGGTGGGTAGCCTAATGGATATGTGTAAAGATCGTATTGGAGTCAAGGGGAGCAGGAATGGTAGAATAGTATAATGAGAAGTATTGGGAGAAGGAGTGCGAGAACGACATAGGGGAAAAAGATGTAAAAGGGTTAGCCCTAGAGGCAGGCTAGAGCTAGAGGAAGATATAGATTAGACAGAGTATGTACTCGAGACTCAAAACTAGGAAATAACTTTGGGTATTGTTCTAGGAATTGAAATGTAATCATTTCCTTTTGTGAGCCAAAGGAATTGATTACTTTTCCAATTACTTGTAATTGGGAATTGAGGATAATTTCTTTCTAAAGTGATGAATACACCTTTGGGCTTTTTGTAATGTAATTGGAATATTTTCAATTACATTTCAATTACTTTCCATTACAAAGAAAAAAAATGTATGTATTCGACTCTCAAAACGAGGAAATCACTTTTGTTAATTTATTTTTAGAAATTGAAATGTAATGAATTAATTTTTTGTGAGGCAAAGGAAATGATTACTTTTCCCAATCAGAGAGGAAAGTAATTGTAATGGAATTGATTTTACCGAGCTCTGAATATAGAGGTAAGAGTAGCACTAAGTATAAAATTAAAAGGAGAGTATAAGTAAATGTAAAAGCAAAAGCAAAAACTGAAGTAAATATAAAATAAAAATAATATAATGGAAGAGTAAAAGTGAAAGTAAAACTATAAGTAAAGATAAAAGTAGAGGAGAAAGATAAGAAAAAAACAAAAGAAAGAATGGGAAAGTAAGATTAAACTAAAAATTAAAAAATTGCAATTTATAAGTAAAAGTGAAAGTAAAGGGGAGAATAAAAGTAAAAGTTAAGTCTAAGGTAAAAAAGGAAAATAAATGAAAAAATTTAATTGAATGTAAAAATAAAAGCAGAAGTAAAAGAAAAATTCAGGAAATGTACAGTTAGAAGAGGAAGTAAGGGTAAATTAATTAATAAAGTAAAAAGAAATGAAAGTTTACAACTAACAGAGAAGGTAAAAGTTAATTTAAAAGTATAAGAAAAAATAGAACAAAAATACAAAGTAAAAGTAAAAGTGAAGGAATAATGTAATTTAAAATAAAAGCCAAAATTAAATGAAGATTTAAAAGTAAAAATTAAAGTAGGAGTAGATATAGAGATATAGAGATATATGTACAGCTATGGGTAGGCTGAGAGGAAAAATGATTGGGATAGGTAGGGTCTACCCCTAGAAAAGAGAATTCGAGAAGAAGATGGATGGAGTAGAAGAGAAGGTTGGGGAGGATAGCTTTCGCAAAAGGCAGTGACGTGCAAGGCGATAGCTAATAGCTCCAGATTTCCTTCATATCAGGTATTAATTCCAAACATTGAAAGGGGGTGTACCAGCAGATGCTAGTACTGTAGCATACCGACTACCCTAGAATGCTTTTACATTTAACAAGACAGCAAAAACACGACGAAGAAGAGACCGAAACAAGGAGGCTGATAAGGTGTGGTTATGAGGAATGCATTTATGATATACCATCAACCTTTTTTAGCTATCATTTCTAACAGATTATCATAATTTGCCACAACATGTCTCGAAGGTTATTTACAGGCTTAACTTCCACTTCAAACTTTGATCCATTTTCTATAAAATTTTTTTTAATGAGAAGTGCTGTTCTAAACTTCCTCACATTTATAAAAAGTGAACCGTCGAAAGGACGAGGAATGGATGTCAATGGATAACATTCAGCCCTTTTCGGAATATAGTTACTTTCTCATATGACTTTGAATGTTCCATTCATTAAACTACGACTATACGGATCCAGTTCCAGTTCTATACATCACTAGAACATACACAAGTAAAACCATATCACCCCACCAACCGGCATGATATGCCGTATATGTGATTAGTTGATGTTCTCTTGTCGTATTCTGATGATCGTTGACGGTGTATTGTGCGCGTTTATTTCGATTATTCTTGGAGCTTTTTCCGGTTTAAATTCTAAACATTCAAAGCACTACTAAAACGTTTTTGATTTTATTGCTTCTTTGATCTGTTTGTTTGTAGAGAGAAATATTGAATTCACAAACGATTTCACCAACAAACAGCGTAAAGAGATTTCATTCTGTGGTGGACACTTATAAAAATGTGAGTAAATGTTGTTCTCTTATACGTGTAGTAGTCACTCACAACCAAAATGGAACAGTTTTTCGGAAGTAGTGTGCTTTATAAATTGTTAACGACAGTATAGTTAAGTTTTTGAAGGAAAATTATACGAAATAAATCTTGATATCGTTCATTAGTCAAGTTATTTACGAAAGGAGGAGGTGGGGAATGGAAAGAACTGGTTTTATGAAATCGTTCATACGATAGTAGATCGGACTAAGCGATCCGATTTGTATTTATCAAAAGACTATCACTTTGGCAATACTCCTCAAAGCCTTTGTTGTACGTTTTTGTTAAACAAACTAAAGGAATGTCCCATTTTGACTGTGACTGACTGTTTAACTGAGTACACAGATCCATGAGTGACCTCAATCTGATTTATATTATAGTCTTGCTTCTATTGCAATGCACAAAACAAGCAGGCTCTGTCTATGTTAAGAAAATGTTTGACTTTCTGGCGATATATGGATGACGTAGAGGTTGTGAAATTTGTTGACCTTTGCATTGAAAACTCTCAGTCCGAAAGAGAAAGTGAACTATTTTTCGCTGCACAGAGACGCGTGCGTGTTTATTGAATACCACAATATGGTAGTCCACATCGGACTATGGGACCTAGGAAGGAGCGCATAACCAGGAAGGAGACACTGTTTTCTAGTTAGGAGACCGACATGTAGAAACATAAGATTGAATTTAGGACTAAGAATCGGACTAGTACTAGATAGACAGTTAACTGCTGAAGGCTTAAGGTAGCAGAATATGCGGAGAAATCTTAATTTTTCTTATAATGTTTTTAAGGGCAATCCATTCAGCGTAGCGAAGATCTTATCCGAACTAGTCGATGGAGTTGTCCGCAATCGTCTTATGAGTTTAGAAGCAAATGATATAAATCCATAAGAATGAGCTGAGAGTGGCACAAGGTGGTGTCCTATCCCCACTTCTATTTAATTTCTACATCTCAAGACTCCCTCCTCCACCAGAGTGTGTTTGCTATGCGGACGATTTCACGATAAAGGCAACTGGCCCTTCCGTCGATGAGACTGTTTCAAAATAAATTGCTAATTCACGATCTTATCCGGCTTACTTTAATATAGAGAAATTTCAGAAAGGATATAAACGTTTTATTTTGCAATTACGATTGATTGCCTGCAAAAATAGCAGAAACTCGAAAGTGGGCGGTGCCACGCCCACAAAATCCCTAAATTTATCTGTGGTCGAGTTTTTTTTTAAAGGAGTTCATTAGTGTGATAAATTGATATTAATATATTTACGTCTACTCCGACCCTTTCTCTAGACAACAAATTCTCCATAAGAATCATGAACGGTGAACGTACAACCTCTAAATGGCTCCAAACTTAATGGCAAGGTAGGCATCAACATTTACTCTGAACACCTCTTTCTTTCTTTAAGCATTAAGCTACTGAGCCACTGCAGCGTCTTCTAAGCCAAAGTAATGGCAATAAATGAAGCCACAAGTTGATTACTTTCAGTCAGGCAGTGATCAAATCCTTTCAGGGCAAAAGTACGGCAACGAAAAAAGGAATGGACAGACAGGCGCTAAACGAATTAGCCTCGCTGTGCACCACAATAGTGATGTGGGTCCCAGGACACAGTGGTATACCAGTGAACTGCGTCGCTGACGAGATGCCGAGCACAGTCTTTGCACTGAAGTAGTGAAGCCAATTAAAGCACATTGGTACTCCTGTACCCATGAGTAGGCACAGACTTTTGCTCGATTTTCAAGAGAAAAAGCTAATGCGAGGTGAGCACTGGAACCTTTATTTGAGGTGTCCAGGAAGACTTGGCCTCGCATAAATGTAAGCCGCACAAGGAACCCCAATCGCCTGGGTCCCTTGATCAGAATACTAATGGCGCACGGACTGGGGGAAGTAAAATTACTTCTGTGGCAGCTGGCGAGACGAGGAGGATACAGAGAGTGTTGAATACTTCCTTCGCAGGAGCTCTGCGCTCTCCAAAACTTGGAAGGAATGTCTGAGCTAGGCTCTGATGAAATAGGTTTTGCGAAGCTAGAGGAGGATGAGCATGAGAACAAACCAGTGGTTATATAACGGGCCCGAGAGGCAATCACTAAATTTGTTACACAGTGTACTTATTTTAGACAAATAACTCATAAAAAGTCTTCCACAAACCCTTGCATTAAATTCAAGACACACAATTTTTGTTAAATTTTCGGAAAAGGGTTTTTTCCCCCTAATTCCCGATTGTGAGATGTATTCGAAGTATTTATACATGTTTATATGGCTTACAATATGTGTAACAGTCGACACAGTTTTTTAATTTTGTTACACAGTGTAATTTTTTTATACATATAATTGAAGAACTCTTCAACAAACCCTTGCATTTATTTCGTGAACATTCTGTCTAAATTAAAAAAAACGTTTGAGTTTCGTGCCCTTTAGCTGGTTTGTAACCAAATTGGCCCCAATGGCCTGACTGTATGCCGTTAGGCGAACAAACCTAATGTACCTTGTGTTAGTGGCACTACTAGGTATAATTACCATATCCTATAGGGTTTGATAAGCTGCGTGATGAGGTGGTAGTATGCTGGCCTACCACACCGAAGCTTCGACGTTCAAGTGCCGGTGCAGATACCATCAAAATGCTTGGAAAAGTTTTTGAAAGGGATCGCCCAGCGACAGTGGTCAACAACCACTCCGTATATATTTCTGCCATGAAAAAGTTTCTCAACAAAAATTCATCTGCCTTAACAGGAGTCGGTCGAAGTCGGCATAAAAGATGTAGGTCCCTCCATTGTGTAGGACAAATTAGGAGCGGCACCCTAAAATTTATTATAATAATTAACTGATTTGATTCTAATGGAGGTTGTAGTACAAAACATTTTTCGGCTCGGTAGGGTCTGTCCAGAAAAGTTACGCTTCCCTTTTCCGCTGTTTGAGCATGCCCTTTGAAGATACTAATTTGTCTCTTTTATGCCTGGAAGGGTAGTGTCGGACAGATCCCCGTTGTTCTCCTACGGGTACTGTCGGACAAGAACCTATAAGTAGGCTACAGAAGTTAATAAAATCGACGAAATAGTTGGGATCAGTTGTACCCCACTGTAGACGAAAGATATTGATCGCGGATCAGGTAGTTAATTTGCTTATACCTATGGAATGAAATGCAAAAAAATTAGCTAATGTAAATTAAATTAAATAATAATATAAAAAAGTAAAATAAAATAAAATCAGATAAAATAATATAAAATAAAATAAAATAATATGAAATGAAACGAAATAAAATAAAATAAAAGGAAATGAAACGAAAAAAAAAAAAAAAAAATAAAATAAAATAAAAAAAATGAAATGAAACGAAATAAAATAAAATAAAAAGAAAAGAAAAGAAAAGAAAAGAAAAGAAAAGAAAAAAGAAGAAAAGAAAAGAAAAGAAAAGAAAAGAGAAGAAAAGAGAAGAAAAGAAAATAAAATAAAAGAAAAGAAAAGAACTATGATAACGAGAAGGAAAGGAAACGAAACTAATGGAAGGGAAAGGAAGGGAAAGGAAAGGAAAGGAAGGGAAAGAAAAGAAAAGAAAATAAAATATCAATTAACAAACAAACATAAAAATTCGAGCTTTGCTCCAACAACAATCACCATAACTATAATTGTTACAGGTACAGTGCGGGTGCATAACAAATAACACGGAAGTGTTGGTATGCATAAAAGCCCTTCTGTATCTAAAACTGTTCTATGAACGCGCCTAAAAATATTTCCACTTTCCTTGAGTTGACATATAAAATATATGTACCAAAGAATGTATAAAAGGAATAAGCAAATGGCACATTAGAGGAAAAATGCATCGTGACGCTACAGGGCATCATAGCTTAGTTGTTAGAGTACTCTAACAGCGGCTTTGGTGCAGACACTTGGGTTCATATCTCAGTGTCCGAGAAGGGGTCTGATGAGAAGTTGGGCACTTCGAAACATGTCATCCCATACCATCGCTGTGCATAACGTTGTAATTTTTCCTCTAATATCAATTAACAAACAAACATAAAAATTCGAGCTTTGCTCCAACAACAATCAAAATAAAATAAAATAAAAAGAAAAGGAAAGGAAAGAAAAGAAAAGAAAAAAAAAGAAAAGAAAAGAAAAGGAAAGGAAAGGAAAGGAAAGGAAATTAAAGGAAAGGGAATAAAAGAAAAGAATAGAAAAGAAAAGAAAAGTAAGGGAAAGGAAGGGAAAGGAAAGGAAAGGAAGGGAAAGGAAGGGAAATAAAAGAAAAGAAAAGAAAAAAAAGAAAAGAAAAGAAAAGAAAAGAAAGGGAAGGAAAAGAAACAATAAAATATAATACAATGCAATAAATTCGAAATAGATATTGTTGAAGAAAGAGAAAAGCAAATAAAGTAAAAATATATTGAAGTAAAGGAACAGCATAGAAGAGAAGGTCAAGAAAACTAAGGAAGGGGAAGCTAATAACTAAAATAAAAAAAAGTTTTGCGGTTAAGACCTAATTTAATTAAATATATGTACAGGATACTCATCTTTACATATATAAAACTCCACGAGCACTTGGTACTCACGGCTTGTTTCTCTTTTTAATAAATTTGACTTGAGAACAAACAGTTATTTACTTGCCTTAAAATGTATTTAAGCTCTTGTGAAAACTTTTAAGAAACTTGTACTTCTGCTGGTGAGTCACAGCTTGTCACAGTCCCATGCAAATAAGAACAATTATCGTAAAGTTACAAAAGTTAAGCGAATGGGCGCGCATAAAATGAAGGTGGATTACAAGAACATTATTCGATACTAAATGACCTATATTTGTACATATCAGCAAATGAACTTTACTGTTTCCGAATATGTATACTGTTGTACTTAAATGGAATATCAAGCTTCATTTATGTAGCTTTTCGACTTTCACAAAGCTTGCGCGACTACCAAATACACGTCTACACGAGCAAAGTAAAAGTATTTAAGCACTGCCAGTTCTCAGCTTTTAAAGCGCCACACTTTTTCAAGTTATCTTCATGCTTTTGAACAACTTTGTGTTAATTTTGTATTTGTAAAGCATAAGATATTAAATTTGTTAGCTGCAATTTTAATGATAAGCAGCTATCACAAAAGCCAAATTTAATCAATTAAAATAATTTATTGCGATAAAAAGCATTTCATTGAAATATAGTGCTTAGCAACTTTATGCTGCATGAATTTTCCTGTTTATTAAGCAGCACGAACAAGCTTTGTTGTTGTTTCAAGCACCTGAGAAACCACAATGTTTAATCATATTAAATTTAACATTTATACGCACATACATACATACATAGTACATATTGAAAAAGTATTCCTGATATGTTGCAGCTGCGAGTTCTGTCTATTTGTTTAAATGTATTAATTAAAAATTACAATAATGTTAACCACAATTTTTATTGTGTTAAGTGGTTAGCTTTATCTATTTTTATTACATTTTGCACATAAAGAGACAATTTTGAAATACCATTTTTGAAAGTACTTTGCCTAACAACCTTACTGCGGCCTACAACAGTGTTCATATGAATTCTATGTAAATAAATTAAAATACATAGATATGTTTAAAATGTGAGTCAAATCCGAAGCATGATCATACACCGCCAGGCGATTTTCCCCTTGGACCATAAATTTACCTAGAACTTTTCTCTCGAATACTCCAAGTAGCAATCCCTCTTCTTTTGGCACAGTCCATGATTCCGAGCGATGCTATTAAGAATTTGTTTGTATGATGTGTGGCTTACTTGGCAGCACTGCAAAATCTGCCATCAGAAATGAGGAGCCAGAAAGCAAAAAAACCCATCAAAACAACTATATTAATCTGTTAAAATTTTTCCTTACTTTGAAAGTTCAATTTTTGAAATTCTTAATAAGTTAAAAGAATTTTGAGAAAAGACGAACATACTTGTATATTCTGTGAAACTGTATAGCTGCCAGATTTTAAGGAATTTAATTGCCCTATAAATTGAATTGAATTATTATTTTCATATTTATAAAAAAATCCTGTACTTTTTACACTTTTTGGTGTTGTCGTTTTTTTTTTAATTTTATATTTTATGAGGAAATGTGTATTTATAAATTTTTTTTTTAAATTTTATTTTGTTTTTTTATTTCTAATTAAATAAATCTATATAATGTACTAGTTGTTACTTATTCTATAATTTTTATTTATTAGCACTCCAAACAACAATTCATTTAAATTGTCGGTATAAAAAATTTAAATTTTTTTGAATTTTTACTTTAATTTTATTTTAAATATATCTGGGCCTCACACTTATTTTCTAATATGGTTCATATAGGCCTACGGGGGAATCAAGCACCCGAAAATAAATTCTGGAGCGATTTTTGTAAACGAGGTGTGTTCAAAAAGTATCGCGAATTTTGTGTTTTCAAAAATTATTTATTTATTCCTGAATATCTATTTTGTCCCCTTCAAAGTAATCCCCATGAGATATTATACACTTGTGCCAACGGTTTTTCCAATCTTCGAAGCACTTCAAAAAATCATTTTTTTGTATCTTGTTCAGCTCCTCCTTCGATGCCGTCTTTATCTCGTCAAGAGAAGCGTAACGTCGTCCTTTCATGGGCCTCTTCAATTTAGGGAACAAGAAAAAGTCACAGGGGGTCAGATCTGGGGAATACGGTGGCTGCGGCATCATTAGTGTGTTGTTTTTGGCCAAAAAGTCGCGCACAAGCAACGATGCGTGAGCAGGGGCGTTATCGTGGTGCAAAAGCCAATTTTTGTTCTTCCACAAATCCGGGCGTTTCTGGCGAATTGCTTCGCGAAAATTGCGCATAACTTGCAGGTAATATTCCTTATTGACCGTTCTTCCCTGTGGCAAGAACTCATGATGCACCACGCCCCTGCAATCGAGAAAACTGTCAGCAAAACTTTCACATTCGACCGAACTTGGCGCGCTTTTTTCGGTCTTGGTTCGTGCGGCAGCTTCCATTGAGATGATTGAGCTTTGGTTTCCACGTCATAACCATAAACCCACGATTCGTCACTAGTTATGACCCTCTGGAGCAAATTTGGGTCGTCGCGGACACAGTTTAACATCTCATTAGCAATGTTCATGCGATGCTGTTTTTGGTCACAATTGAGCAATTTTGGTAAAAAAATAGGTAAAAATCGAAGACGATCCAAAACACGTGCAAGCAAAGCAGCTGTCAACAATTAACTGAACATTCAAAATGGCCGAGCTTGTCGGCATAAGTGAGAGACATGAGTACCAACATAACGCCACAAAAAATTCGAAATTCGAATATACGTAACCAGCGAAAATTCAAAATTCGCGATACTTTTTGAACACACCTCGTACTACTCGTGGTGTGGAAATTGCAAAATACCCAAAATTTTACTCACCATACTACCACTATTGGAGAATGTTATAAAATAAAAAGTTTCGCTTCAAGTCATCTTTGCAACAAGACAGAGGACTTTACTTCTAAAGTGCCTACTCACAAAGAAGTAGCTCTTGTTGGCAAGCGTGATTCTCCGTTGAATTTTTCAGCTGACATAATTTTCGCTGTTTTGGTTTCTAAATAGACGAAGTCGCTCACAACTCCGAATCCGTGTTGCCGTTTTGGTTATTTTTAACAAAAATTGATAATTTTTCTAACTTTATAACGTTTTTGGTAATGTTGTAATTTTTTCCATGTAAAATACCCCGCAAATGCTGGAAGAATGGCATTTCAGAAAAAGTAGCTTAAGTTATGACAGAAAAATTAAAAGTTATATTTTTGAAAAAGTTTTAGTGGTTTAAGAAAATACTTTTTAAAGCATATTTAGTTAAAGAGAATCAGAGGTTTTGTTTATTTTTTTTCACAATTCCATCAAGATGCAATATTTCTAGATTATTTTCTTTTTTGTAAAATAGTAGTTTTTTGGTAATTTATTTTTTAATTTTTGGTTACTTCTATTTTATTGCTGTGGCAACACTGCTTCGAATCCGCCGAGACGAAGACGCGAGAGAAATAAGATCTTATCAGCATATGCCTGCAATTCCGCTCGGTTCACTTTTTCTGCTCGAATTATCATCTGCAACGTAAAGCTTAGGAAGGCGGATGTTATAGAGTCGCCTTTCATAAGCCTCGTTTTGGTTTCAAATGGTACCAACACGCTAAATAGACCGATTCTTCGAATCTATCAGCGCCACCTATCGGCTTATATCAGATTTACCTGTATGTTTTTTTGTAACCGACTCCCTTTAACTTTGACCCATATTTAACTGTCAGCTTTAACTTAAGCATAATCTATTTCTTAAGATCTTCGGCGTAGCCAGGAGGGTCAGGGATGAAAAAACGCTTTAAGCGGTGAAATTAAATTTAAGGATTTTAGTCTTAGCAAGAACCAATTAAAATACAACAACTTTATGAGTTCATAGGGTACAATTTCACTATATTGGAAGTTGGTGGAATTACTATATCAATTTATGAAAATTGATTACTACATACCAGTGTTGTCGCGAATATTCGCATTCGCATTTGCGAATATTCGTATGTTTTTGGACATTCGCATTCGCATGCGCAAAACTTCTGCGAATATGAATATCAGAAAAAAAGTAATTTGAAGATAATACCTGGTTAATAAGACCATTTATTTGCCATGTTTCTTAATGCGTGTAAACGTAACTCAACTAATAATATATGATCAAACTAAAAATATATTCTTCAACGATAAACTATAAATATATGTACTCTAAACAAACAAACAAAAAATTGTAGACGCTCAAAAAAAAAAAAACTTCGCTCTTAGAAAATTACAATGAATTATTCTTTTTAACATATTTTTCCATTTAATAATTAAACTTCAGTAGAGGAATATTAAACTTTACAAATGGAGGCTTCGAATTTTAGTATTTGCCATGGGTTTTCATCCTATGTTTATTGCAACATGAATAGTCATGGGCGGTTTATTTTGCTTTAAGTTTCGAATACTCAATTTGAATAAATGTGAATATTATCTTTTGGTGGGTAAAAGGAAATTACTTTGGAAAAGTCGTTTAAAAACCAATATTTAAAGTTGTTTTTAGTAGTTTTTTGTAAAGGTGGGCAATTATTATGCTATTGCTATTGTTTTAATTTGATAAAAAATTTCCTAAATTTTGCAAGCAATTGGGGACAATATTCGAACACTGTGAACAAAGTTGCATAACCAAAACAACGATAACAATAGTCACTGGTGGTAGCTCTTATTCTATGTCTATCACTGTGCAGTCACAGTCACGGATCAATATCGCTGCGAATAAAATATCATAGTCACAAGCCAAACTGTTTTTCAGAAATCGCGGGATCATCTATCTCTAGTTTCAACAGAGCGCTGTCAAGATACACATTTTTATACCACTTTGGTGCCACTCTTCGGAAAATTAAGGTGCTACAACTGCTTTATTTTCAATTATTTGTGAGTTTTATGTCCTCAGGTTCAATATTGCATTATTTAAATTTATTTGTTTTAATATTGAATGCAAACCACCCTGTGTTGGTTTGTGTGTGTGGGGCTTCGGAGTAAGTTCCGCTACTTGTAGACATATACCCTGGCAAGGAGCGCCAGAAACACTAGATTGTTACAAACTCATCGTAGACAAAATAAAAATCGGCAACACTTAATACTTCGGCCTACAACTGCTAAGGCGCTGTAAAAAATGTCGAGAGGGGTACCCAGGAGTCTTGGCAGCTTGTCGATTCGCGAACAAAATACAAACGAAACGCACGTCGATCGAACGAGACTGCACATCTATACACAATTGGCGACAAATTTGAACAAAAACTGAATATTCGCATTAGTGGATATTCGCATTCGCGAATATTCAAAAAGTGGCATTCGTTACATCACTGCTACATACAAGGTGGCGCAAAAGTAAGCTTCCGATGTTCAGCATATCGGTTGTGGCACGTGCAGTGTGTGCTGTTGCACCGTCTTGTTGGAACCACATGTTTTCCAATCCCAATTCATCAAGTTGCGGCAAAAAGAACTCGTTGATCATTGCTCTGTAGCGCTCACCATTCACAGTAACCGTTTGGCCTCGACCGATTATTGGTCAAATAAATAGTCAGCAATATTCCGCGTTCTGGAGCAGTGTAGCGTAACATTGTTTATTAACGTGTATTTCGCATGTGTTTACTACACAAATGTCAAAACAGAACTGACTTTAGGGGCCAATCGCAAAATTTATAGCATTTTCTGATAGGAGGATTACTTTTGCGCAGTAACCGTTCTTCACCGACCGATTATTGGTCAAATAAATAGTCAGCAATATTCCGCGTTCTGGAGCAGTGTAGCCTAACATTGTTTATTAACGTGTATTTCGCGTGTGTTTACTACACAAATGTCAAAACAGAACTGACTTTAGGGGCCAATCGCAAAATTTATAGCATTTTCTGATAGGAGGATTACTTTTGCGCAGTAACCGTTCTTCACCGACCGATTATTGGTCAAATAAATAGTCAGCAATATTCCGCGTTCTGGAGCAGTGTAGCGTAACATTGTTTATTAACGTGTATTTCGCATGTGTTTACTACACAAATGTCAAAACAGAACTGACTTTAGGGGCCAATCGCAAAATTTATAGCATTTTCTGATAGGAGGATTACTTTTGCGCCACCTTGTACATCTTACCTGAATTTTATAATGTATAAATGGACAAAACACTGCCAATTACCAAAGTGATTTTATGAAAATCAATTTACCCAAATCATTTTATTTGACACTTTGACAGTTAAATAATTAGTAAAATTTAGAATATAGCAATTACATACAGGGTGGCTGATGAATTTTGCTACATTAAGAAACTCAAATAATTTTTTTTTCAGTGTGTGGAATTCATTTTTCTTTTATTCATGTTAAAGCTCATTAAATTTTATTAAATATAGCTTATTAGTTTTAAAAATAATGGAATTTAAATGCCCCCCCTGCTCGTCGATGCATGTGCGGCATCTTACCAAAAAGTTGTTCATTACTTCTTGGAGAGTTGAGACAGGAATAGCCGCAATTGTTTCTCGAATGGATTGCCTTAGTTCATTCAAATTTGTTGGTTTTGCTTTGAAGACTTCCTGTTTGCAATAACCCCACAAGAAAAAGTCAGGTGCAGTAAGGTCAGGCGACCTGGGTGGCCAACGGAATGTGGAGTTTCTGGATATCAGCTTATTGGGAAATTTTCGTCGCAATTCTGTCATAACAGGTTTGGTTATATGAGGAGCTGCACCATCTTGCTGAAACCACACAGAGTTGAAAGAAATTCTCATTCGGCGTAATTCTGGATAGAAAAACTCTCTCAACATGCTCAAGTAACGATCTCCAGTAACCGTAACGGTGTGACCGTTTTCTTCGAAGAAGTAGGGCCCAACAATGCAGCGTGATGAGACTGCACAACACACTGTGACACGAAGTGGATGCAATTCCGTCTCATGGAGCATCTGTGGGTTGGAAGCACTCCATATTCGACAATTTTGTTTGTTTATGTTGCGTTTAAATCGAAATGGGCCTCGTCAGGCATGAAAAGACAGTTCAACATGTTTCCATCCTCTTCCACCATTTGAAGCATATTCTGGCAAAATTCCAAGCGAATCGGCAAGTCTGCAGCGTTCAGTTTGTTGGCCATTTGAATTTTATATGGGAATAAGTCCAAATCTTTGTGCATAATTGACTGTAATGACTGTCTGCTTACACCCATTTGAGCAGATAAGCTTCTTGTCGAAACACGTGGATTGTTTTGTATGGCAGCAGCTACAGCAGCGATTGTTTCCTCCGTTCGAACTGAAGGGTTTCGATGGTAAGGTCTTCTGTTGACTGTCCCATGCTCGGCAAAATTGTTTACAAGTTTTATTATGGTCCATCTGCTCGGAGGATTGCCGCCAAACGTGCGCCTATACTCTCTTTGAACCGAAACTACGGACTCCAGTGCGTGATAGCGGCGGACAATCCAAATTCTTGTTTCAGTGTCCCAGTTATCCATTTTTGTTAAATGTAAAAGTCAATCTGCAAAATAAAAAAAAATTAACCAGATTCATTAAATAGAAAAAAAGTTATTTAATTTTTTTTTGGTAGCGGCTTTCATCAGCCACCCTGTATTATAAACATAGGTAATAAATTCTAACAAGTAAGGAAAAGGCTGTCTTCGAATCTTCTCTCATGAATACGCATCACGGTTTTAAGTGTCCGATCCTTACTCACAATTAGTAAAAACTCTGCAAAAACTGATAATTTAAAGATACATAGCCCAAACCCCATTTATCGGAACAATCGATTGTATGGGATCTATATGTCATGTAAGTCCGATCTAGCTGATTTTAACTACATACATTGCATACATAATAAGTACCAAAGCTGCAAAATTTTACTTTCCTAGCTTTTTAATTGCAAAAAATTATAGCCCAAAACCCATTTATCGAAACTATCGATTGTATGGGAGCTACAGGTTGTCCGATCTTGCTAATTCCGACAAATGATTAATCTCATGCAAAATGGCGGTTCCATACCAAATTTCATCAAGATATCTCAAAAACTGAGGGACTAGTTTGCGTACAACAGACAGACGGACATGGCTAAATCGACTCAGCTCATCGCCCTGATCATTTCGGTATACTTATTGGTCTATCTCTTCTTCTTCTCATACTTACAAACATCAGACCAAAGTTATAATACCATTTCATGTTCATGAAAGGTGGGGTAAACGCACCAGTTTCCGGACACTTAACGTTTTCCTCAACTTTGACTTTGACTCATTTCCTCACTATAAACGCTACCGCGGAAAGATATACTGTTAATAATAGCATAAATATTGCTCAATAGTATGACGTCTTTATAATTTAAAAATGTAATGTTAATATTATTAAAGTAAGAACTAAAAACTTCGATTTGCTCTAGTTTCCGGACAGTAAAATTTAGTTTCCGGACACTTTGGTTTTAGTTTCCGGACACTCGAAATTTGTATGAAATTTATGTACACACTATATTTTTGTAAAGTATTTCTGAAACATGAACGACTTTGAATACAATAAATACGTCTTAATCATACTCACATCTCTCTGGATGGACATCTCACTGATTTGGATACTTTTCTATCGGTGGTTCGAGGGATCAGCCAAACGTATGGCGTACGCAGTTGATGTTTTATTTGTCATAATTGGTAGAGCTTTTCCAACAATTAGCTATATGAAGGTCCGGGAACTTCAGGAGGTCCTTGTTTGGGCATCCGACGTTGGGTTAATCGCAAATGCCGGTTTACATAGTCATGGCGGGTTGCACGTGAGTCTTCTCACCCTCTTGATTGTGGAGCTAATAGTCATTATGGAATCTTCGAAGTTTCCTGTATTAGCTATTGAAGGTTCTAGGTTTGACGAAAATCCCTGGTATCATGTTTACACCGAAACCACAATAATTTGCGGTCCATATAAACCAAATGAGCCGAAATCAAACTTTTAATCTTGTTTTACCAACATTTTCATTTTACCGAAGTGCGTACGTATGTTGATTGCAGATACGTATGCACATATATATTTATTTTAATATTTGTTTGAGCAGTGACCGTTTTTTATTGTTTTTTAATTGATTATAGAGAAAATTTACAACGATTTATACAGTGATAGTTGGGGTGACATGCTTTGATGTTGTATTTAGTTGACCTTACAAAATGTATTACCATTAATGCCCGACTTTTCTGATTTTTCTTCTACCATTTCCTCGACAAATGAAAAAAATACTCCTACTTTTTTCGTTCGCAAAAGAAACCCAGAAAATGTAAGTGTCAAAAGTAAACGTCAGCTAGAGAGCTAACCTTCTTGTAATTGAATCATGGTCAGTGTTATCATCATCAGCGCACATAAACACTCAAACAATAGCAAAATATTCGCATAATTTGTTGATGCGAAAACGAATGCAAATATTCTCAACATGCCTAGTCAGAACGGTGCCACAAGCTCATTCCGTGTGTATGAAAGCACATCTCTGCCGAAAGCAACGATCTCGCTTGACTACTCATTTATTTATAGAATTTTTTTTGACGCGCTGCAAAGCTAAAAGCATAAAATAAATAAATTTTTCGTGCTCAGTTGGTGGTGCATACTCGTACTATCTGCTATTCTTTTGTGTGCAAACAGAATATAGCCGCATTTGGACCGCCGAAAGTCAACATGGCCCATTAGCTCAGTTGGTTAGAGCGTCGTGCTAATAACGCGAAGGTCGCGGGTTCGATCCCCTCATGGGCCAACTTTTATTTTTTTTTTAATTTTAATTTTTTTTTAATTTAGTAATGGTTTTCAATAATTTATGGTTTGCACGTTAGATATTTCCTAGCATTGCTATCACTTTTAGCTCTTTTCTATTATATCTCATTTGCAAATGCACAGAACACAGTACTTCTGATTGAGTGACAAGTTCATTAGAACTACAATGTGTGCCCAGATTTATTATAGTTAATATTCCAGAAAATTAAATATCCACAAATACTGTCCAAAAGAAGCTCATGGTACATCTGTAATTAATTTATGTTCATTGCATTAGTCGTCAAAGCAGCAAAAGCCTCAACCTAAGGATTAAAACCAATGTTAAAAAGCTGTGCTTGACATTGATAAACGGCTAATTCATTTGTGCTCATATTTGGTGTGATATAATTTTAGTCACTTATGGCTTGTAATATGTTAATGGGCTTGTAATGGGAAATACATTTTTAGAATAATAAGCAGTTCGAAGAAGTACTTGGTTGAGAATAAAAGAGACGAGTGGGTAGATAGCGCTATAGAAGCATGATAAAGATGTTATCCTTGAAGGGGAAAAAGTAAAATAAAGCAATATAGTCCTCTCAGAGGTCACACTCTAATAATAATAATAATAAAAATAAGTCTCACATCACAACTATTCTGATGTATATGTAGTGGACCCTATCAAAAGCGGATGAGATGTTCCTTTGGAGCCTTCGAGAGACCATTTCTCTGGAAGAATTATGATCTTCCTAACAACCCAACGGAGAGTATCGATAAAAATTAATTGATTAGGCCTACTAGGTTTCCGGATGTTTTCGATCGGGTACGGGCGCTTAGGGTATGCCCCGGGCGAGGTATATATAGATAAATGGATATATTGGTGAGGACAGCACTGCTAAAAGAGGTCTATTGTGGGCTCATCTTGTACATAATACCTCATGCAAGCCGACCTCTCTTAGGAAGCTTATTATTGATAATGGCTTGAGGGTTTGCGTTATTGTGTGCTTTGGCCATGGCGAGCCCAGGATTTTTGCCCTTATTCTGGCAATTGCGTCACTTGTCAGAAGGATGTGCTTTGTGTCGCCGATGCTGTATGGCAGAAGCGGCATGTGTAGTCTGACTTTGTTTACCGTTTGTGCATACGACTGTTGAGTCTGCACGACCTCTAGGATTCTTGTCCGAACTGTCAAACTCTTCATTATGGGAGTTTGTGTTGCAGGGGGACCATGTTGTGGAGGGACCATGTTTCTGCCACCCGAAAAGTAGGCCTCCGCAAACACAATCTTGGTGAGTTGCCCGTCCACCTCCACCTATGCTAACAATTTTTTTGATTATTTTTTTGATTGTTTTTAACTTTTTTTGATCATTTTAGGTTTTTTTCCGCATGTGCTTATGTTCACTGCAAAAACACCAAAAAGTAGTCAAAAGTCATCAAAAAATCAAATTTGTTTTTTTTTAAATTTCTTTTATTTTTTAAAATGATCATAAGTAGGCTTTGCCAAAAAATAATCAATCAAACCGGTAATCATTACGACTACTAATCATTACTTAACAGGTCTGGTATGATGTGTGTTGCTAATTTGTATTGCTTCGTGTTTGGTTTTGCTTTGTTTATTGCGTTTAATTTGTTTCGTAAGTTTTTTTCTTCGTCTGTTTTGTTTGGTTCGTATGTTTTGTGTTGTCGTTTTTTTTGTTTATTTTGCCGTTTTTGTTTGTTTTGTCGGTTTGGTTTGATATTCTTATATATATTTTTCGTAATAGAGCTTTTTCGTTTCACTTTATTTTATTATGTTTGTTTTGTTCAATTCATACGAGGTGTGTTCAAAAAGTATCGCGAATTTTGAATTTTCGATATTCGAATTTCGAATTTTTTGTGGCGTTATGTTGGTACTCATGTCTCTCACTTATGCCGACAAGCTCGGCCGTTTTGAATGTTCAGTTAATTGTTGACAGCTGCTTTGCTTGCACGTGTTTTGGATCGTCTTCGATTTTTACGCGAAATTCGTACCAAAATTGCTCAATTGTGACCAAAAACAGCATCGCATGAACATTGCTAATGAGATGTTAAACTCTGTCCGCGACGACCCAAATTTGCTCCAGAGGGTCATAACTGGTGACGAATCGTGGGTTTATGGTTATGACGTGGAAACCAAAGCTCAATCATCTCAATGGAAGCTGCGGCACGAACCAAGACCGAAAAAAGCGCGCCAAGTTCGGTCGAATGTGAAAGTTTTGCTGACAGTTTTCTTCGATTGCAGGGTCGTGGTGCATCATGAGTTCTTGCCACAGGGAAGAACGGTCAATAAGGAATATTACCTGCAAGTTATGCGCAATTTGCGCGAAGCAATCCGCCAGAAACGCCCGGATTTGTGGAAGAACAAAAATTGGCTTTTGCACCACGATAACGCCCTTGCTCACGCATCGTTGCTTGTGCGCGACTTTTTGGCCAAAACAACACACTAATGATGCCGCAGCCACCGTATTCCCCAGATCTGGCCCCCTGTGACTTTTTCTTGTTCCCTAAACTGAAGAGGCCCATGAAAGGACGACGTTACGCTTCTCTTGACGAGATAAAGACGTCATCGAAGGAGGAGCTGAACAAGATACAAAAAAATTATTTTCTGAAGTGCCTCGAAGATTGGAAAAACCATTGGCACAAGTGTATAATATCTCATGGGGATTACTTTGAAGGGGACAAAATAGATATTCATGAATAAATAAATAATTTTTGAAAAAACACAAAATTCGCGATACTTTTTGAACACACCTCGTATATTTTGTTTGTTGTGTATGTTTCGTTTGTTTGGTTTCTTTTGTCTCTTTTGTTTGTTTTGTCGGTTTGGTTTGATACTATTACTTATATTTTTTTAGTTCAGATGTTTTCTTTTTCTTCTTGATAATTGGTTTCCCGAGGTGCAACATTCAATCGTTAGCCCTACCATGCAGTTTAGTTTTCATAATAAAGTGATTGCATTTAATAATCGTCAGTTTTCGATTACCCATATGATAGAAATCGATTATAAGTACAAGGTGGCGCAAAAGTAAGCTTCCGATGTTCAGCATATCGGTTGTGGCACGTGCAGTGTGTGCTATTGCACCGTCTTGTTGGAACCACATGTTTTCCAATCCCAATTCATCAAGTTGCGGCAAAAAGAACTCGTTGATCATTGCTCTGTAGCGCTCACCATTCACAGTAACCGTTTGGCCCCGTCCGATTATTCCGCGTTCTGGAGCAGTGTAGCGTAACATTGTTTATTAACGTGTATATCGCATGTGTTTACTACACAAATGTCAAAACAGAACTGACTTTAGGGGCCAATCGCAAAATTTATAGCATTTTCTGATAGGAGGATTACTTTTGCGCCACCCTGTATATGTACTGTCTTTAAGTTTACCACTGGTAGCTTCCAGCCCTTTTTGGCTCCTTTTCCCCAATTTAATCCATACTCAGTATTTGTCCTAATAAATAAAATAGAAGAAAATTACTAATTTGATTTCCCTTTTCTCCACCATTACTTTCATCTTTGCAGTAAATCAACCCCAACAATATGGCAGCATCTGTTCTCTTTGCTTGTGGTCTGAACGAACAAAAGTTACCGAGCTTCGTGCATATCAGCGAAGAGTCGAACGTTGACGGTAGTTTTCTTATTAGTTCCATACTTGGCCAACGTCTCCGCATATCCAACGCTGGTACTGTGCTCGTCTGCTTGCAACACAACTATCAACATTACTTCCATGCTGGCATGCGTCTCGGCTATAATGCAAATATTTTCAATGGCAAAACCTTACATGTCGTAGATCCATTAACAGAAATGGCGCGTAATGGCATCACTTGCAAATGGCTGAGAGATGAACGTCTGGTAACCATCACACTACTTGACGCTATACGTGATCGTATTAATACGAGCGTAACACAACGCAACAGTACGACCGTATTGATTGATAATTTGGCTATTTTATTGAATTTGGGCGCTACCAAAGAAGATATCATTCTACTGTGCCACGATTTGGCTGACTTACCTAAACAATACGAGAATTTGACGGTAATCACTAAGATGAGCAATTGCGATTTATATGAACCGTTGGATAACAATGTGGCAAAACTGGGAACTTTACGTATACGTGCTGCGCAATTGAAGAGTGGCGTGTCACGTGATGTGGATGGTAGATTGCTGATCGAGCGCGAAATAATTGAGAATGGCGAACAAAAAACTATAAAAAAGAGATATGACGTACCAGTAAAGGGAAGTAAAGAAAATGAAGCAAAAGAAAAAGAGAAAGAGCTATCGCAAGAACACGAGCAGAAGATGGTACACTTGCCAGAGAAGCGGCCATTGGAAGAAGCGCCGGAGCAAGAATTGAAAGAGGCACAGTTAGAGGTCGTAGATACAGAACAATTGAATCAAGAAAACGCAAAAGAAGAGCAAGACAAGAAATCGCTTCAAAAGGAGGAAGTGTTGGTACAAAAGGAGGAAGAAACAAAAGAGCAGGTACCACAGCTACACTCGAAGAAGCGCGAAGATCGGATGAAGTCGAATGAGCCAGAGCAAATGGATACTCTAGAGCACGACGGGTACGTTTTGGAGATTGTGCGCAAACAGGTGCTTTACAAAGTTAACGACAGGAACATAAAGATTTTGAGCCCTGGTGAAGTAGGTGTAAGAATTTAAAACAATGCTAATAGCCATTAAATATTATGTGAAAAGGAGAAAAGCAAAACATAAAATACAAACTATTGCACTCTGTTTATAAACAAGAAATTGAATTTCATATTTAATATAAAGATTGTTATGATATAAAGTAGAAATATTGGTTTTTTTCTTTGCTAGGAAAGTTAGCTTAACCCATACCATGATAACGAGTTCTAGTCAGAGCTTGCTTTTAGATCGACGCAGTCTTGCGTGGCCTCCAATTAAAATTTTTAAATCAAATATTGAAACAAAAATATAATTCCATGTGAAGGGAAAAATGGTACGTCCATCAAGATGTTAAGAAAAATTTAGTGAATTAAGGGATTTGCCCACATAGGTTCTACAAATTTCTACAGAAAAATTTAGAAGCATCATGCCACAAATTGGAGGAGAAGCTCGGCCTTAATCTCCACGAAAATATCGCTCCAAATTGTTACTATTTTTAAAGTTAACTTCTTAGGCGGCGTTGCAAAGTTTTAGAGTGAAATTTGAATTTTTTCGGAGTAAGTCGACACTTTTTATTGGTGCAAGGGAAATAACAAATTGTATCAGAGTATTGTAGTAGCAGTGAGGTTATATAGAATTCAGCAAATAGCTAATTTTATCAGATATAGGCAGGGTTCGTTCATTTCAGGACTTTTTGGCGATCATTTCAGGATCATTTAAGAATTGTTTCGGGACTTTTTCGGAATAGCTTCGGGATCAGTTAGGGACCATTTTTGGGTCTTATCTGGATCATTTGGAATAGTTTCCGAACTTTTTTGGGAATATTTCAGTACTTTTCGGGATTGTTTCCATATTGTTCCGGAACTTTTTCGGGATCATTTCGAAACTGGACTATTTTGGGATAGTTTTAGGTTAATTTCAGGACTATTTCGGACTTTTTTAGGATTATTTCGGATTTGTGTTCGAGACTATTTTGGGATAGTTTCGGGACTTTTTCGTTATCATTACAGGATCATTTTGCTAACATTTCGTAAGCATTTTTGGGTCTTCTTTCCTTTTCCAGGACCTTTAGGGACTCTTCGAGACATTTTTAGAATAATTTATGGATTTTCGGTAGCATTAATTAAGGGTTTATTACAGGATTGTTTTCGAGATTAATTCGGGATTGTTTTTGGGACCATTTCAAAACATTTCGGTACTTCAGGATCAAACAAACCATCCGGAAATGGTCGCGAAAAAGTCCTGAAAACGTTCATTAAATGATCCCGAAAAATTTAACTCCCATCGCGTATCTTACTAGTTTTGGCCATGCCTATATCAAATTTGTTCTTCTCTTCGAGATATTATTCGGTTGAGTTCATTTGTGTTTCAACGTCTTATTACTTTAGTTTTGTATGGAATGTAGACGTGGTTATCAATCGATTTATTGCAAAGTACTGAAAACGGGGACCAGTTTTTATGAAAGTCTATATGCAATTTTAGAAAAGATAATGTTCGATAATAGAGGAAAAAGTGGGGATTGCGAGTATCAACCCAAGCCCACTTAAAATTTATTTCAACTTGGTTAAATTTTCGCTACATTTTGGATTCCAATATATCGTTTTTCCAAATCTACTGAGTTTGGTTTTTGACAGTATTATCAAAATTGGTGCTCCAAGCCTTTCTGGACATCGCCGGAGCTTTTTATAATGTCGTAACAGCGGCGATCGAACACGGCTTGGTTAGTGTGGCAGTCCAGCCGACACTAGTCATCTGTATCTTCCTGGGCCTCGAACGTAGAGGCTGTCAAGTGGTGGCCTATGCTGACGACCTGCCATTCCTTGTCATGGGAAAGTTGTCCGAAGTCATGGGGGACTTATGCATGCCCAACTGCGTTCTCTGACTGGATGGTCCAAATCTTGTGAACCGAGTGCCAACTCAAGCAACTAGTTCTCTTCAAGAGAAGGTACAAGATTCCGGAATTTGAATTACCCCTAATTGCAGGAACACAGCTAGTACTTTTCTGGTCTCGGTATTTTCCCCACAGGAAGCTGTCTTGGAAGCTTAATTTGTACTGCTGCAGGAAGCAATTATCAAACGTTGGGAACTCTCTGCAGGGATAGTGCACTGGCTGTACGATATGGTGGTGAAATGAATTCTCTTTTGTGGACCTAACCTAACCTATTAACGGAGGTTGCTCATTTTTGAAACAGAAAACAGAAAGATTAAAAGAATGGAAAATTTTATTAAAACGCTTGTGTTAGCGCTAAACAATTTCAAATGAAAAGGTTACTTACATCTCTCCTTTAACAAGTACAAGGTGGCGCAAAAGTGATCCTCCTATCAGAAAATGCTATAAATTTTGCGATTGGCCCCTAAAGTCAGTTCTGTTTTGACATTTGTGTAGTAAACACATGCGAAATACACGTTAATAAACAATGTTACGCTACACTGCTCCAGAACGCGGAATATTGCTGACTATTTATTTGACCAATAATCAGTCGGGGCCAAACGGTTACTGTGAATGGTGAGCGCTACAGAGCAATGATCAACGAGTTCTTTTTGCCACAACTTGATGAATTGGGATTGGAAAACATGTGGTTCCAACAAGACGGTGCAACAGCACACACTGCACGTGCCACAACCGATATGCTGAACATCGGAAGCTTACTTTTGCGCCACCTTGTATTTGATGGGCGCACAATTAAGAGAGTACAGACTTACAAACAAATTTAGATGGGCTGAAAAAAACCATTTGGACCAAGTTAAAAAAAAAAAATTACTTAACAATATTTGAGTATGTTTAATCAATAGAAGGAAAGAATAATGACCATCTAGTAGCCGGCGTACCGAGTGCACTTAAGTTGTGGAGGAAATATGTATCCTCATTTCTAAATACAGGAGATGAACCCGATAATCCAACCACTGATGATGGGAAATGAGATACAAATTTAAAAATGTGAAAGCCTTTGTCTATTTTGGAAGCTGCGTTAACATCAAGAATAATGTCAGCCGAGAAATTTAACAGAGAATCACAAGTGCAACTTTGGACTGAGTAGTCAAATTAAGAAGTAAGGCTCTATCTTCTCGAACCAAAATAACGCTTTATAAGTCTCACATTGTAGAAAAAGGCTGAGATGGTCTGTGTAGTATACGAGAACAGAGGCGGTCCGGCTTATAAACTCCTCAGCAGTGAAACGAGCAGTTCTAATCCAAATTATTGAAAGTAATGATAACAAACACTTCGTCTGCAAATGCCAGGCATTAAGCAGGGTCAGACTTGGCTGCCTGAAAGCTCCCTCTCTCGACAACCTTCGTCGGATTGCAGAATATGATATGAGGAATTTGATAGCCTTCTTCAAGTCCTCCAAATGGGTCGAAGAGAAGGAATGGCGATGGGTTTACGTGGTATCACTACGAGCCTTCTGACATTGGCCTAAGTGTGCGGCTGTGGTAACCACTTCAACCTAACCTTATGATAACAAAAATCGGCTTATATAGCCTTCTCCGCCCTGGGGCGCTTATTACAACAGCCACATCTTAAAGCGGGTATATTCCAAGTTCCTCACGCCGATTGCGTTGAAGACACAGTTCTTTCTGGTTTTCACTGTTGAGACACGACTCTACACAATCGCCCACTGTCATAGACATACACTAGGAAGTCAGAATTCCGAGCTTGCGTCATACTGTTGTGCTTGTAGAAGTTGCATTCGCCTAAGGTATTTGACATTCGAAGCTCAATAGATAAAGCTAGTCTAGAAAGATAGCGGTAGCTATTACAGGTAGTCCGACCACCACATGCTCGGTGGAGGAAGCTTTCTATGCTATTACCTACCAGGTAGATTATCTCCAAAGTCCATATTGAGCAGAATAGATTAAAAAAAGTTGAGCTCACGAAAGCACGTCTGTCTATCGCTGGGGAAAACATGAGCCGAAAAGCTTTCTGGAGGGTGACTGGCAGATATCATTGCGCTGGACTTGCCAGTTACAGCTGAGATTTGACTGCTTGGGAAAAACTTATTTTGTTCTATTGCACCGGACTCAACCCTAAGATCCGAGGTGTAGCAGGACACAACAATTTTATCCATTTCAAAATTCTAGCTTGATTTTTACTATAAAACCTCACATTCTCTTTTTATACTTTGCGATAAAATTGCAATGCAGGCTAACGTAACTGGCCTGGGCAAATGTTCTGAATTAAATTGTTGCTGAATAGCCAACACAACTTTAGTTATCTTTAGCTGAAGAGGCTTTCAAATATGGCAAAGGAAGACCTCAGGACAAAAGAAGAGGAAGACAGAGCGTTTACCTCATGCAAATTCGTGTTTGGAAGGGTTACCCAAAATACTGTTTACTTATTTCAATTGTATTATTGTAAGTAACATGCACATTAGGGTGGTTAAAAAATTTATATTTTAAAAAAATGTTTAATTCAGTTTAATTTTATTTGAATTTTATTTTATTGTTTTTATTTTATTTTATTATACTTCATTTTTATTTACACAATGAAAGTGTGTTCTACCATTTATAGTGAAAAGACCTTTAAGCTGATTTTTCTAAACTATTAGTTAAGAAAAACATTTAAAAAGTCCCTTTTTATATTTTTTAAGGGCTGTTAGCTTCTCAAATTATTCCTTCACAACTTAAACTTTTGAAAAACAATTACTTATCCCGATATCCCGGGATTGTAAACATCCAAAAAATGGGTTTCCCTAATACATAAATATCCACTGGCCCATATTTCTAAGTCAGGCACGAGTGAACAAACACTTCAAAGCACCATTTGCTTTCAAAGTCTTCCAAATTCTCGCACTTAACAACTGTCGACTTGCACATGAATTTCATTTGAAAAGCGGAAGAGGATTTACATATATGTATACATACTATCAGCACGTAATCATAACATTTACATATGCGTACGCTTATGCTAATATTGCTGAAAATAAAACATGTAAATTTTCCCCCAAAGTACAAGTTATAACTTATACCTTATGAGGCCTACAAAAAAATTGTTCAAAAATAAGCATCAAAAACCTTTACACATCACTCTAAACTTATGTAATGGGATAAGTCGAAATTCAACTCGGTGCTTTCGGAACCAATTCGATGCTCCATATTTTTATTTCGTGACATATATAACTGAGGCTGTGTTTTGTTAACGCAATAACCTTAATTAATTTGGTTATTTAAATTAATTGTTTTATTTAAAAGTTCGTTAATTCGTTAAGCGCATGTATGTAACTTTGAATGGTTGAAAGGTAATGAGAGACTGAATAAAACAAAATAAAATAAAATAAAATAATATAAAATAAAATAAAATAACATAAAATAAAATAAAATAAAATAAAATAAAATAAAATAAAATAAAATAAAATAAAATAAAATAAAATAAAATAAAATAAAATAACATAAAATAAAATAAAATAAAATAAAATAATAAAATAAAATGAAATGAAATAAAATAAAATAAAATCAAATAACATAAAATAAAATAAAATAAAATAAAATGAAATAAAATAAAATAAAACAAAATAAAATAAAATACAATAAAATAAAATAAAATAAAATGAAATGAAATGAATCAAAATAAAGTAAAATAAAATAAATAAAATCAAATAAAATAAATGAAAATAAAATAAAACAAAATAAAATAAAATACAATAAAATAAATGAAAATAAAATAAAATAAATTAAAATAAAATAAGATAAATAAAGAAAACCGGCGCTCTGATAGTTTAATTGTTAAAACAGCTTCCGGAACGGATCTATGAGAAAAGCCCCATAGTAAGTTTTATAAGTTCTCAATCGATCTCCTCTGACTTCCATACATCTCCCACGCAGACCACATATGCACGTTCGTTTCTTTGTTTAGCGAGTGCGTGCTCAAGTGTCACATAGCAAAACCGGGCAATCTGTGCCATCTGCAAACAGCATTGAATTGAGTACAATGTCATAATTTCTCCAACCGATGACACTGGCGAATGTCAAATGAAAGGACAGCACACTAACTCGTACTTATTAAATTGCAATTTTTATTTATGGTTGCAACTATTTTATCAATATTTGTATTTCTTATTGCTTTTGCTAATGCATAAACACTTCAGCATTTCAAGGTTACTGCAACAAAAACACTCGAATTAAAAAGGAGCTTAGTGTATAATTGAAAGTCAATGTACAGTATTAAAAATATTAAATGCGCACTTAATTCATTTGATATCAATAACGAAATGTTGTTGATTTGTGCTGTCAACATAAAAATTAAAGTCAATTCATATGGTGCTTTACAGTCCCATTGAAGTGTCAATGTCATCTACACATTGGGTACCCGCTTATCATTACATTTAAATGTCAAAATAAATTGCGCTTATTCAGCAGCCATTATGTGAAAATAACGTCGAATATAACTACAATTGTTTAATGTTTTGTTAAAGACACTAGACTCTTTGAAAAATTTACAATGAAACGAGTCGGAAAAAATATCTTAGGGACGTAATCATGGTCATTAGTCCATAGACTGGCAATAAAAAGAATGAGTGCACTTCATTATACCTTTCATGAACATGCAAGTATAAGAAGAAGAAGAGATATACCCACCATTAAGTATACCGAAATAATCAGGTCGATGAGCTGTGTCGATTTAGAGATGTTCGTCTGTTCGTTTGTTCGTCTGTCGTGTCTATTTGAACGCAAACTAGTCCTTCAGTTTTGCAGATATCACGCTAAAATTTGGTATCGGACCACCATTTTATTATGTATTATACATTTTTCGGACCAATACAACTCATAGCCCCATACAACACATTTTCCGATAAACGGGGTTTGGGTTATGTATCTTTCAATTAACGGGGTAAGACCGTGAAAGTTTTTCACAGTTTGTACTTATTGTGTATAAAGATCGGACACTGAAAACCGTGATGCAATTTCATGAAAGGTATGAAGTCTTCGGCGCTGCCGAATATAGCGCTCTTCTTACTTGTTTTTAAGTTCTCTCTTTTCTGTAGGAATTTTTGCGTCAAATAAAAAAAATTATTAACATTAAAAATTATTAAAATTTGTTATTTCTATCAAGCGTGAGAAGAAATAACAGATCGTTTCCATATTGATATACATTTGTTCCAAGACTCTTAATTTTATGTTAACAAGAAATGTCGAGAAAGTAAGTGAGAAGGAAATTTTGAAACGGCTGTAACATAGTGGTCAAATGTTCCCTCTGCCAGTACTGGCTTATGTTCGGAAAATTATGGTCAGGACGAAGGAATAGATGAGATATTTACAGAAGTGAAAGAATACCGATTCATTATCGAGGAAAAACTTGAACAAGGAGAATTTTATGAATGTGGGCCTACATTGCTAGACATATAATCCGAAAATTGGATCTTACCCACTTTGAGGTAAAAAATTCATCTTCTTACTATTGGATAAACAATATAGAATATGTAAGCCTTGGTAAGCCTAACCATGCTTAGGTCAATAAAAAAAATCTTTAGAAATCGTATTCACCTAATACAATGGCCAAAAAATTTCCCAACATAAAAATTTTGTGCTAAAACGGTTCGAGCTATGTAGATTTGGAAGAGCATTTGAAATCGTTTTTTTAGATGCGGCTTAGAATAAAGCACTTAAACAAACAATTTGGTCAAAAAAAAAAAAAATTACATAGGCCATTATATAAATAAAGTTTTTTCAATCCCTGACGCCGATAAAAATATTTACTTAAAAAATTTAGACAGGGCCTAGGCAAAATTTATCATCATTTATTCATCTGAAACTGTATTGATTTTTTACTGAAACCTGGCATCTGAAAAAAGAATAAGTTAGTTCTTTAGAAAAAACTTCAAGAAAGTTAGTTTCTGGCAATTTCCCTAGATGGGGTGATTTTCCACACAGCCGTCATATTTAGCTCTTATTTTTGTCCATTTATTTAAATGGCTGCAAAACTTGTGGCAACACTGTCAGTAATAATCAATTTTTGCAAATGGTTGCACAATTTAAATTAAAGTGAAAACTCGTAGCTCATTTTGAATATACCCAATTGTGCATGTCATCCAAGAACAATCGTCGCATTGGAATATTTGCAGGCAAGTCACTGTTGATTGATACAAATTGGAAGTTCTGAAGGACATTGTCTATTTAAAAACCATCTTTTCATCAATTATTATCAATTGCCACTTGGAACTGAGTAGTGAGTTTAAATCTTATTTTTGATGTTGAAAATAAAAGCTAAAATCCAACTATTAGTTTTGAAGTCATAAATAAAAGCTAAAAAACAACTTTTGTTTATGTAGTAGTAAGTATAAGTTAACGTTTTACTTCTATTTCTAAAGACGAAATGTTAAGGTAAAATCCGACTTTTATTTAGTTATTTCTAAAATTTAAGGTGAATCCGACTTTTATTTTTGATGTCGAAAATAAGAATTAAAATTTGATTTTTATTTCTAAAGGCAAACATTTATGTTAAAATTCAACTAGTTTTTTTTATCGAAAATAAAAGTTAAAACCGACTTTTATTTTTTAAGTCGAAATAAAAGCTAAAATCCGACTTTACTTTTTTGTGTCGAAAATTAAAGTAAAAACCCGACTTTTATTTTTGAAGTCGTAAATAAAGGTGAAAATCCGAGATTTATTTTTGAAGTCGAAAATCGGAGTTAAAATTCGTCTTTTATTTTTAAAGTCGTAAATAAGAGTTACAAACCAAATTTTATTTTTGTAGTAAGAAGTAAAGGTTAATGTTTCACTTTTATTTCTGAGGACGAAATTTAAGCTAAAATTCGACTTTTATTTTTGATATGGAAAATAAGAGTTAAATCCGACTTTTATTTTTGAAGTCGAAAATAAGACTTAAAATTTGACTTTTATTTCTGAAGTTTAAAATTTATGTAAAGCTTCAACTCATATTTTCTTATTGTTTTTACTTTAATTTTTGCATTTGATGATTAATTAATAAAAATTTTTTAATTCGATCCTTCCTTTTGTAATCGGAAATAGCAATCATAATTTGACTTTCAGTCTTCAATAAAAGTTATATTTTAAATAAAATGCTAGCGTAATTGGCTATATTTGCATTAAGTGTTTATTGTTATTATTTTTGTTGTCTCGCAAATCACTAATTATACCAGAAATATTTTTGACTCTCCCTTCTTCTTTACTGAGCAAACACGAAAAATAAAATGGAAGTATCCAAGAAATATTTTTCAGTAATTGCACTTTCGATGGCTTATTTTACGAGTAAATAAGACATAAATTGGTGAACAATTTTGTAATCTCGAAAGCTACTTTACTAACTACATTGTACGAAATATACAATAACAACATTTTACAAATTAAGAACAACAAATCTCAGTTGAAAATATAATAATCACTGCTTCAACACGCATTGCTGTGGAAAGAAAATTTAAACCTAAAAAAAAAAACAGATATTTTCATGCGGAAAAATTATATTTTACTTGCTACTCAGGCAATAATTGTATTTCTTGGAATTCTTTATGAGTGGCAGTTTTATGAGAAACATGAGCCACTTAAAACGAAATAATTGCCAAGAAAAACTTACTTCCGCAAGATTTATGCGCGAGTAAGCCAACAGGCGTAGCGTTCAACTGGCCGGAGATTAAAAGATAAGTTAAAAGGACCTACGTAAAATGTTGAATGCTAAACAATGAAAGTGTAAGATAATAAACCAAAGTTTTTTGAAATTATTGGAACATGTGCATGCACACGTAGGTTTTGAGCCCCCTTCATTTGCTTTCCAGCTTAGTAGGGATCTCCAGCTCAATTATTATGCAAAGGCTGACATCGTCGATTACACTAAATGCCACGGACGTCGCAAAGCAAGAAATCAACAAAAAATCTAAGTTTTGGTGTTAGATCCATGGTACTAAACAAGCTGCGCCAACAGGTCATGTCTTTCACGGTAGTAGACGAGTGTCTCATCAACGGTAAAGTTTTCATTATAAAATGGCATGGTCCAACATGCAGTGCGACTTCAACACCACAGTGGGCAGGTAGGCAATCCTTGGACCAAGCTGTGGGAAAATGCTGTTGATGTAAATCTTGATGAAATGATGTAACATTCCAATGCCAATATGCTGCTGCAATAAAATAAAATAAAATAAAATAAAATAAAATAAAATAAGATAAAATAAAATAAAATAAAATAAAATAAAATAAGATAAAAAAAAAATAAAAAAAAATAAAATATAATAAAATAAAATAAAATAAAATAAAATAAAATAAGATAAAATAAAATAAAAAAAGAAAAATAAAATAAAACAAAATAAAATAAAATAAAATAAAATAAAATAAAAAAATAAAGTAAAATAAAATAAAACAAAATAAAATAAAATAAAATAAAACAAAACAAAATAAAATAAAATAAAATAAAATAAAATAAAAAAATAAAATAGAATAAAATAAAATAAAATAAAATAAAACAAAAAAAACTAAAATAAAATAAAATGAAATAAAATAAAACAAAATAAAAAAATAAAAAAAATAAAATAAAATTATATAAAGTAAAATAAAATAAAAAAATAAAATACAATAAAATTATATAAAGTAAAATAAAATAAAAAAATTAGATCAAATAAAATAGAATAAAATAAAATGAAATCAAATACCAAAACAAAGTAAAATGCAATAATAAAAAAAAAATTAAAAAAAATAAAATAAAATTAATAAAATCAAATAGAATAAAATAAAGTAAAACAAAATAGAATAAAATAAAATAAAATGCAATAAAACAAAATAAAATAAAATAAGCTATGATGAAGTAACAGTCTACTAGTTTTGTACCGAACGCTAAATAGCTCCGATGGTCTCACGAATCAGATCAACAACTAGACCTGAAAGCAATCCTCAATTAACCGGACAATGATCGCTAAAACTGCCCCGAAATGGACCACTATCACTATTATTCCAACATCACTGAAACTCATTTAGTTAAACTACATTTTGTTTTCTGCAGAAATACGGCCAATCCTGATTTTCGCGCAGTTGCTTTGTACGCACTTTCCAATTACGCATAAATTGAAGTCTGGAAAAAATTCATTTGAGAGGATATTTATTTCTAAAATCTAGACACTTTTATTGGTGGCTATAAACAAACAAACAATTTTTACGCTAAATAAATTGTTGCCTAAGGTCAATAAACAGCGCAGCCTTGCTAATACTAAAAATTAACTTTTTTGCTAACATGAAAAGCACAAACAAATTCGCTAATAAACAAAGAAAGAAAGGCAAACAAAACTTTTACTAATAAAAAACGGAAATCGACAAAAATCACGAAACAAAAAAAAAATTGAGCAGACGAAGAAAAAGGCGTAAAAAAGATTGCACTGCATGCCACATAGAAGTAAATAAATAAACAAATAAATAAGCAGATCCACTGAAGGCAAGTCATGCATACATTCATACAAAAAAATCCATTGTTCACTTAGCAGTAATCAAGTTGAGGTCAGTTATGGTTAGCAGTCCACATACAAGATTTAAGCTCTTTTGCTTGAAGCGAATAGTCTTTCCTTAAAGCAGACAACAACATAAAGCTTGCGTAGCACGAAGTGGCACGTCGTTTGCTAAAATAATTGAAGAATGTCTCATGCTCTTCACTTCATTTCTAGCTTAAAGTTGCCCAGTCATTCCTAGAAAGCCTTCTTAATGGTAAACCCAAGGGCACAAAATAAGGGAAACTCTTTGAATGTGACTAGCAGCGAAGGTAAAGCCCAATTCTGTTGAATGGATTTGTGTAATTGGGTGCAATATGCCTGCGGGGAGTAAATAAGCTAACTTAAAGTAAATAACGAGTCAATTTACAGTAGGTAAACTAATTAACTGAGCTAACCACATTTGTATGGTAATGGGTGAAATCAATTTGTAAGGGGTTATCACTGATTACACTGGTGTGACAGTGAAAATATGCTTTCTGAAAAAGCTCCAGTCAAGTATAACATAAACTGCTAACTTAGAATTGCACAGGTTAATGCATATATTTCTTTATCTCTACATATACTAAAACTGTGACAGGTCGAAAAATTGTTGGGACGAATCAATATTGAGTCAATAAAATCCAAATCATTTTAGAATTTTTGTGTGTCTGTCTGCATGTTTGTGCGCGTATCACTCAAAAACTGCTTAACACAAATGAATGCAATTATTACCATTGCATTACTAGTTGTCTAACTTATCTAAGTTATCGGCCAATATGTGACCCAAAATATTTTATTGTATTACGAAATTTTACCTGTGACGGAGATCAAAAGCTCTTATACAAATAATTTTGAATTTGATAGTCCCCCTTAAACTCAATAACCGACTTCAATAAATTTTTTCATTTTAGCTGTGTGCTACGAATCAGCGATGGGTCAAGCGGGATTTTTTTTAGAAATACCTTGACGTGGTATTACTCTAACTGACAGACAAACACTGAGCTTTAGTTGAAATTGGGTCTCATTCCACAGCTATTCAGATACTCTCTGAAGTCATAAAGATGCCACTGTATAACTTTCTCTCTTTTAACTCGTGAAGAGTTGCGAAAAGAGAAAAGCGAAGATTCAGAGTTAGAGACCGACTGAAGGAAAAATTCTAGGGTATGAAAGCGGAAAGGAGGATTCAAATGGAGGGCCGGTAGCATATTTTATTTGATAAAATTTTTTTTATTTTGTTATATTCTATTTTATTTATTTTTTAAATTTAATTTAATTTCATTTCATTTCTTTTCACTCCATTTCATTTTATTTTATTTTATTTTATTTGAATTTTAATTTAATTTAATTTTATTTTATTATATCTTGTTATATTCCATTTTGTAAGCTATTTTTTACATTTTTTATTTGATCTTGTTTTATTTATTATATCTTTCATGAGCATGAAATGATATTATAACTTTGGTCCGATGTTTGTAAGTATGAGAAGAAGAAGAGATAGACCCACCAATAAGTATACCGAAATTATCCGGGCGATGAGCTGAGTTGATTTAGCCATGCCCGCCTGTCCGTCTGTCTGTTTGTACGCAAACTAGTCCCTCAGCTTTTGAGATATCTTGTTGAAATTGAGATTAATCATTTGTCGGAATTAGCAAGATCGGAGCAATACAACTCATAGCTCCCATACAATCGATAGTTTCGATAAATGGGTTTTGGGCTATACATTTTGCAATCAAAAAGCTAGGAACGTGAAATTTTGCAGGTTTGGTACTTATTATATATGTAATGTATGTAGTCAAAATCAGCTAGATCGGACCTACATAACATATAGCTCCCATACGATCGATTGTTCCGATAAATGGGGGTTGGGCTATGTATCTTTAAATGATCAGTTTTGCAGAGTTTTTACTAATTGTGAGTAAGGATCGGACACTTAAAACCGTGATGGGTATTCATGAAAGGTATTAAGTCTTCGGCACAGTCGAAGACAGTCCTTTCCTTACTTGTTTTTTTTTTTATTGCATTTAATTTTATCTTATTTTATTTTATTTTATTTTATTCTATTTTATTGGGTATTTTTATTTTTTTATTTGATTTTATTTTATCTAATTTTATTTTTTTTATGTATGGTTGTCTACTATGTACCCACTATACTAATTAAAATTTATTTTATCTTGTTTAATTTTATTTTAATTTTTTTATCTTGTTTTATTTTATTTTATTTTATTCTACTTTATTGGATATTTTAATTTTTTTTATTTAATTTTATTTAATTTAATTTAATTTTTTTAAATAAATTTTATCTTGTTTTATTTTATTTTATTTTACTTTGTGTATGGTTGTCTACTATTTACCCACTATACTGCGGCCGTTGCACATAGCAACTGTTATAACAACCAAATATTCTTCCGATGTTATACAAAAGTTTAAACTTTCAAAGTTGCTTTATAAAATACCAACCACTTAACTGCAAGCTCAAAGTTGTCAAGGTGCTCTACAATACCTCGGATGCCATACAATATGCTCGTGTCTTAATACAATTGGCTTACTCCTAGAATACATTTATAAACTTGAACTTTTACGCAACCACAATTTGATCATAATTCCATGAGCTTGGCATAGGAAAGCAAAAAATGTAATTAGCTTTTACTGCCGCTGATACGCTTCGTCTATCTTCAGATTTGTCGGTTAGGTGTCGTATAAGCATTCAATTACGTGGGCTTAATTCGTTAATGCATGGAATATCTTGGAGTTCACACCACCTGCTAATATATAGCTTACTCATAGCAATAACTTTTCACAACAGATCTCATTTTGTGTTTAGTTGCTAGCAGACGTAGCTTTCAATTACTTGCATACACGCAATAAGTCAATGGCGGTTACGCAGTACATACGTTCACACATAAACGTATATTAGTTGCTTATGAATATGTTTTAGAGCATCCGGGCATATTGTCGACTTTAAAGACAATTAAGCTTTTAATTCTTTTAAGAGTTTAGGGTCTAGACTTTACTGAGATTTATGATAGTGATTATTCTTTTAATTAGACAAAGTTCGCAATTAGCTCTAAGAGCTCGAATTTTTTATCTTTAGTTTCACATTACAACAAAATTCAATAGTTCATGACCTTAAGTGCCGCTGAAATAATGATAATGATTGCAAGGACACACATACAAGCACCCAATCAAACTTCTTGGATTTTTGCAAGCAAATATTTGCTCATTGAATTAGATTGCTCATTTCCCCAAAAGTCTTTGCAAATAGTGGTTCATATATTTGCTTATTCAGCGAGATTGTCTTTAAAGAGAGAAAGCATCGAAAGCTCAATCAGTTATGAGGCTTTGACCTGACATATGTCGATGTGCCTTTTTTGAAAAAATTAAATTCTTACTAACGGTAGAAGCCAAAGCGATAAAACTGAAAGTGAATGAAAGCTCATTTTAGGCTCTCTCTATGGCGCGATACACAACAGGTATATCATCATAAACCTCCTAAGAGATTTTTGCGCCAAGCTTCTCTTCCAATTTGTGGTGTGCCGATTTGAATTTTCCCTACAAATCGGATGTCGGTAAAATTTTTAAACGTTAACAGCATTATTTTGTATTTATTAAGGCTAAAATTTGTTATACTTCAATAGACACAATTTTGTTAATTGAAATTGCTATAAGTATGCACAGTCAACAATTACAATGGAAAACTTTTCTAGTTCACCATATAAAAGGTGAAAATCTTCCAAGAAAAAAGGTAAAAAAAAAAAGATTAAAAACTTTTTTTATTCACATGTAATAATTTTTCATATGAATATTGGTTGGATGGCGTTATGAGTTTCCTGACTAGGTCTAGAGAACGTAACGAGATCACCGCGAGACGTGTAACTCACTACCACCAAGTTGGGTGAGGAAAATCGAAGACCGAATTTGCAGCCAGGATAATTACGAGATCGAACTTTTTTTAAAGCTGACAAACCGGGGAACTATCTACTGAAGAGTCCTCTGCCGTGGCCATGATAAGAAAGAGAAGAAATAATTTCATCCCCTTCCCTAGGATTTTGCTCATTTATAGACCAAGACTGCCTTCCACTACACCACTTCCACGTATCTTGGATCGGTCTTATAATAGCTTCTGGATTCCGACCCCTCTTTTTACCTAACGCCCTGTATACCATATGCTCCATATTAGGCTTCCAGTTAAGGTATGACGTTAAAAAGGCTCCTATCAGAACGACGCTATCTTTGACCATAAAAAATTTGAGTTTTTCGTCCTAGGGACGGAGAGCGCTATGCTTAGCTAAAAAAGCAAAGACAGAGATATCACCCAGCTTACTAAATGATCTCTACATTATACCACTGATCATGTAGTTGGAATCGACCAATTTCGATTTGAATTAAATTTGGTAAAGAGTTTCCTTTTATCGCAAAACAAAGTTCTGCCAACCAAAAACAAAAAAATTAAATTTTTTTTCAAAAGTTATACAAATTTAAAATTTAATATTTTTTCTTTGTTTCAAAAATTTTGTTTTATCAATATTTCGCTAACTACTGTATTTAAGGAAATTTGGTACATTTGAAGGGGGTACTTTGAGTTACAAAAAAAATTATTTGAAAAAAAAAAACCATTTTAAATTTCTTATTTTAAAAACTCTTAAATTTTTCGAAATCGAAAAAATTATAGTTCGCCATTAAATTCTGAATTTTTTTTTGTACTATATGTCTGGTAGAAAAGTGTGTTTTTTTTCAAAAATATGAATTTTAGAATCTTGGCCAAAAATGTTGATATAATTCTTTTAACTTTTTAGTCTAGTTCAATTAATTAAACACAATTTGATTCGCTGAAATGTTTTTTCATCAAGTGGAATGTAATAAAAATTTTAGAAAAAGTCCTTTTTTTTTAGTTTTAGCGAACAAAATTGAGTAATTTTGGTCTTAACTAATTAAACTTGACTAAGAAGTTACAGAAATTTAACATAAAATTTTTGGCCCAAATTAAAAAATTCATATTTTTGAAACAAACAAAGAACTATTTTCTAAAAATTTTAGGACATCTTAAGATATAACAGAGGTACAATACAAAAAAAGTTGAGTCCAAAATGTTATGGCGAACTTAAATTCTTCGATTTCGATAAATTTAAATTAAAAAAAAATTTTTTTTTGTACCAGGTCCCCCTTTGAATGCGCCAAAGCTTAGTTTTTAACTACACTAGTTTCCAAAATTGGCGGCCGCCGTGGTGTGAAGGCAGTGTTGCCGGCCGGTCCGTGGTTCGAGCCCTGGTACAGGTAACATCAAAAGTGATTTGAAAAAAGTTTTTCAAAACGGGGTCCCCCCCTCGGCAGTGGTTTGGCAAACTCTCCGAGTGTATTTCTGCCATGACAGGCTTCTCAGCAAAAATTCGTCTCCTTTGTAGATGCCGTTCGGAGTCGGCAAAAAACTGTAGGTCCCACCAATTTGTAGGGAAAATTCAAATCGGCACAACACAAATTGGAAGAGAAGCTTGGCGCAAAAATCTCTTAGGAGGTTTATGATGATATACCTGTTGTATATCGCGCCATATAGATATAGAGTTTCCAAAATATTGAAAAATAACTTCACATACCAGAAAAAAGGGAAGTTTTTGAATTTTGCATAACTTTTGAGAAAAGAGGCGTAAGTACAAAGTACATAAATTTAATTAAACTAGAAATCGCCCAGTGGGCGAATTTTAACCACAAAAATTTATTTTATTTTAATTATTAGCTACTAATTTCTTGGCCTTCTCTCCGTTCTTTTCTATGCTGCTCTTTTGCTTTACTTAGTATATCTGATTTTTTTTTGCTTTTCTCTTCTTTCAACAGTCTTTATTTTTATTTTATTTTTTCTTTTTCTTTTCTTTTCTTTTTTTCTTTCCCTTCCTTTCCGTTATCAAGTTGCGTTTTTTAATTAGTTTAATTTAATTTAATTTAATTCTTTTATTTATTTTATTTGTTTTTATCTTATTTTTATTTATTTTATTTTATTTTATTTTATTTATTTAAATATAAAATTTATACCAGAGCACGCGGTTATGTACAATAACTATCTTCTAAAAAATTAGAAAGAAGAATGTACAAAAACAAAGTCCAGCATACATGATTTACAGTTAGAGGAAAACTTGAATTAAGAGGCTTGCAAAACTACACGCAGCATAGCCTATGGGTTAGGCAGTTGCGCTTGCAGTCAGAGTGAGTGGGTTCGATTCTCCACAAGATCCTCTGAAATAGCAAAAAAAAACTATACGAATTATTCTGACGAGAAATCGTTGCTGTTTTCGAAATAGTACTATAACTATAGCCTATATATGTTTGTTGCTTTCAATTTTTCTTCTAATCAAAAATAATAAAGAATTATTATCAACTGGTCCTGAGCTCGTTAAACTTACAAAAATATGTAAAAATGAACAGACCATAAAAACAAACAAAAAACAAAAAAAAATATTTTATTTGGTTTCATTTTGTTTTATTTTATTTAATTTTATTTTATGTTATAATAGTTAATTATTTTCCATTGCATTCCATAAGTATAACCACCAATATTACACAAACAAAAAAAATTAACTATCGTGTTGAGTATTTTGAGCGAAATAAATTCAACATGGATAACCACTTATTTTGTTTTTGTAAACAATGTATATTTATGATAAACGCAGTTTCCTTCGTCTTTTGCCAATTGATAATATTCATCGTGTTTAGGCACGATTACCGAATATCAAAAAGTAACGAAGTCTAAGTTCGGGTGGAACCGAAGATTATATACCTAGTAGTGATCTATTATGTCATCCCAATTTACGCAGGTCTAGTTTAATACTTTAGTTCGTATTTGCGTTCAAATAGACAGACGGACAAACAGAGAGACGGACATGGCTACATCGACTCAGCTCATCCTCCTGATCATTTCAGTATACTTTTTGATGGGACTATCTCTTTTTCTTCTCATACGTACAAAACATTTGATGTTCATGAAAGGTATAAAAATCAAAAAAGATATACAACTTCGCTTTTGCAGTAGGGTATTAACTACTTGCCCGGATATTTTACTTTTCATCCTGAACGTTTTGATTTACATTAATAAATATATATCTCGATTCGTTTATGCCGAATGAAGTAATTTACCTTGTGTGCGTAACAAAAATAGATATAAGAAAGGGTGTCTTTCATGGGTGCCAAAGAACTCAACCGATCTTTATGAAATTTCCACAACATATACTTGGGTTCACTGGGTATAGCATAGACAATATATAGTTTTGGAAAAGTAGGCGGAGCCACGCCCCCGGCTATATAAAGTTTAAATTCGTCATAACTCCGAACTTTTTTGGTCTAAACTAATGAAATTTGGATATATGTGTCACTTAGTCAATATCTACATAATTTTTCAAAAGTGGGCGGTGCTACGCCCACATATTTTGTGTTTTGTTTTGCTCTTGAAATTTCACGATATGTTCAGGAGTTCGCTGGGCACGACACAGTCTGCATAAACTTTTGGAAAAGCCCAAAGGTTATATAAAGCTGCAGTTCGGTAAAGTTAGGAGTTTATTTGATTCAAGTTAATGACATTTTAAATATAGATGTATTCTATGTATCAAAACGTCAAAACAATGTCTACCGGATTTGCTAGTATATTAAAAAATGGAGAAAGCAAACAACGAATTTTTGCATTCTTTTGTAAAACTGAGAGACTAGTTTGCGTTCAAATAGACAGACGGACAGACAGACAGACGGACGGAGAGACGGGCATGGCTAAATCGACTCCGCTGAACGTGCTGATCATTTTAGTGAACTTTTCTCTTCCTCTTCTCATACTTACATACATTTAATATTTATGAAAGGTATGAAAATCAAAAAAAGATATATAACTTCGCTATTGCAGTGGGCTATTAACTACGTGCCCGAATATTTTGCTTGTGTGTTTCCCGATTTGGCTAATTTTTGGCAGGAGTATAATACATACTACTGAGAAGCAGCTGACAAATTTTCATTGAAATTTCAAAATCGAATTATAAGCGATTGCCTTTGAAAAAAGCAGAACATTATCACCAAATTTCGTTTCGACAAGTAAATTTTTGGCGGAGTTATGGCATAAACAGTTTTGTGGAATAGTCCACTATAAAAGGGGCGGGGCTACGCCTATTTTCAAAAATTTTAAGTTTTTGGATTTCTTTGTTTACGGAAACTTTAAAAGTGAAATATAAATGATGTAAAGCTATTTTGGGCAAAGTTATTGCCTATTTAATATATATACGATCCTCTTCAAAATCTTTCGTATAAAAGTGGGCGTGGACCTTAACCGATCCCGCCCATTTTTTCTTGGAACATTCCTTGCATACCTGAAAACCTGCTTGCTGAATTTCGCTTCGATATCTTCAACGGGTTTTGATTTACGATTAATATTATTTCTAAATTTGACTTAATCAAGAGTGGGCGGTGCCACGCCCATTTTCAGAAATTTCTTGAAACATTCATTTTATACCTCAAGCTCAATGTAGTCACCAAATTTTATCCTTATAGGTGTATTATGTACTGAGTTATCACTTTTTTTGTGTTTTCGAAAATATTCTATATATAAAAAGTGGGCGTGGCTATCATCCGATTTCGCCCATTTTAAATAGTGCTCGGAGGTGAGTGCCAAGGAACCCGTATACCAAATTTCATTAAGATATCTCAAAATTTAGTCAAGTTATCGTGTTCACGGACGGACGGACGGACGGACGGACATGGCTTAAGCAATTTCTCTTTTCGTTCTGAACATATTGATATACACAAGTCAATATCTATCTCGATCCGTTTATGCCGTTACCTACTGCCGTTAGGCGAATCAAGTTAATATACCTTGTGTGCGTAGCACTACTAGGTATAAAAATTAGCAAAGCACTTGGATAGACATACGCACATAAGCAGAGCAACACATACATAATAGTAAAGCAGTCAAAAAAGATTTCTATACACTTAGTATGCGTAACCTCCTTACAACTGAGATATGCATAGATCCAATATCAACAACAAGGCACAGCAGGACGATTACGAACAGCGGAAGAGGCACAGTTAGAGGCAGCGGCGCGTAACTTTGCTGGACTTCTCTACGGAACCCAGAGATGTTTCCACATCAAACAAATTTTATTTCTCTTACTCAGTGACTTAAAAATAATTTTCTTTGAATTCTGAGTCTTGCTTTGGATATTTGTTACGAAACATTAAATGCATTCGCTGCTTTCTTCAAATTGCAACCATGAATTGTTGCCAATGACGCTATAAATGTACAAAGCTTGAAGAAACAAACATGTATGCAATGTTTGTGCGTATGAAGTGAACTCTGCAAGCAATGTTCATAGAATTGCAATGACGCAGCCGTGCTGACTCTAACGCTTTACTTTCATTGAGTTTGGTTCGTTTTATTTGCTGGTTCCGCTAGAGTGAGTCAATTGCATTTGGCGTATGTGGGATTGTCCTTGCTTTCTTAATACGAAAGAAGCTAAAAAAAAGTTATCAAGCTATTCGCAATGCCATTTCGTGTATTACTCCTGTCACTCGCTTTCTCCTTGCTACTCCCACAAGAGATTTCTACTTAATTAATATATGAATCGCAAAATGTATTTCTGCTTGCATTTTCCGCCAGTTATGATTTTTTGCTGTGCATAATGTCGGACTTTAGTTGCAAGGTTTATGTTGAGTTGCATTTACCATTTAGGGTTTTATTACGCGTAATTTGTCTTTACATTTCATTAAATTGGTCTTTTAATGTCGAAGCTCTATTTTAAAAAAGCTATTCGAAGAATTGCTAAATGGGGTAGTGCTGTTGAAAATATAAAATTCATTCATTCAATGGCGCTTAACTGCCCGGGATCACCATGTAAGGTCAAGTCACAACCCACCTATTTCACGGTAGGGCATCTTATCAGGAGAGCTCTGAAATTACTGAAGCTGATTCTATTTAAGAAACAAAAATAACAACAAAAAAACATTGTTATTTTTGGTAATAGTGTTGAACAGCCAGAAATTAGCAGCATGAAACTACCATTTTTTATTGTTCTAAAAAAAAAACTTAGGGCTACTTCGCTGTTTGTCCCAAACTTTTCTAGATGTCTGCATTATTTTTTTTAGATAGTATTATCCATATCTTTTTATTTTTCATAAATACAAAACCTAAGTCAATATTTGCATCCCTACCTTAATGATTATGCCTTTGAATTCAGTGTTTAGGAGGTAACTTTTACCCCGAAATATTTTTGTTGAAATGAGTCTTAAAATACCCTTCGTTTGATACCCATATTACCCAGACACTTTTTTTTTTTAATTTCATATAGGTGGCAACCCTATACAAATACCCTAAAGACAAAACTTAAGTAAGAGAGCAACAATTAAGCAGATAAAATGTATAAAACTTTTAAAGAAATTTGTCAAGTCCTATCGCGATAAAAGCGGATAAGGAAAGGTGTAAATATAACAGGAATAGTTGGCAACTTTATGGGATTAATTGACGGCTTTAATTTCCATTATTGCCTGAGTAATATTTTTGTTGGCATGTAGCCTAAAAACACCTTTCGGTTGATATCCATATTGGCATATCGAATTAAATAAAAAAAAAACTTTGCAAAATAGATGAAGTGGCAACACCTAAAGTAAGAGACCTTAGACTAAAGAAATTATAAACAGGCAAATAATAATTATAAAGATAAATGGGGGAAAACAAATTTTTGTGATTAAGTGGCAACTCTAGGTATCTATTAACACTAACTAGACATAATTTTTGTTAAATTACGAAGCGTAATGCCATCCTTTTGATACCCATTTTAGCATATCTCACTTCATTTCAAATGAATTTCCATGTTTGATGTATCTCGCGGATATCTTAATACGAATATCGTAAAAACCACTTTTGAATTTCAAAAGATATATACATATGAATGTACGACCCAGAAACTCCAATAACTTTCCAGCTATAAAATATGTCATAAGAACAAAATTACTTCTGTTGTCAAATTCCCTTTCTGGGTCTAATTCAATACGAAGGATTTGCAAGGGTTAAACAATTTCTTCCGCATTAAATTTTTATCAATTTCCTTAATTCAATATGATTTTGTGCTCAAATAACAACTCATTTTCCTTTTAGCATTTATTCCTGACAACCTATTACGACCTTTGAACTCAACTAATTTTATTCACTCGAAAACATATTGCTTAATGATCCCAATTATACTTACGAAAACTGTTGGATATACATACTATATCCATAAAGACGATAACTCTAGTAATTTCCTTCATTTTTAGTAACAAAATGGCCAACATCTCGATAATAAATTATTATTAACAAGAGGAAACACATTGTACAGCAGCAGGCCGCTAGCGCAGCGTCAGGCGACAATGACATTGATAGTCTGTATGGCTGTATGTCGTTTGTATGTATGTAAACGTTTGTTTATGATAAATGGTGTCAATGATTTCGCTTGAGTCGTTAATGATTCTTCAACGCTGGAGATGCTGATAAGCAATTATTGCGAATTCGAAACTTCATAGAACACCAAACTGAATATCAGCAAACGGCTCGGACCATTAACACTTGATGCTAACTGCTTTTACGCAATTCAATGGCGCGTTATACATTTTATAAATTACCATTAAATATCATCGACACAACGCAAATGATTGAACGCACCAATAGAGCAACCACAATAACCGTCATCATAAAATTTGGTACCAAAAGAAAAAAGAAGACAAATTGTGCGCGAACTCAATGAGATTGAGGCCATATGCGGCCAGTGTAACGTCATCCACAAAATGTTCATCATACGCCATGGCAAGTGCGTTGATATCTTGTGCGTCACTTGAGTTTTGCCATAGACAAACTGTTTCGATTACTGACATTATTTATATTCAGCGTTCATTGCACTCCATTAATGGTGTGATTTAAATCCTTCGATGGTGTTGCAGCGTGGCTTTCTCTGAGGTAAGCATTTTCGGCTGTGTTTTTATGTTATTTTATCATGTTCGTAGTGCTAGCGAATAGCTCAATAGATGATTAAGATTATGTCATCAGCAGTTGTGCTAAAACTTATGATGTGAAAACATTGTCGGAAGCTAAAAAATATCGAGTGATTGATTAAATGCCTGTAAGAGCTTAGTTAATAACTTTCGATATTGCGAATTTCGAATGTCAGTACTTTTAAATTTTAAAAATCTATCGATATTAGTGTGTAAGTAATATACTCAGAAATTCATTAGGATCCAAGAGGTCATAAGAGAATTGGCAATGGATTGCCTGAATTAATCCTGCTTTATTTATAGCCTTATTGTTAAAATTAAATGAAAAAAAGGGAAAAAACTAAAAGAAACATGATTATGAAAAAAGAAGGTGTAGAGAAGAGGAAAAAGAAAGAAAGAAGTGCAATGATAACACTGATGATCATGAAGTGGAGAAGCAGATTACATTGCTTAAGACTGGTCACGGTTACTTTAGTAGTTACATTTGCATGGTTGAGGTGGTAACAACTTGACTTTTATGACTACGCTTCTGCTGACAGATGCTTTATTATAGTTATGGTTATGGTTATGGTTATGGTGGCAAGTGCTTTATTATAGTTGTATAGCCGTGGTTATGGTTGGTTATGGTTATGGTTTTGGTTGGTTATGATTACGGTTATGGCTATGTTTATGTTTATGATTATTATTCTATGGTTATGGCTTGGGTCATGGTTATGGTTATGGTTACGGTTATGGTTATGGTTACGGTTATGGTTATGGTTATGATTTTTGTTTTGGTTATGGTTTTGGTTGTGGTTATACAGGGTGGCTGATGAATTTTGCTACATTAAGAAACTCAAATAATTTTTTTTTCAGTGTATGGAATTCATTTTTCTTTTATTCATGTTAAAGCTCATTAAATTTTATTAAATATAGCTTAATTAGTTTTAAAAATAATGGAATTTAAATGCCCCCCTGCTCGTCGATGCATGTGCGGCATCTTACCAAAAAGTTGTTCATTACTGCTTGGAGAGTTGAGACAGGAATAGCCGCAATTGTTTCTCGAATGGATTGCCTTAGTTCATTCAAATTTGTTGGTTTTGCTTTGAAGACTTCCTGTTTGCAATAACCCCACAAGAAAAAGTCAGGTGCAGTAAGGTCAGGCGACCTGGGTGGCCAACGGAATGTGGAGTTTCTGGATATCAGCTTATTGGGAAATTTTCGTCGCAATTCTGTCATAACAGGTTGGGCTATATGAGGAGCTGCACCATCTTGCTGAAACCACACAGAGTTGAAAGAAATTCTCATTCGGCGTAATTCTGGATAGAAAAACTCTCTCAACATGCTCAAGTAACGGTCTCCAGTAACCGTAACGGTGTGACCGTTTTCTTCGAAGAAGTAGCGTGATGAAACTGCACACCACACTGTGACACGAAGTGGATGCAATTCCGTCTTATGGAGTATCTGTGGGTTGGAAGCACTCCATATTCGACAATTTTGTTTGTTTATGTTGCCGTTTAAATCGAAATGGGCCTCGTCAGACATGAAAAGACAGTTCAACATGTTTCCATCCTCTTCCACCATTTGAAGCATCTTCTGGCAAAATTCCAAGCGAATCGGCAAGTCTGCAGCGTTCAGTTTGTTGGCCATTTGAATTTTATATGGGAATAAGTCCAAATCTTTGTGCATAATTGACTGTAATGACTGTCTGCTTACACCCATTTGAGCAGATAAGCTTCTTGTCGAAACACGTGGATTGTTTTGTATGGCAGCAGCTACAGTAGCGATTGTTTTCTCCGTTCGAACTGAAGGGTTTCGATGGTAAGGTCTTCTGTTGACTGTCCCATGCTCGGCAAAATTGTTTACAAGTCTTATTATGGTCCATCTGCTTGGAGGATTGCCGCCAAACGTGCGCCTATACTCTCTTTGAACCGAAACTACGGACTCCAGTGCGTGATAGCGGCGGACAATCCAAATTCTTGTTTCAGTGTCCCAGTTATCCATTTTTGTTAAATGTAAAAGTCAATCTGCAAAATAAAAAAAAAATTTACCAGATTCATTAAATAGAAAAAAAGTTATTTAATTTTTTTTTGGTAGCGGCTTTCATTAGCCACCCTGTAGTTATAGTTATGGCTATGGTTACGGTTACGGTGATGGTTACGCTTACAGTCACGATCGCTGTTACTGCAATAGTTACGAATATAGTTTTGGAGCCATCCATTATTACTGCTGCCCAAGCACAGTGTTTATGACTATGGTGTGACCGGCGGTTTTCTAAAATAAAATAACCTAAAACATCTCTATCTCTATGGCGCGATATACAACAGGTATATCATCATAAACCTCCTAAGAGATTTTTGCGCCAAGCTTCTCTTCCAATTTGTGGTGTGCCGATTTGAATTTTCCCTACAAATTGGTGGGACCTACAGTTTTTTGCCGACTCCGAACGGCATCTACAAAGGAGACGAATTTTTGCTGAGAAGCCTGTCATGGCAGAAACACACTCGGAGAGTTTGCCAAACCACTGCCGAGGGGCGACCCCGTTTTGAAAAACTTTTTTCAAATCACTTTTGATGTTACCTGTACCAGGGCTCGAACCATGGACCTTCGGTGTGGTAGGCCGGCAACACTACCTTCACACCACCGCGGCCGCCGTTATTGTGTGCTGCCAGCGACCAGCTGTCACTATACGAGGTGTGTTCAAAAAGTATCGCGAATTTTGTGTTTTTTCAAAAATTACTTATTTATTCATGAATATCTATTTTGTCCCCTTCAAAGTAAACCCCATGAGATATTATACACTTGTGCCAACGGTTTTTCCAATCTTCGAAGCACTTCAAAAAATCATTTTTTTGTATCTTGTTCAGCTCCTCCTTCGATGCCGCCTTTATCTCGTCAAGAGAAGCGTAACGTCGTCCTTTCATGGGCCTCTTCAGTTTAGGGAACAAGAAAAAGTCACAGGGGGCCAGATCTGGGGAATACGGTGGCTGCGGCATCATTAGTGTGTTGTTTTTGGCCAAAAAGTTGCGCACAAGCAACGATGCGTGAGCAGGGGCGTTATCGTGGCGCAAAAGCCAATTTTTGTTCTTCTTTGCACATCTTCTCGGCCTTCTGAGAACATTTTGTACCACCGATAAACGTTGCTTTGGTCCAAGGTAGCTTCTCCGTATGCCACAGTCAACATTCGGAATGCATCCGCGCACTTAATTTCGTTTTTCACACAAAATTTGATACAGGTTCTTTGATCCATTTTTTTGAATATGTAAAAATCGAAGACGATCCAAAACACGTGCAAGCAAAGCAGCTGTCAACAATTAACTGAACATTCAAAATGGCCGAGCTTGTCGGCATAAGTAAGAGACATGAGTACCAACATAACGCCATAAAAAATTCGAAATTCGAATATACGTAACCAGCGAAAATTCAAAATTCGCGATACGTTTTGAACACACCTCGTATGTAAAGAAATATTATGAGCATAATTTTATTGGCACCACTGTATGTATCGTCAATAAAATATACCATTAAACTTTAAGTTAGAATTCTTGCAATAAATTCTTGTTGATTCGATTGAATTCTTTGCAGCTGCTTTTGAGTGATGCGCGTACAAACATACATACATACAGACAAAAATTCTACAAAAATTTTTATTTTACCTTACATTACTCTAGTGAGTAAGCCCACGTATTAATTATTCTTTAATATACGTAGTAAATTGGCATTGGCCTCTAACAAATTTATTATAACCAAAGATGTTCTCTAAGGTATTTTCTGGTTTGCTGGTTATTTGATATATTTTAGTATGTATGTTGATATGTAGTCATACAGCCAGTAGTATTAATGACCTCTATGTAAGAACATGTGTACATAAACAAGAATAAATCATATGAATTTGCAAATACATGTTGTTAGACTGTCTTTATATGACGTATGTACATACATACATAAGTAGAAGTGGAAATGTCTGTTTCTGTGATTAATGTGCGACAGATTTGCAACAAAAGTCATAACACGTTATTTAAGCATTAAGACCATTCCAAAGACCAATGATTGGGTTTTTATCAGACAAAGGCAATAAAAAAAACATGTGCAGCTCTGTACACGGGGCTAGAAGTGAAACTTCTGAAGTAATTCAGAATCACTATGATGCATAATTATAGGCAAAGGGTGAGAATGTCATTGTACATTACAGACACACAGAAAAATGTATACTTGTGTCTGTATGTTTGCACGCGCATCACGCAGAATTTGCTGCATAGAATTTAGTGAAATTTTCAGCATTTCTTTCCTACATGTCTTACTCAACGTTTACTACAAATTTTACAGCATCGAATTATTTTGCTTACGCAGAATACAAAGGTGGTAAGAAAACTATGCTCTAATGTTTTTATATGCCCAATTAGCACTAAAATAATAGAAACGGAGGGAAATTTTAGCGTGTAATGATTACATTACTGCCACCAAATTTTTCAATTTGATGAATAAGTAACTTTGTTTGAAAAATTTGCAGTCTCTGTGAAGTAGTTTCTACCAATGATGGCTACTTTGAAATTACTTAGATTTTCAAAAGCATTCGTAGTTTTGAGAACGTCATGGTTACTTGTAAGCAAACCTTCAAGTTTTCAAAATTTAAAGTTAAAAATGAAGGTAGCGGCGACCAGCTCATGTGACATAAATGGAAATTTAAAGTTTTAGCTACTTTTATGTAGCCGTAATAATAACAAAATAAATTGCAAGATACAGCAAGCAACAAATTGAAAATAAATGTTAATGCGTATGGTTACCTGAAAGTCATAGTTACCATGCTGCTACATCATTGCTACGTAACCATAAGGTCGGTGGAACGTTGCGGTTACCAACAAATTATTCCCCATTTTGATTTCAAGCACGTTATAGATATGTTTCTAATTACTGCCCGCGATTAGTGGATCAACAGTTTAAAGTCAAAACAATGGTCGCAGCTCCGTTTAAGCGACTATGCAAAGCCTCACAAAGCCGCTGGTATCTTGTTTTTATAATACAAAACTCCACTTTCAATATAAAAACTAAAATATTTACATTTTACTTTCCTCTGCAGTTTCATTTTCTTGTATAAAATGGTTCGGCTTATTTAACCGATCGAGCGTTCAAGGAAATTTAACGATGAGCTGTACAAACCGTATTCAGATCTGAACACAGTGCAGCGCGTTAAAGCCTGAAGGTTCAATTAGCTGAGCCTTTCTATGCGAATGCTTAAGGAAACCCGGCTCATAAATCTTCGAAAGAGGGTTTCTCTGAAGATTTAGCATAGACACAAGTCCTTTTCGTGATCACAAAAGCTGGTGTGAAATTGAAAACGAGATAGGGTAGTTCGCTCTCCTAATCATTTGCCTTCTCGTGATGGATTTGTCGTATTGTGAAGATCCAGAGAATAAGGTATAGGGCTAATTATGTCCCACAAACGCTGGATTTTAGGTAGAACTTTTGCCCGTTAGCCCCGTTAGCCCGCATCTATTACAATAGAGTCACATGCTGGCTCATGCCAATCACATTGGTGTATAAAGATGCGAAAAAATGGGGGTTGCTGGGACCGGTGTCAATGTACTTGCTGTCATTAAGTAAGCAAGTCGGGTGATCCATTTTGCTATGTCTCGCTAAGCTGTGACGCGTTGCGCTAACCAACGACTGTTGAGCTTAGCCTTAATACCCGTCTGCAATTGTGGGGGTAGACAAAGTCAAATTTGCTTGTAATTGTATCAACCTTCTTTAATTGTATCAACCGTTTTGCTATTAACTCAGAAAATACTTCTTAATAGTCTTCTCATCTTTATGAATAGGAAGAATGTCTGATGGTGGGCAAGGGCAAGACGAAGTAAATGCTTTCATGAGGCACTGTTCACAGATAATAGTTTAATACTCTGAAAGATTTTGAATATTTAGGAGAAGGAAGGTTTTGGTGATTGTTGTCGAAAGTAACAGTCCTTTGCCGGATATGAACCCGGTACGCTCCGGTACTCACTTGCGATTTGGGATGCCCAGTGGAACCTTCTAAGTAATCTCAGCTCCTCAATCCGTAAGGAAGAAAAAGGTTGGTAATGACAGGTCAGAGGTATCATCGTTTTGTATGAATTATGTCGACTTCTTGTATAACATCATTTAAGTATTACAGGAAATATTTTTGTAATGTGAAATAAAAATTATTTAGGAAGTATAAAAACGCAAAGTAAAAATAAACAAAGGATAAACCATTATTGATACTAAACCCTACATCTACCACGGACATATTCTAACCCCCCAATCCGCAAGGGGTAATGAGCTACCCCCAAGTGACCCCATGGAACCAAACTAATATTGTTCATATCTAACAAGCAGGTGGAGCCGTTGCTAGTCATAACGTGACGGTCGGAAAAGCGATTTATTTTAGAAGCCGAAAGCCTGTACCGCTAGCGCTACGTTATTTAGTTTGTATAAAAATTTGTATTATTATGTAAGCTTTTATAAAATAAAATATAATAAAAAAAAAAAAAATTTAATAAAATAAAACAAAATAAAATAAAATAAAATAAGATAAAATAAACTAAAATACAATAAAATAAAATAAAATAAAACAAAATAAAATAAAATAAAATAAAATTAAAAAAAATAAAATAAAATAAAATAAAATAAAATTAAATAATATAAAATAAAATAAAATAAAATAATATAAAATAAAATAAAATAAAATAAAATAAAATAAAATAAAATAAAATAAAATAAAATAAAATAAAATACAATACAATACAATAAAATAAAACAAAATAAAATAAAATTAAGTAATATAAAATAAAATAAAATAAAATAAAATAAAATAAAATAAAATAAAATAAAATAAAATAAAATAAAATAAAATAAAATAAAATAAAACACAATAAAATAAAACAAAATAAAATAAAATAAAATAAAATAAAACAAAATAAAGTAAAATAAAATAAAATAAAATAAAATAAAATAAAATAAAATAAAATAAAATAAAATAAAATAAAATAAAATAAAATAAAATAAAATAAAACAAAATAAAATAAAATAAAATAAAATAAAATGAAATAAAATAAAATAAAATAAAATAAAATAAAATAAAATAAAATAAAATAAAATAAAATAAAATAAAATAAAATAAAATGAAATGAAATAAAATAAAATACAATAAAATAAAATAAAATAAGATAAAACAAAATAAAATAAAATAAAATAAAATAAAATAAAATAAAATAAAATAAAATAAAACAAAATAAAATAAAATAAAATAAAATAAAATAAAATAAAATAAAATAAAATAAAATAAAATAAAATAAAATAAAATTAAATTAAATAAAATAAAATAAAATAAAATAAAATAAAATAAAATAAAATAAAATAAAATAAAATAAAATAAAATAAAATAAAATAAAATAAAATAAAATAAAATAAAATAAAATAAAATAAAATAAAATAAAATAAAATAAAATAAAATAAAACAAAATAAAATAAAATAATATGAAATAAAATAAAACAAAATAAAATAAAATAAAATAAAATAAAATAATATGAAATAAAATAAAATAAAATAAAACAAAATAAAATAAAATAAAATAAAATAAAATAAAATAAAACAAAATAAAATAAAACAAAATAAAATAAAATAAAATAAAATAAAATAAAACCAAATAAAATAAAATAAAATCAAATAAAATAAATAGCTTGGACAGGAAGCATCCTGCTCCATTGTATGTTTGAATACATTCTCCAGTGAATGAAACTGGCTATATTTAGAAACATTCATGTCATACAAACTGCAATCTACAAAGTGATAGGTGATGGAAACACCCAGTTTTGAATGCTAAGCCCTTGATCCTAAGTCTGTGAAACTGAGTCAATGTAGTTCGTTAGAGGAGTGATTAAATAAAAGCCCGCATTTGCATATTAAAAAATAGTTCAGGAATCACAAAAACCCGGTCCCGCCCAGTTTGAACGATGTTTACTTTTTGACGGATCTTTTTCGTATTTGCCGAAATCGTGACTCGCCATACAACAGACTGCCAGAAGACGTGAACAATTGAGGTATTCGTTTTACTCTGGTTAACAGGTAATGTGACTAAATTCTTTACTCAGCTTACAAGACCCAGATTCACATCAGAGAAGTGAAGAACTTTTAATCGGATTTTTTGTGGAATAGTCCATGTGAAACCCCAAGTATTTTTAATGTAATTTCATAAGCATTGCATTAAAATTTTGTATGGACTCACACCCAAATAGAAATGCCATAAATCTCGCTCAAATTTCTACGTCACCCATTGACCAAAAATATTTACACGCTAAAGAACAACTGCAAAACATTTGCTAAAACTCACTAATTGCTTACACTAAATGCGAAATGCAAAGAAAATTATTAAACAAGACAATTGAAGGGTCAATGCACCTGCTAAAATATTGAAATATGTTTACGTCAAAGCAGTTGTTGGTTGCATGTGTGCCAAGACACTTAAGCCAAGCATTTTGTGATGCGCAATAAACACTTTTTTTTTGTTTATTTTCGGATAATTTTGCATTATTGGATTTCCGTTAAATTTCTTGATTGCACTTAGCACAAGACCTTTCTGATTGACAAATATTTCATTTAAAAAGCTGCTTATTTTGCTGCTTTTGTTTTGCTGGATATATAGCATTTAAAGATAACAGGATCAAACGTACATATGTACTTACATACTCGTATAAGAGCTCAAGATAAACCGATTTGTGTCGCATGAAGACCGACATTGTAGCGAAATAAGTTGCAAACAGTTATTTTGTGGTTAAATGCAATTTGCTTAGTATTTATTAAGTATTTATTAGGAGAAATTTTCGGGATTTGAAAATGTGAAGAAATTGTTTGAGAAGTTACCATCGCTTTTTATTCGTTACATCGACGTTATGCAAAACTTTATCTAATTGCTTAAAAAACAATTTGAATTGAAAACAACAAAATAATAAGTAAGGAACGGGCTGTCTTCGACTGTGCCGAAGACTTTATACCTTTTATGAATACTCACCAAGGTTTTAAGTGTCCGATCCTTATCACAATTAGTAAAAACTCTGCAAAACTGATAATTTAAAGATACATAGCCCAAACCCCATTTATCGGAACAATCGATTATATGGGAGCTATGCGTTGTATTGCTCCGATCTTGTTGATTCCGACGAATGATGAATCTCATGCAAAATGGCGGCTCCATACAATTTCATCAAGAAATCTCAAAAACTGGGGGACTGGTTTGCGTACAACAGACAGACGGGCATGGCTAAATCGACTCAGCTCATCGCCCTGATCATTTCGGTATACCTTTTGGTGGGTCTATCTCTTCCTCTTCTCATACTTACAAACATCGGACCAAAGCTATAATACCATTTCATGTTCATGAAAGGTATAATAAGAAAGTAGAAAAATTATAAGCGTTCAAAGCTTTGGTTGTTATCTCACAAGCGACAAGCTCACACTTGATTTCCAAAGGAAATTTCAAATTTTGAAAAAAAAAAAAACAATTAATTTTGTTATTTTATTCATGTGTCGCTAAGTGCTGACAAAAAAAAACAGTATATGTGACCTTAAAATAACTAACAAATAATTGGGTTTTTAAAATTTTTAATTAAAATCAACAAAAAAATAAGCAAGCAGAAAAAGTTATAAGCGTTCATAACTCTGGTTGTTATCTCGAAAGCGACAAGCTCACACTAAATTTTCAAAGAAAATTTAAAATTAAAAAAAAAAAAAAAAAATTTGTATTTATTTATATGTCGCTAATTGCTGACGAAAAAAAAAACATCTTATGTGACCTTAAAATAACTAACAAATAATTGAATTTTTAAAAGTGTTTTTTTCTTCTCCATTTCAAGTGTAAGTTATTTCATAAATATCAAAGCAAAAAGAAGACGTGTTTACCAATTTTTTTTTGTAATTTGGAGTTTTTCGGTGCAATAGACCCCAATTTTTGGTACTTTGATTAGCAAGCTGAGGCTACACAATTATGAGTATCAACAACGAAAATTAATACCTTAAAAATATTGTACATCAAGAAAGAAAATTTAGAATGCTTTAATAAGGAAATCACACATATTTACTTAGTTTTTAGCAACAGAGATTGCAAGAAAGTAATCTGGTTATTTTCGAAAATCACGAGATGCCGGGAGTGGCATACCTAGGACTTTGCTCCCCGACTTTGTTTACTGTTAAGTTTAGAAAAATATGATATGATGATGGTTTGAATATAATTCTTCCCTTAACGGTAACCGTACAGCAACCTTTGCCTTAACATTAACGATAACAAAATTCATTAGGTAAAAGAAGCAAAACCCTTACTTCAAGCGTAATTGTAACAACAACCCTTACGTAATCGTAACCGTAACAGCAACCCTTACCTTAACCGTAAATGGAGCAAAACCCTTCCCACTACCGCAGATTGGTAAGCTGAACAAGAATAATTACCATAAGCGTGACAGCAACGCGTACCTTAGCCGTAACAGAAGCCGCTATCTAACCGTAACCTTAAGAAACCCCAATATCTTTACCGTAGTTGTAACAATATTCGTAATCTCAACCGTGATTGTAACAACAACCCTTGTATTAACATTAGTCGTAAAAATATTCCTTAAGTAAACTAAAAACAGCACTTACCCCAACCGTTACCGTAACCACAACCCATAACTTGACCTTAACCCTAGCTATATTCTTTAGCTAACCGTAAACGTAACAAAACCCTCACCGCAAATGAAAGAAAAGCGCTTACTTTGACGGTAAAGTTAAAATGAATCTTTACTTCAACAAGAAGTGTGACCTTACCTTAACCGTAAACGTAACCGTAAGAGAACCCAATACCTTCATCGTAATCGTAACAATAACCGTAACTCAGAGCAGTAAACCCATTTACCGTTTAAATGAAGTTTTCCTCAACCGTAACTGCAGCAATGGCGTTTTTCATAACCGTAGCCGTATAGGCTGGGTTGATACAAGCACAAATGGACAAGAAGAGAAGTACTCAGTTAAACAACACAATATAAGAATTTATAGGAGGCGCGAACATCAGTAAGGGAAAAGAGAGAAATGAGATAGCAAGGGAGGGAGAAGGCGCTTCGAATGTGATCTCGAATCCTCGTGGAGGAGTTTTTTTTGTAGTTCGGAGGCGAGTTGTAGTGAACATTTGCTACCGAATTTCAAGGCAAATTAGCAGGGCTTCAGCAAAGCGTAATGACCCACTTAAATATATATCAGATTCCTGTCCACATATACTTCAGTTCCTATAAGAGTGTTTTATTAGGAATATCTTCAGGGATGCTGTTAGCGTCAAGCAGCTCGAGATTCCGCCGACTACTTGCACTTCGATCTTAGACAGCTGGTCACTCTGAACACTTAAGCAGACGCTGAAATGACACTACGACTTGTTAGCTGGCTAGTGTCTTTTGACCAAGAATTTACGTCAGTCGAATTAAGCATAATCATTGCGTCTGATGTTGGAAAAGTGCAAGCGATTCGTCGCGTTTATGGTGACGCCGGTTTGTGCATAAACTCATGAACTGCAACACAACCCTACGCACACTCCATTCTGCGACTCAGTGTCGTCTACGAGACAAACCATTTGAAAAGCTGTAATATTCTTATATGGCTAAAGCCACTTGGGTCATTAAGAAGCGAAAAAATGCACAATCCAGTTAATTAACTATGAGGTTTTAAAGATTTTGCTGTGTAGAATGCTCAGTTTAATTGCTGAATAGCTCTAGTTTTATTTACTTTGTTTGCATTTGCTTTGGGTTGTAAAATAATTTTAAGAACGTTTATGACTGCGATTATTAGAGCAATGAAAATTGTTAGATGACTTGATTGTTTGCAATGTTTGGATTTATTCCCTCGGGTGTCTATTGGAGAACATACACAGCTTTCGTGGCATGGCAGATATAATAAATCTTACTAATAGAATAATGAACTCAGGATTAAGAGAAAAAATTTTCGAGTTTATTATGAAACTTTTGCACTTAATATAACAGATTTAAAGTATGGAGATTTATGATCGTTTTTATGTGAACAAAATAAACTGCGGCCTAATTTCAAATTTGTTTTGGCTTTGTTGTAGCTTTAGGTCTTTTCACTTTGCTAATCTGTTGCAGTCACGATAAGGATATGGATAAGGATAAGGATAAGAATTAGAATAAGGATAAAGATAAGGATCAGGGTAAGGATAAGGACAAGGAAAAGGACAATTATAAGGATTGGGATAAGGAAAGAGATAAGGATAAGGATGAGGATAAGGATAAGAATAAGTACAAGGATAAGGATAACGAAAAGGATAATGATAAGAATAAGGATAAGAATAAGGATAAGGATAACGATAAGGATAAGGATAATGATAAGGTTGAGGATAAGGATATGGATAAGTATAAGGATACGGTTAAAGATAAGGATAATGATAGGTATAAGGTAGGGATAAGGATAAGGATATAGATATGGATAAGGATTGTGATAAGGATATGGATAAGGATAAGGATAAAGATAAAGATAAGGATAAGGACAAGGACAAGGACAAGGACAAGGACAAGGACAAGGACAAGGACAAAGACAATTATAAGGATAGGGATAAGGAAAGAGATAAGGATAAGGATAAGGATAAGGAAAAGGATAAGCATAAGGATAAGGATAAGGATAAGGATAAGTATAAGGTAAGGATATGGGTAAGTATAAAGATACGGTTAAATATAAGGATAAGGATAAGTAACTATAAGTATAAGTATAAGGATAAGGATGAGGATATGGTTAAAGAAAGGAGGTGAGGATAAGGATAAGGATACGGTTAAAGATAAAGATAAGGATAATGATAAGGATAAGTATAAGGATAAGGATAACGATAAAGATAAGGATAATGATAAGGATAAGGATAAGGATGAGGAAAAGGATAAGTATAAGGATATGGATAAGTATAAGGATACGGTTAAAGATAAGGATAAGTATAAGGATAAGAATAAGGATAAGGATACGGTTAAATATAAGGATAAGGATAGTGATAAGGATAAGTATAAGGATAAGTATAAGTACAAGGATAAGGAAATGGATAAGGATAAGGATTAGGATAAAGATAATTATTATTATTTTTGGTTAGAGGAAAAATTGAAGGCAACAAGCATATACAGGCTATAGTTATAGTACTATTTCGAAAACATCCACTAACTAAGAATTATTATCAACTGGTCTTGAGCTCGTTAAACTTACAAAAATATGTAAAAATGAACAGACCATAAAACCAACAACAAAAAAAAGAAGATAATTATTTTAGTAAAGAAGCTTATTTTTAAATAGAATTAACAGGAGATTGGGTGTTTCATTTAAATTGTGTACGATTGATTGATTATTCGCAGTTTTTATGATTTTCAAGGCACATTTAGCTGCAGACTATCGTGTTTATTACCTATATCTTACTTTTGTGGGAGAAAACAATTCCCCATCATTCATAGATGATTTGCTGCGCCTTTTTGTATGTCTTCATTTACAAGTTTGTATTCGTTGACCAATCCAAAAACCTTTTTTCCTAATTCAAGTCAATGACATCAAGAGAAGCCCAATCAGCACGTGAATTGCAAAAGGCTAACCATTTACTTATTACATACCTTCGGCATAGATGTCACACAGCTTTTATAGATACATTGACCTACACAAATAAGTATACGTCTTTAATAACATTGATTTATCTCTTCAATTTTCACTCGAAAATACAGAATTAACTCAACAGTTTTTTGTCACATCATTTTGGGTATTTGCTTTGTATTCGGCTGCCATGGCCACATTTTCTTGACACAACCGATACCCATTGATTTCGCTTCTTTTGTCAAAAGCATACCAACCTCCTTGTTTTAATTTACTAATAGCCAGAGGTGGGCGCAAAAGCAGATTTCAGTGGTTTCATTCAGCTTTGGTATGTGATTTTTTGAATTTAGACTTACATTTTAATAGTTTTTTTTTTACAGAATCCCAGACTTGCATTTTTCTTCTGGAGCTTACCATCGGCAGAAAGTTTAAAGTTTAAAACGCGATTTGCTTGTACTGTACCCTACTCGTGAATTCCGCGGCTTCTCAAATAAACTAATAAGCCCACTGGGCTGTATAAATTAACGAAGTACACGGTTAGTATGGTTCGTTATGTACTTTGATAATCTCATAACGACGTTAGAAGCAGCTCCAAGATCAGGGCACACAGTAAAAACTGGATTTTCTCCAGCGTCGCAATAAGAAAAAGCCTTAAAGGTCTATTCCAATGTTTCAGCGTCTTTGTGCCGATGAACAAATATGTTTTTCGAAAATGATCACTTCTTTTCGTGCTGAAACATTGAAATAGACCTAAGACGTTCGTTAAAATGTTGAAGAAGTAGTCTTGCTTTATACAATGGCTCTTATCTGGGTTCAACATTTTTGGCATATATGAATTGCCATTAAAATGAAGTTTTGAAGTAAGCTTTTCAAATCGATTACAAGTCATTGCTGAACGTACGGGATCCAAAGAGTATTTCCCCAATACTCGCGAGAATTCGGATACAGGAAGACTGACATGAAAAACAATATCCCCAAAAATTGTCGACGTTCCACCTCGTTCGTTATAAACTTCATGGAAATATTATTTTGGGCTTCATAAAGATTCATTTGAATATCAAAGGTCTGGAACCTGTATTGAGGAAAATGAATAAAAAGGATAAGGATACCAGACTTACTTCCAAGTGGCTTATTGAGACCATGTTCCTCATATTCCAGAAATACTTTGTGTGCGATGTTAACTGCTGCACGGTCCCAAAGAAGGTTCGCAGATGGCGGCTCACAATAACTTACCTTCAAGCTTACCTCAATTGCATCTCTCAAGGTTTCAGAGGATTTAAGCATCACATTCATCACGGGGTCCTCTGGTAGATCAAACTCAAAGTCGTCATTGATCTCGCACTCGCCCTAAGAAGAGTCACTATCAGACGGTAAATGCTCAAAAAATTTTAATGAATTTCATCATCTGACATTTCTAGTAGTAAAATGGAAATATTTCGAAAATGTAAACTAGTATGTTGAGCTATTTAAGTGAAAAGAAAGAAGATAAATACACGTATCTGCATGAGCCCGCCTCAAGGCAGAGTTAATTTAATTTAATTAGTCACTTTTTTGCCATAACTTTTTTTTTTACCAAAAATGCTTAGAATATGTATCGAACTGTGCTAAAAATCCTATTATATTGTTTTTAAGTCCCGAACACATTGAATTATTTAAAAAATTTTTTTTTCAAAAAACTCACATGGAAAGGAAATAATCACGTCAGAAAATAATGACATTTACTGAAATGGAAGAATTGAATTGCAAAATTAATTGAACATAAAAGAAGGTTGAAAAACCCAGTACAGTTCTTTATTAAATGTATTGTAAATTATTAAATTACTTTATATAGGTCGTCTAGAGGCGGTATTATGCACTAGAGTGTTAAGACATTGAGAAAAAAGATACACATTTTTCAGTACATAATACAACTTAATTACTAAATTTGGTGTGTAGATTGAAGTTGAGTCATTTGACTTTTTTATAATTTTTGTAAGTGGGCGTGTCAGCGGCCACTTTTAAGTAATTCATTTTATAGATATTATTAACCCTTAATCAGTTTTAATTGAAGATATCAAAAGAAAATTTGTCACACAGATTAGCGCTATTACTAGTAATGTGGTGCAGAAAAATTGGTTAAGGGACACGCCCACTTTTATATGAAAAATTTTTGAAGTGAATATAATCTCTACATATAATAAAATTGTAAATAATCGATGTCTGAGCATTTCAGATATTTAAGAAAAATCGATAGGAGAGACAGATTCAACAGATTTAAAATTTTTGTCTGTATGTCTCTATGTTTGGCCGAGCATCACTCAAAAACTGCTAAATGGAATTGAATGGAACTTGTACCGTTATATTACTAGACGTTTAACCTAACATTTAGGATGTCAATTGCGCCGATAGCTCTACCAGATATCGACCGATATGGGAACCAAGGTGTCGCAAAATGTGTTAGTACAATATGAGTATCAAGCGAAAGGTGACAATGAGTGCTGCAATAAGCGATGTAATTAATATCTTATCTGGTATAGAATATAATGATGAAAATCGGACTCAGTCTATTATTAGTTCTGCGACACGGCGAAGTGGGGCGGGTTTACTACTAATCAATAACTCTGCGAAAAAAATGTGAATCAATTAATTTTTGTTTCCAATCCTCTTTAAAGGAAGAAATGCAAACAAATATAAATTTTTGACAGCTACTTTTTTGACCAAAAAACTAGCCAAAGTGGTTCGCAACCACGCCAAGAAAAACTTTTGTAACATGGTGTGGATATAAACGAAATCACTTTTTGGTCTGCAGTAAATTTGCTTACCAACTGATTTGACCTTTTTTTGTGATGGTCGATTGGATGCGCTTTTGTCAGTGAGCATTCAGCAGCATCAGCAGCATCAGCAGCAGCAGTCGATAACAAATGTGAATTGATGATATTAGTATCAATAAATATTCGTAGCTTCGCCTTTGGTTTACCATTTTCGTGCAACAAATTGTACGTTTTTGTAATATACAGGGTGTTTTTTTACAGGTTTGTTTTTTGAATAGAGATAAAACTGGCATTTTGTGGTCAAATCTGGCAACTCTAATGTCATTTATGTTCAGTTTGGTTTGCCATTTTATCATGAACAGGTTGACAAAAGAACAACGCTTGCAAATCGTGCAAATTTATTTCGAAAATAATGGTTCAGTTCGCGAAGTTTACCGTGAGCTCCGTCCATTTTATGGTCGACATAATCGTCCATCAGAGCAATTAATTCGGTTAACCATGGATCGTTTTCGCACTACGTTTACTCTATGTGATAATACGCATCCGCAGAGACGTCGAACAGTGCGCACCGAAGAAACAATTGCCGCTGTAGAGCAAAGTGTTGAAGAGGACCCGAATGAATCGATTCGCCACCGTGCACAGCAATTGGAGCTTTGTCCATCAACTTTATGGAAGATTTTGCGCAAACATCTTGGCTTGCGACTTTACAAGATCCAGCTTGTGCAAGAATTAAGGCCGCGAGACCATGCAATGCGTCGTGATTTTGGTGTATGGGCCGAAAATGAGATTGATTTCGATGCTGATTTTCATCGCAAAATTTTGTTCAGTGATGAGGCTCATTTTTGGTTGAATGGCTACGTCAACAAGCAAAATTGCCGCATTTGGAGTGAAGAGAATCCACATGAGACCCTTGAAACGCCATTACATCCACAAAAACTGACTGTTTGGTGTGCTCTATGGGCTGGTGGAGTCATTGAGCCATACTTCTTCCGCAATAATGCTGGAGAGGCAGCTACCGTTAATGGAGACCGGTATAGAGCCATGATAACCGACTATTTTGTTCCCGAATTGGATGGCATGAATGTGGATGAGTTGTGGTTCCAACAAGACGGCGCTACATGCCACACAGCGCACCTCACAATCGATTTATTGAAGGAAACATTCGATGAGCGCATAATTTCGCGGAATGGACCTGTCAATTGGCCACCAAGGTCGTGTGATTTGACACCATTGGATTATTTTCTTTGGGGATATGTGAAGTCGCTCGTCTACACCAACAAACCAGAAACGTTAGGGGAATTGGAAGCCAACATTCGTGGCGTTATTGCCGACATACGGCCCCATATGCTCGAAAAAGTGGTTGAAAATTGGACCTGTAGAATTGGCTTTATTCGAGCCAGCCGCGGCGGCCACATGCCCGAAATCATATTTAAACATTAATGGCATAAAATTATCCTTCCAATAAAGCCAAATTGATGGACCTTAAAACGATTTTCTTGTGTTTTATTTCAATTCGAAGTTCTATACCCCTAAAAAAAACACCCTTTACATACATATATATATATATATATTGATGTTTGTTTGTGGGAATATTTTTCAATAGTTTGCAGCTGCAGCAACGAGAAACTGACAAAAAAACTAAATGTGGAAATGGAGCAGGAAAATTGTTGGAAAGCATTTATGGTAGTATGAAAAATACTACGTATGGGTAGTCTTATTTCAAATCGACCATCAGACATTGTCAATATCTGTTTGCTTTCCAAGGTGTTTCCTCCAACATTACTTAAAACTTAACCGAGATTCACTCGGCTTTTTTAGAGGTTGCCACTTAATTTAGTTTTTTCTAGATACTTATCACTAAAGAACATCTTTAGTATCAACACTAAAGTGGGCGAGCTTGAATGTGGCATATTGCCTATCTACAAAAGTTCATACAAATGGGTCAAGTCGTTTTCAAAATAATGGCTTATATGCCATAAAATAAATATAACACGATTAGGTGGCAACCTTAGCTGGCAAACATACCTAGAAATAGTTGAAAAAATATCCTTCGTTAGATATCCATATATTTTTTCATATCTTACTTAATTGAAAAAAAAAACAGAAATAGGTGGCAACCTTATGAAAACGTTCTCAGTGGCAATACCAAAGTAGAAATTCTTAGAATGTACTAGTAAAATAACTACATATCATGCTGAATATAAAAAAACAAGGAAAAGCCAAATATAAAGAAGATGAAGAAAGGGTTAGATGATAAGAAGAAGATGAAGGAGAAAAAGAAGCAGACGAAGAAGTGGAATAAGAATTAAAGAACAATAAGAATAACTAGAAGAATCAGAAAATAAAAAAACGGAAAAGGAAGGCGAAAAGTAGGAAAATCGAAGATTTTCAGTAAAAATCGACTTATCTCTTCCAAAAAAAATTTAGTTAGGAACAAAGTTCTATAAGTTTCTCTAAAAATCGATTTATCCCTAACAAGATTTTCGATTTTCATCTAAAAAAAAATCTATTTATGAACGAAAACTCGATCTAACTGTAGTAAAAAAAAATCTGTTTAGAAACAACAAACGTATATTTTCTTTAGGAATCGATTTTTCTCTAAAATCGCTAATAATTATTATATCGATTTATCTTTAACAAAAAAGATTATTTAGGAACCAAAATCGATTATTTTCTTCAAAAAATCCATTTATCTCTAACAAAGCAAATCGGGTTATGGCCAAAAATCGATAATTTTCATTAAAAATCGATTTATTTTTAACAAAAAAAAAAACAAACAATTTATGAACAAAACTCGATTATTTTCTTTAAGAATCGATGTATCTCATTAATCAAAAATCTATTATTTTCTTCCAAATCGATTTATCTCTAGAAGAAAAAATCGAGTTATGACCAAAAATTAATAGTTTTATATAAAACTCGATATATTTCTAACAAAGTAAGCTATCTATTAACAATAATTGACTTTTCTATTGATTTATCTTTTAAGAAAAAAATTGTTTTATGACCAAAAATCCATTATTCTCTTTCAAAATCGTTTTTGCTCTAACAAAAAAAGATTAATGAGTAATACATTTTTCCAACTCGAGGTCACATTCCTACTTTGGGACACATGGCTGGTGCCCAAAAAGATACAATTATAGTACAAACTTTGTACGCTAAAACAGTTTCCTTCCATTGGCAGCTTTAAGACGAAATTAACCATAAAAAGTAAAATCCATACCAACACATATATAACGCTTGAAATTGATGACTTTTGACCTTAGCTGTGCGCAAACGTTTCTACCCATCGATCTGACTTAATGACATAGAGAAATTTCAAGTCACTTAAATGGAAACTTTAAATCATTTGTGGGTGCCAAAGTAAAAGAAAAATAAAAAAAAGCAGCAGCAAATATTGATTTAAAATGCAGGGTTAGGCGGACAACTTTTATGGTCAAAGCGAGTACTGGGAACATTGCAAATATGTAGATGTAAGTACGAATACGTCCGTGGGTTGCGAGCGATAAAGTTTCATTTAAAACCCATTGCGTCAGCTCAAAGCTCCAATGACAACAAAAACATTTATATAAAAGCGCACATGTTTATGTATATATGTATATATATATATGAAGTATACATATGTTCATATATAACTCTAAGATTACTGGTGAATTGCATAGCTCTTTCACCATTTTTGGCCATGAGCAATCTCGTACACATTTCCATACTTGCCTCATATTTTTAGTTACGATAAAGTCATAATTCATAATATTAATAGGCGCATGTGTCTACTATAGGCAAATTTCTATGGCAGGCGCTTCTAGCGTAAAACCATAATTCGCAAACATGAGAAATTTGTGCAGTTGCTTGTAACTGAAGCGAAGCGAAGTATTAAGGAAATATGATAAACGGGGCAAGATAGGAAAATAGTTGTAATGTAAAGGAGAAAAGAAATAGCCCAAGCCTGTGTACGAGTGTCCTGTCGACATCCGCATCATAGCGAAATTCTTTAACATCTCATTTAGCAGAGTTGGCCCAAGGGACGAAAATCAACTACGAGAATGGATATAGTAGTTTTACATATAGCCCATTCAATCATATTTACCGCTTTTGTTTTAGCATTTTTTTCTCCATCCTGTTTTTCATTATTTTATTTTATTCTATTTCGTTTGATACGATTTATTTAGTTTAATTTAATTTAATTAAACTGCGCCAACTATCGCGGAATCAGCCTTTTGAATATCGCATATAAGGTCCTATCAAGCGTATTGTGCGAAAGACTGAAACCTGATGTGAACAGACTGATTGGACCTTATCAGTGTGGCTTCAGACCTGGTAAATCTACCATCGACCAGATTTTTACAATACGCCAAATCTTGGAAAAAACCCGTGAAAAAAGAATCGACACGCATCATCTCTTTGTTGATTTTAAAGCCGCTTTCGATAGCACGAAAAGGAGCTGCCTATATGCCGCTATGTCTGAATTTGGTTTCCCCGCAAAACTTATACGGCTATGCAAAATGACCTTGAGCAACACCGCCAGCTCGGTCAGAATTGGGAAGTACCTCTCCGAGCCGTTCGAAACTAAACGAGGTTTCAGACAGGGTGACCCCCTATCGTGCGATTTCTTTAATTTAATGCTGGAGAAAATAATACAAGCTGCAGAACTTAACCGCGCTGGAACAATATTTTATAAAAGCGTCCAACTGTTGGCATATGCTGACGATATTGATATCATTGGCCTTAACAACCGCGCCGTAACTTCTGCTTACTCCAAATTAGAAAAAGAAGCGGAGAAAATGGGATTGGTGGTGAACGAGGGCAAAACGAAGTACCTTCTGTCATCATGCAAAGAGTCAGCGCATTCGCGCCTTGGCAACCAAGCCACTGTTGGCAGCAATAATTTCGAAATAGTAAAGGACTTCGTTTACCTGGGAACCAGCATTAATACCAACAATAATGTTAGCCTAGAAATCCGACGAAGAATCACTCTTGCAAACAAATGCTACTTCGGACTGAGTAGGCAATTGAAAAGTAAAGTCCTCTCTCGACGAACGAAAATAACACTCTACAAGTCACTCATCGCACCCGTCCTGCTATATGGTGCAGAAGCGTGGACACTAACAACATCTGATGAGGCAGCTCTGGGAGTATTCGAGAGAAAGTTTCTCCGAAAGATTTGTGGACCTCTACGCGTTGGCGACGGCGAGTACCGAAGAAGATTTAATGATGAGCTGTATGAACTTTACGCAGACGCCGACATAGTTCAGCGAATTAAAACACAGCGGCTTCGCTGGCTAGGCCACGTAGTGCGAATGAGCGAAGATGCTCCAGCCCAGAAGGTATTCTTATCGGCACCCGCCGGTGGAAGCAGAGGAAGAGGGAGACCACCACTCCGATGGAAGGACCAAGTGGAGACCGATTTGCGATCCCGCGGTGTTTCCAATTGGCGCCAGTTGGCGCAACGAAGAAACGACTGGCGAGCTATGTTGGACGGTCAAAATCGCCCAGGCGGTTAGATGACCATTTAAAGAAAGAAGAAATTTTATTTTATTTTAATTTTATTTTATTTTATTTGATTTTATTTTATTTTATTTTATTTTTTACTTTTATTTTTAATTCTAATTTTTATTTTTTTTTATTTAATTTTACTTTATTTTATATTATTTTACTTGATTTAATTTTATTTAATTTCGTTTTATTTTTTTTAATTTTATTTTAATTTATTTTATTTTATTATATTTCATATAAGTTAATTTCATTTTATTTTATTTTATTTTTTTTTTAATTTAATTTTATTCTATTTTATTTTATTTAATTGTATTTTATTTTATTTTATTTAATAAATTTTTTTTTGTTTAATTTTTTATTTTTTATTCTAATTTATTTTCTTTTATTTTTTTTATTTTATTTTACTTTATTTTCTTATATTTTATTTCGTTTTATTTAATTTAATTTATTTTATTTTATTTTATTTTATTTTATTTTTTATTTTTAATTCTAATTTTTATTTTTTTATTTAATTTTACTTTATTTTATATTATTCTACTTTATTTTATTTTATTTTTTTTTTAATTTTATTTTTTTTTATTTTATTTCATTTTATTTTAATAAATTTTTTTTTATTTTATTTTATTCTATTTTATTGCTTTTTTATACCAACAATTTTTGTTGATTTACGGCCTGTACATTTTCAAGTATTCATGAAACGAGCTCAAGGCCAAGAATAATAATTTTTCACTTTTGGAATTTTATGAAAATTATTATTGTTTTTTTATTTATTAATAATCATTTTAATTAATTATTAAAAGTTTTTTGGATTGAATAGAGTAGGAAAAATGTTTAGAGACAACTGCCATAGCTTTTCTTATAGATCCATTTCGGAAGCTGCTAGACTTCACTCATCAGAGAAATTTTGGCACGCATTGCTAACCATTAAGCTAACAATACGCTGGTTTTGATGTCATCTAAACTCCTAGTTCTATTCATCTTTTTACCATATGCATGAACCACTTCCGCCATTTGACAGTTAGTAGTGTGATCATGATGGATTTTTGACAGCTCTGTTTTATCATCAGAACTGCCTTTCCGTGTGCTCTCGGTTTTTGTTATTGCTTTTTTATACCAACAATTTTTGTTGATTTACGGCCTGTACATTTTCAAGTATTCATGAAACGAGCTCAAGGCCAAGAATAATAATTTTTCACTTTTGGAATTTTATGAAAATTATTATTGTTTTTTTATTTATTAATAATCATTTTAATTAATTATTAAAAGTTTTTTGGATTGAATAGAGTAGGAAAAATGTTTAGAGACAACTGCCATAGCTTTTCTTATAGATCCATTTCGGAAGCTGCTAGACTTCACTCATCAGAGAAATTTTGGCACGCATTGCTAACCATTAAGCTAACAATACGCTGGTTTTGATGTCATCTAAACTCCTAGTTCTATTCATCTTTTTACCATATGCATGAACCACTTCCGCCATTTGACAGTTAGTAGTGTGATCATGATGGATTTTTGACAGCTCTGTTTTATCATCAGAACTGCCTTTCCGTGTGCTCTCGGTTTTTGTTATTGCTTTTTTATACCAACAATTTTTGTTGATTTACGGCCTGTACATTTTCAAGTATTCATGAAACGAGCTCAAGGCCAAGAATAATAATTTTTCACTTTTGGAATTTTATGAAAATTATTATTGTTTTTTTATTTATTAATAATCATTTTAATTAATTATTAAAAGTTTTTTGGATTGAATAGAGTAGGAAAAATGTTTAGAGACAACTGCCATAGCTTTTCTTATAGATCCATTTCGGAAGCTGCTAGACTTCACTCATCAGAGAAATTTTGGCACGCATTGCTAACCATTAAGCTAACAATACGCTGGTTTTGATGTCATCTAAACTCCTAGTTCTATTCATCTTTTTACCATATGCATGAACCACTTCCGCCATTTGACAGTTAGTAGTGTGATCATGATGGATTTTTGACAGCTCTGTTTTATCATCAGAACTGCCTTTCCGTGTGCTCTCGGTTTTTGTTATTGCTTTTTTATACCAACAATAATAACAATAACAAAAACCGAGAGCACACGGAAAGGCAGTTCTGATGATAAAACAGAGCTGTCAAAAATCCATCATGATCACACTACTAACTGTCAAATGGCGGAAGTGGTTCATGCATATGGTAAAAAGATGAATAGAACTAGGAGTTTAGATGACATCAAAACCAGCGTATTGTTAGCTTAATGGTTAGCAATGCGTGCCAAAATTTCTCTGATGAGTGAAGTCTAGCAGCTTCCGAAATGGATCTATAAGAAAAGCTATGGCAGTTGTCTCTAAACATTTTTCCTACTCTATTCAATCCAAAAAACATTTAATAATTAATTAAAATGATTATTAATAAATAAAAAACAATAATAATTTTCATAAAATTCCAAAAGTGAAAAATTATTATTCTTGGCCTTGAGCTCGTTTCATGAATACTTGAAAATGTACAGGCCGTAAAGCAACAAAAATTGTTGGTATAAAAAAGCAATAACAAAAACCGAGAGCACACGGAAAGGCAGTTCTGATGATAAAACAGAGCTGTCAAAAATCCATCATGATCACACTACTAACTGTCAAATGGCGGAAGTGGTTCATGCATATGGTAAAAAGATGAATAGAACTAGGAGTTTAGATGACATCAAAACCAGCGTATTGTTAGCTTAATGGTTAGCAATGCGTGCCAAAATTTCTCTGATGAGTGAAGTCTAGCAGCTTCCGAAATGGATCTATAAGAAAAGCTATGGCAGTTGTCTCTAAACATTTTTCCTACTCTATTCAATCCAAAAAACTTTTAATAATTAATTAAAATGATTATTAATAAATAAAAAAACAATAATAATTTTCATAAAATTCCAAAAGTGAAAAATTATTATTCTTGGCCTTGAGCTCGTTTCATGAATACTTGAAAATGTACAGGCCGTAAATCAACAAAAATTGTTGGTATAAAAAAGCAATAACAAAAACCGAGAGCACACGGAAAGGCAGTTCTGATGATAAAACAGAGCTGTCAAAAATCCATCATGATCACACTACTAACTGTCAAATGGCGGAAGTGGTTCATGCATATGGTAAAAAGATGAATAGAACTAGGAGTTTAGATGACATCAAAACCAGCGTATTGTTAGCTTAATGGTTAGCAATGCGTGCCAAAATTTCTCTGATGAGTGAAGTCTAGCAGCTTCCGAAATGGATCTATAAGAAAAGCTATGGCAGTTGTCTCTAAACATTTTTCCTACTCTATTCAATCCAAAAAACTTTTAATAATTAATTAAAATGATTATTAATAAATAAAAAAACAATAATAATTTTCATAAAATTCCAAAAGTGAAAAATTATTATTCTTGGCCTTGAGCTCGTTTCATGAATACTTATTCTATTTTATTTTATTTAACTGTATTTTATTTTATTTTCTTTTATTTAATTTAATTTTATTTTATTTTACTTTATTCTCTTATATTTATTTAATTTAATTTAATTTAATTTTATTTTACTTTATTTTATTTTATTTTCTTTTATTTTATTTTATTTAATTAATTTTATTTTTTTTAATTTTATTTTTTTTTTAATTTACTTTATTTTACTTTATTTTATTTTATTTTGTTTTCTTTTATTTTGTTATATTTTATTTTATTTTACTTCATTTTATTTTATTTTATTCCATTTCAGTTTATTTTACTTTGCTTTATTTTATTTTACTTTATTTTATTTAATTTGATTTTATTTTATTTTTTTTAATTTTATTTTAATTTATTTTATTTTATTATATTTCATATAAGTTAATTTCATTTTATTTTATTTTTTAATTAAATTTTATTCTATTTTATTTCATTTAATTGTATTTTATTTTATTTAATAAATTTTTTTTTTGTTTAATTTTTTTTTTATGCTACTTTATTTTCTTTTATTTTATTTTATTTTATTTTATTTTACTTTATTTGCTTATATTTTATTTCGTTTTATTTTATTTTATTTTATTTTATTTTATTTTATTTTATTTTTTATTTTTAATTCTAATTTTTATTTTTTTATTTAATTTTACTTTGTTTTATATTATTCTACTTTATTTTATTTTATTTTATTTTATTTTATTTTATTTTTTTTTAATTTTATTTTTATTTATTTTATTTCATTTTATTTTAATAAATTTTTTTTTATTTTATTTTATTCTATTTTATTTTATTTAACTGTATTTTAGTTTATTTTCTTTTATTTAATTTTATTTTATTTTACTTTATTCTCTTATATTTATTTAATTTAATTTAATTTTCTTTTATTTTATTTTAATAAATTTTATTTTTTTTAATTTAATTTTTTTAATTTTACTTTATTTTACTTTATTTGATTTTATTTTATTTTGTTTTCTTTTATTTTGTTATATTTTATTTTATTTTACTTCATTTTATTTTATTTTATTTGATCTTATTTTATTTTATTTTATTTTATTCTATTTTACTTTATTTTATTTTTATTTAATTTTGTTTTATTTTATTTTAGTTTATTTTATTTTATTTTATTTTATTTTATTTTATTTTATTTTATTTTATTTTATTTTATTTAATTTTATTTTATTTTGTTTTATTTTATTTTATTTTATTTTATTTTATTTTATTTTATTATATTTTATTGTATTTAACTTCATTTTATTTTATTTCATTTCAGTTTATTTTATTTAATTTAATTTTATTTTATTTTACTTTATTTTATTTTAATAAATTTTTTTTTTTTTTATTTTATTTTTTTATTTTACTTTATTTAACTTTATTTTATTTTATTTTAGTATATTTTATTTTATTTTATTTTATTTTATTTTTTAGCTTCATTTTGCTTTATTTTATTTTATTTTACTTTATTTTATTTTATTTTATTTTATTTTATTTTAATTAATTTTGTTAATTGATATTAGAGGAAAAATTACAACGTTATGCACAGCGATGGTATGGGATGACATGTTTCGAAGTGCCCAACTTCTCATCAGACCCCTTCTCGGACACTGAGATACGAACCCAAGTGTCTGCACCAAAGCCGCTGGTAGAGTACTCTAACAACTAAGCTATGATGCCCTGTAGCGTCACGATGCATTTTTCCTCTAATGTGCCATTTGCTTATACCTGTTATACATTCTTTGGTACATATATTTTATATGTCAACTCAAGGAAAGTGGAATACTTTTAGGCGCGTTCATAGAACAGTTTTAGATATAGAAGGGCTTTTTTGCAGGAATAAGCAAATGGCACATTAGAGGAAAAATGCATCGTGACGCTACACGGCATCATAGCTTAGTTGTTAGAGTACTCTAACAGCGGCTTTGGTGCAGACACTTGGGTTCGTATCGCAGTGTCCGAGAAGGGGTCTGATGAGAAGTTGGGCACTTCGAAACATGTCATCCCATACCATCGCTGTGCATAACGTTGTAATTTTTCCTCTAATATCAATTAACAAACAAACATAAAAATTCGAGCTTTGCTCCAACAACAATTACCTTAATTAATTTTATTTTATTTTAATTAATTTAATTTTTTTTTATTTTATTTTTTTTATTTTACTTTTTTTATTTTACTTTATTTTATTTTATTTTATTTTATTTTATTTCAATTAATTTTATTTTTTTTATTTTACTTTATTTGACTTTATTTTATTTTATTTTGTTTTCTTTTATTTTAGTATATTTTATTTTATTTTATTTTTTAGCTTTATTTTGTTTCATTTTATTTCATTTCAGTTTATTTTATTTTATTTTGCTTTATTTTATTTTATTTTACTTCATTTTATTTTATTTTATTCCATTTCAGTTTATTTTACTTTGCTTTATTTTATTTTATTTTACTTTATTTTATTTTATTTGATTTTATTTTATTTGATTTTATTTTATGTTATTTTACTTTATTTTAGTTTATTTTATTTTAGTTTATTTTATTTTGTTTTATTTTATTTTATTTTATTTTATTTTTTTTTAAATTTTATTTTACTTTATTTTATTTTATTTTTTTAAATTTAATTTAATTTTATTTTATTTTATTTTACTTTATTTTTTTTAATTTAATTTAATTTTATTTTATTTTATTTTATGTTATTTTACTTTATTTTAGTTTATTTTATTTTAGTTTATTTTATTTTGTTTTATTTTATTTTATTTTATTTTTTTTTTAATTTTATTTTACTTTATTTTATTTTATTTTGTTTTATTTTATTTTATTTTAGTATATTTTATTTTATTTTATTTTTTAGCTTCATTTTGTTTTATTTTATTTCATTTCAGTTTATTTTATTTTGTTTTATTTTATTTTATTTTATTTTATTTTATTTTATTTTATATTATTTTTTTTATTTTATTTTTTTTTAATTTTATTTTATTTCATTTCATTTCATTTTTTTTATTATATTTTATTTCATTTTATTTTATTCTATTTTATTTCATTTTATTTTATTTTATTCAATTTTCTTAATTTTTTTTATTTTATTTTTTTTTTGTTTACTTTTATTTTGTTTTATTCTATTTTGTTCTTTATTTTATTTTATTATGCTATTTTATGCTATTTTATTTTATTCACTCTCTCATTTCCTTTCAACCCTGCATAGTTAATAAATTACATTTGAGTTTTGTTGCTTAAAAAGTTGAATCGTTTACAACTAGGAGTATAGAGATGTCTTGATCATTTATCGTTTGAATTTCAATATTTTTCTCTTTTAAGAATCATATAAATCTGTATTATAAACTTTCTGCACATCTTTAAAATTTCAATTTCAAGATCTTTACATAGTTATATATGTAGATATGAAACACAATACACGGTGGAAAATTTAGCTTTAAATTTGAAAATTCCCTGCTGTTAAGGTTAGTTGAGTGAAAAGCCCGAAAATGGTTTTTAAAACTAAACTAAGAAGTGGAGCACATCAAGATTCAAGCAAAATACATCTTTTTTTTACAATTTTTTTTTTAAGTCTTTAAATTTTTCTCAAAACATGTTTATGTGTGTCATAGCTTAGTGAACAGAGTATTCCACTTTTGTGGGTTAGTACTAAAAATCCTCATATTCGCGCCTTTCGGTCTCTTCCAAGTATAGCCAAAAAATCGTATTTTATTTCTTGCTTTTGTAAGTTTTCTGCAACACCCAACTCCTTCCTATTTTTTCCGTGTAGTATAGAAAGAAAAATGTAGAAAAAGCACAACAATTTTATTTCAAAAAAGTATGCCTACATTTATATGTATGTATATTCAGAAATGTTGGGAATTTTCATAACATCGAACGAATATTTGCCAGTAAATAAATAAATCGAATTAGTCAACCAGTGTGTACGTATATCTACTTAATAGGTTGGATAAAAGGAAGAGCAGCTAAATAAAAAGGAATGAAATAATTTACATACTTCAACTTCAGAAAGGTTTATGCAAATAGCAGAGACTAACAATATTGATTATTTTTATATTTTCAGTGAACTTTAAAACTTTAATAAGTAGCAGGGTTTTTAAAAAACACAGTAGTATCCGAAATATTGAAAAAAAAAATTTACTTTACAGGGCAAGAAAGAAGGAAAAAAGTAAATTTGCATAGTTTTTGAAAAAAAAAAATAAATATATAGCCTCCCAGGGTTGCCACTTAATCTTACTATACATCTTTTGCATATCCTCTATTACATGTCTCAGAAAAGACTTGAAAAATTTCTTTTATATTGTGTATAAAAGTTATCTGCCATAATCCAAACTATCTTATTGAAGTGCTGCCACTTACGAAGATTTTACAGAGTTGCCATCTACCACCGAGGGTTGCCACCCAATCTATTTTTTATATTTTGCATATGCCCTATTTTCTGTAAACATTAAACGAGCAAAAAAAATGATATGGCCACCCCGAACCTCATCTTTTTCATAACAATTCAAACTTATATTCAATACGGTCCCTGGTGCTGGGAATTCGTAGAAAATATTTATATTTATTTGATCCGTTTTTTTAATGAATCACATGTACATAACTTGAATAACAAACCTTCTAAAAAGGAAACTCAACTTGTTTTCAAATATTTGCATACGCTTATGTGTATGTGTGTGTGTGTGAAAAATCATATATGGAGGCACATTTTAAAGCTTAGTTTTAAATAATTTAATTTTGGATCTAACAAAACCGACTGAATATTTAGTACCCTTGAAAGTTGAAGCGCTTGAGCCATTGAGCCATTTGTCATACCGGGGAGCCAGAAACTTCTACCACAATAGCATGCGCTGCAGTCGATTGGCAGCGGGTCACGATACGTTAGCTCAGCGTTCATAAGTTGGGTAAAGCTGCCTGATAGTGTGGATCACTTATCTTTACTTGGTTTAACTTTGAGCACGACGAGATAAAAGAACGTTTTAAAGATCCACAGAGAATACAGTTTCAAGCTGCACAACAACTGTTCTAATGCCATAAATACACAAATAAACTACGATTTCAACCAAAATCCTCCAAACCATAGGACCTATAAAAGCCTTTGATACTTAACTGCCGGCAAACATCAGTAACATTTAGAGGCACAAGTTCGAAATCTAGAATGATCTGATGTTGGGTGCCACAGGATGGTGTATTATCCCCAATTTGTTTAACTTCTGTGTATCGAAGCTTCCCTCTCCACCCGATGGCCTCACTATAGTCTCCTATGCCGATGACTGTACTATTTTGGCACCGAGAAATGGCCCCTTTATTGATGAAATTTGTACAAGAATCAATTGTAAACTCCACGACCTTTCCAGCTTTTACACCAAAGGAATTTTGGCCCTTTCACTGATTAAATCTTGGGTGATAGTCTCAAAAGTACAGAGCTGCAACAAGATCCTCAAGTCACTGGCCGGCAGTACTTGGGGGGAAAAAAAGAGAAACGTTGCTTGCTACATATAAGACTATCAGCAGACCAGTTATTGATTACATTGTGCCAATATGGTCGCCCAATTTTGCTGACACCAACTTGGAGAAGTTGCAAGGCTGCCAAAACACCGCCATCAGAAGGGCCACCGAACGTCTGCATATGTATGCAGGCCGATACCCCATGGGCGGACGAAAAGAACCGTCGATAGTTGCTTAGACAGGCGCACCTTTAATAGGCGCAAAATCTCATAAGGCTTACTACTCTATTCTCTTTAACTGCTTCAGTGAAGGCTACACATACATACCAGAAGGAATGGGTTGGTTATGCAGCTGCTTAAGATTATATTCCCGGCTAACATACTGGGTACAAGTTCAGCATGCGACAGAGAAGGCATGTAAGCAGGTATCGTTACTAAGTAGGCTGATGGCAAAAATTGGAGGACCTATACAAAGCAAAAGTTAAAGTATGGAGCGCTAGAAACTTTGGCGAGGTTAACTACTACGTTACCGAAATGCTCTCTGGGCATGTGAACTTCAAAAAATACTTACATAGAATGGGAAAAGTCGAAGATTCGAAGTGTGTGATGGAGATGTAGACGAAGACGATGCTGAACCCACATTCTTCAAATGCTCAAGAAGGACCGAGGAGCAACAAGTGCTCGAACTAAGTGTCGTTCAAATTACTGCCAATAACGTCATAGAAAAAATGTTGAGGGGCCCGCAAGTATGAAAAAAAATCACCAACTTTCTAGAAACTCAACTCAGGCCAAATAATCGGGTACAAAAGAAGGCTCTTAAGGAATAAGAAATATGGAACGATATCCTGAAGCAATACGAAAATGTTTCAAGGGGTGGGCAACGGCTCCAAAATTTTGGGAAAGTTTCTTAGTCCACGTACACACGGCTGGTGCGCCGGTATCAGATACAGTGCATTTGGCATTTTTTCATTCCCCACACATCTGTTATAATTGCATTCTGTATAAACAACCATCAACCATTCATTTCCCGTTCACGGTCTATTCTCTTACAAACATTAAATGTGCCCATTAGCCGCTCTGGCTTCAACCGAACCAAAAAATGTTGGTAGTTCAGATCAGATCGCTACCACCTAATGAGCACACTTACAACCGAATCTAAACACAAAATCCATTCAAAGAAATTTGTTTGAATGAAGCAACAGCGTATCGTGCTTGTTGTGTTGCTATGTATGTGTGTGTGTAAGTGTTAAGTGGGCAGATTTGCCACAATTCCACTCACAACAGCAACAAAACAAAAGTCGAACCACCCCCTTGCTCAGTGGTGGCAGCGTAACAAATACACGCACCAAGCTCAACAAACATATAGAAACAACAAAACACCGAAAACACAAAGTAAACAAACAAAACAAAGCATCTTTCGCGTTGCCGACCTTGACAAACATGCTCACTCTCAATTTTCTCTCTCTTAAGGTAGAAGTGCAGCGAATTCGCCGTTGGGAGACATTTATGTGGAAATGTTATAGTCAGTTGCGGGACATATTGTTTTCTCCTCCTCTAAGACTCCCTGAGCGGTGCCCTAACCCTACTAGGGATTCTCCTAAGAGGCTCCCAACCGACCGTATGGGATATAGAAAAATGTATTTTAAAGTGTGTAAAAAAGTGTTCCTTTAGTACTTCTTTAAGTTACGCAGTCCCAAAACACTTCCTCAGGTAATCCGGAAGGACTCTTTACATACGAGGTGTGTTCAAAATGTATCGCGAATTTTGTGTTTTTTCAAAAATTATTTATTTATTCATGAATATCTATTTTGTCCCCTTCAAAGTAATCCCCATGAGATATTATACACTTGTGCCAACGGTTTTTCCAATCTTCGAAGCACTTCAAAAAATCATTTTTTTGTATCTTGTTCAGCTTATCTCGTCAAGAGAAGCGTAACGTCGTCCTTTCATGGGCCTATTCAGTTTAGGGAACAAGAAAAAGTCACAGGGGGCCAGATCTGGGGAATACGGTGGCTGCGGCATCATTAGTGTGTTGTTTTCGGCCAAAAAGTCGCGCACAAGCAACGATGCGTGAGCAGGGGCGTTATCGTGGTGCAAAAGCCAATTTTTGTTCTTCCACAAATCCGGGCGTTTCTGGCGGATTGCTTCGCGCAAATTGCGCATAACTTGCAGGTAATATTCCTTATTGACCGTTCTTCCCTGTGGCAAGAACTCATGATGCACCACGCCCCTGCAATCGAAGAAAACTGTCAGCAAAACTTTCACATTCGACCGAACTTGGCGCCCTTTTTTCGGTCTTGGTTCGTGCGGCAGCTTCCATTGAGATGATTGAGCTTTGGTTTCCACGTCATAACCATAAACCCACGATTCGTCACCAGTTATGACCCTCTGAAGCAAATTTGGGTCGTCGCGGACAGAGTTTAACATCTCATTAGCAATGTTCATGCGATGCTGTTTTTGGTCCCAATTGAGCAATTTTAGTAAAAAAAATAGGTAAAAATCGAAGACGATCCAAAACACGTGCAAGCAAAGCAGCTGTCAACAATTAACTGAACATTCAAAATGGCCGAGCTTGTCGGCATAAGTGAGAGACATGAGTACCAACATAACGCCACAAAAAATTCGAAATTCGAATATACGTAACCAGCGAAAATTTAAAATTCGCTATACTTTTTGAACACACCTTGTACTTCTTTATTCACTTACAATTTTATTTTTTTCTCTAAATTCATTTCATTGTCGAAAATGGAGTTTTTTGGAATTGTTTTCCTTATCACCAATCTCATCTGGCGATAATGCATTGCTGTTGTTCTGGACATGTTGTCTCTAGACTTGAGCAGAAAGCGAAAAAGAATTTAACTAATATGACCCAAAGAAATCCGATAAAGCTTCTATGCGGTGCTCTGTAGGCCTCTCTTTTTGCTTTTGATCTAGAGCACTCCTTGAATTGAGTGCTACCGGAGTCCATTTTAGCTCTTGCTTAGAAGCGCTGCGTAATTGATTGGCTGGGTTATGACATTGTTGAAGTAGCGATTGAACGCCAAATGCCCGAGAAGACCTTTGTTGGAAGACCCGACACGCAGCATCTTTTGTCAATTCATCAACATTTATTGGCGATCTGCTGCCGAATTGAGGTGTTAATAAGCAAACCTTCTGGGCTTCAGCTTTCGAATAAAATGACCCAGCGGAGCTTTTGGGTTTCAATTCGCTGAACAGTGCTCGTAGAGCTCATAGTTAAATTTCCTTCGATACTTACAGCTGGCACTATCGGAGGAACTATAAATCTTCCGGAGCACTTCTCTGTCGACTGTTCCAAGGGATATCTCATACTCGTTGATAGACTTATAGAGCGTGACCTTTGTGCTTCGAAGCATTACTTTACTACTCAGCTGCCTACTCAGTAGCGCTAGTTGGAAAACCTGATTCTCCGTTTAACTGTCACTTAGGAAGTAATAATACCTTCTAAAATGGAACTACCCAACGTATTTGCTGGGTTTTAGTATGCTGGGCAAAACTCATACATCATCATTACAGGCTTTTCACCAAGGGCGCAGGGCTTTCTATATCTTTCGAAGAACCTTTCTCTGGCATACTTTTAGAACTGTCTCTTGAGACGCATAGAGTAGGGCACGACTCTTTTTTTTTTAGAGATCGCTATTTCGCTTCGAACGCGTTTAGCCTCGAACGCGTCTGAAAGGTATAGTGGTGTTAGCTCATGGACATTGTGGTCTTCTAAAGATTTGGGAGAATCTTAAAGAAATTGGCGCTTTGTTTGAGGATGTCGTTGAGAGCCTGAAGAGATCAAATGGTTGAGTTATATGATGTCAGATCTCATCGTAGTGCTAACGTCATATTTTCTTTATTTGACGTGGAAGCCAGTTGGCTTAACGGTTGTCTGCTAGAGTGTTGCTATGCGCCTTATTCTGAGATGGCGACTTCCGTTTGTAATCCTGAGTGCGCTGTTCTCGCAGGTTTTGCACCTCCCTACAATTTCAATAGCTTACACTCGGCTACCATAGAGGCGACGACAATTTTGTCTAAATAATTTCTTGCTTTTTCAGTTTAAATGTGAATAGATTGGTCTTCTGTATAGTCTGAAGACTCTCTGGAATTCTGCTGCAAAGTCAAGGTTTCTGGTATTGCAAGAATTGAACTGGTCTTGATGATTTTGTGCATAAAGCTTTTGGACGACCTTGGAACGTTTGCATAGATCTGCACCTGTAATGCTCGGAGACATGGCGTTCGGCAATTGTGTTTTGTCCCCATCATACTTCTCCACCGTCGCCGGATAATGAACAAAGGTTCTCTGTCCCAACAAATCCGCACCTCAGTCAAGTGGCTTGCTGGAACTTTTCATGACTAACCCTGCGAAAGGTCACAATTGATTAGGTGAGTTATCATAACTGAGACTGAGGGTTCTCTGAACACTTCGAATGAGAAATCCAACGTAAACCTACAACTGGGTATATAATGTTTCACCCCAACTTGTCTTTCTGATTTGTTGATTTTGTGTTTGAATAGTTTGGAGAGCACAAGCTATTTGCTTTGTTGCTCACGGCGAATTCCGGCAAACTGCAAAGGGCGCGTACTGCAGAAGTGACATTTGGCAACACCAACCGGCATTTGTTGGATAAACTTAATTTGTTGTGACAAGAACAACAGCATAACAACATGTGCTTGACCAGTTTTTCTTGTTTATTTTGATGTTGCTGCGATTGTGGCTATTGCCGGGTTTTTTGTTTGTGTAAACAGCTGTACTGCGCTACGAAGTCAATACTGAACTTTATAGCTGAACAAAAGAAGGTAGAAATAGAAAAAAGGAACAACAAACACGAAAACATTTAATCATTTGCTTTCAGACTGCGATTTGTGGTTTTGTTTAGCTGCCATCTCCGGCATTAATTAATTTTTTTTATCTTTTTTGTTGTTAACTTAATCACAGTATTTTGTTGTCATATTTATCATGCTAGTACGTTGTGCGTACAACAACAACTTGTACTGCTGCCTTTTAGCCCCTTTTGGCTTCGCATAAATGACAGCATTTAGCACATTTCTTTGGTTTATTTACCTTCAGTCCGATTCGGTTGCCGGTCGCAGGAAGAACATTCGTTTTCGGTGTACGCTTCGAATGCGGCAAAATTGTGGTAGACGCGTAACGAACGAAAGTAAAAGAAGAAGCAGAAGTTAAACAGTTGTGCTGCTGCCGGTGGTATGTTACTCATTCGACACGTAGCACGTCAATTTTGTATTGACCGCCGCGTTTGCCGTTAGTTGTTTGCGGATTGCGAGTTTAAATTTTTCGTAGAATTTAAATTTACGAATATTTTTGTGATTTCAAGTTTCTTCGGCGCTTTTTATGGAATTATGCAAATTTAATAAACGAGATATTTTGTGATTGGAATTTACTGTTAAAATACAAATGAAATTGCTTAAATTTAGGAAAGAATAAAATAAAAAAAAATAAAATACTAACGGGTTGTGATAACAGCTTGTGAAATAAGAGAAAAAAAATCTAGCTAATAAAGTAAGAAACAAATGTAACACAAATTAAAGCAAAAAACAAATTTTAGCCAATAATAATAATTATTGCAACAACAAGAAAATATTAAAAATGTAAGCAAATTTTTGAAAGAAGTCTAAAAAGTTTGTCAATAAGCAAAATACACCAATAATTTTGAAAAACAAATTAAAAAAAAATTTGAAAAACAAATTTAAATAAAATGTTTGAAAAAAATTTATTTTTAAAGAAAATTTAAGTACTGGATTTTTGAAAGATCTTAAAAAAATAATCAGCAATTTTTAGCATATACAGAATTTTATGGAAGTTTGAAAAAATACACAACATAAAAAAAAAAAATTCTAGGAAGAGTTTTAAGGTTAAAAACAAAAAACACAAAAAACTATATCAACAGAATGCCAAATTCATACTTTTGAAGAAATTACAAAATAATACACAACCTTTTAAAACAAAAGTGAAAAAAAGAATTTTCGAAAAAATAAAAAAACAAGTAAGAAAGTCCAAGCTCATTTATTATGAATTTAAGAAATTGTGAAAAACAAAAACAAAAAAATTTAGAAAGGAATGTCAAATACAGAATTTTAAGAAAGCTTGAAAAAATACACAAAAATTAAAAAAAAAATTGAAAACAAAATACATTAAAATATTTGAAAACAAATTTCAAATGGTTACATAATTTTAAAAACTTAAAAAAAAAAAACTAAAAACAAAAATAAACAAAAAGAATTTCAGATACAAAATTTTAAAGTGTGGAACATAAAAATTATTTTAGTTACAGGACAATATAAATATTTGAAACAAAATTTTAAATATCGGTTATATAAAACCACAAGATTGTTTAAAAGTCTAAAAATTCTTTAAAAAAAAACAAATTATTTAAAAACAAGTAAGAATCTAACCAATTGTGAAAATAACATACAAATCAAAAGATTTAAGAAAAAAATGTCAAATTCAGAATTTTAAGGAAACCTGAAAAAGTTCACAAAAAAACAAGTAAGGAAAGGGCTGTCTTCGAATCTTCTTTCATGAATACGCATCACGGTTTTAAGTGTCCGATCCTTATTCACAATTACTAAAAATTCTGCAAAATTGATAATTTGAAGATACATAGCCCAAACCCCATTTATCGGAACAATCGATTGTATGGGAGCTATATGTTATGTAGGTCCGATCTAGCTGATTTTCACTACATACATTACAAACATAGTAAGTACCAAACCTACAAAACTTTACGTTCTTAGCTTTTTAATTGCAAAATTTATAGCCCAAAACCCATTTATCGAAACTATCGATTGTTTGGGATACAGAACTTCAAGTAATTTTTTGTTTTAACACAGAATATAACAGTTGTTTAAAACAAGATCGGCAACAAAAAACCATAAGAAGGTTAAGAATATCTGGAAAAAATTTTTTTTTTTAAATATTGAAAGAAAAAATTAAAAAAACAAAAAACAAACAAAAGGAGTTAGAAAGTTGATGTTGGAAGGTTGAAGGTGGCATGCCACGTACAAGTTTGAAATAATAAAAAATTTATTTAAGAAGTTTAAGAAAAATACATACGATTATAAAAACAAAGTTTGAAAAATCGGTAACAAAAAAATTGTGTGAAAATCATTCAAAAAAAATTTATTTTTTAAAATATTAAAAAATTCCAAAAAAATAATTAAAAAGTTAAAACAAGTGAGAAAGACGAGAAGTTCGGAAGAAAGCGAGCCTTTTACGTGGCATTAATTAATAACCGATATTATATATTAATTTTAATATTAAAATTCAAAAAAAAAAAAAAAATGTTGAAAATAAAAAAAAATTCCTACTGAAAAAATTAAAAAAAAAAATAGTTTTAATTTTAGTACCTAAAGCTTATAAAAATCAGTTAACTGTTTAAGTAAATAAAACATTAACCAATCAATAAGAAACTAAGTTTATTTTATGTTGAATTTTGTAGTATACAAATTGAAGATATTAAAACCAGGCAACCCAAAAAACAAAAATGAATAAATTTGTATCTTAAATTTAAACCAAATATACATTTATTTATATATGTATACGTGTGAGTACTAATTAAACAACGCTAGAGAAACAAGTTTTATTTGCTTAAAGCAAGTGCGTAGTGGCATCAAAATTGTCCCTTTATATTAATGGGTTTTTTAAATTTAAATTCAATAAAATAACAAACAAAGAATTGTCCTAAAAATCAGCGTCTATAACAGTGCGTTACAAAAACGAGCTTTAGTTTTGTCCTATGAACCAAATATACTTTTTCGGGAAGGGGAGGAAAAATAAAAATACACGTGTATCGGCGATTTTCATGTACACGTCGGAATTTTTTTTTATGAATTTTTTTTTTTTTAAATGGTTATCGGTTTTTTTGTAACGGTTTCAGCTTACTAAAAAACCGAATTTTTTTTATTAATTTTATTATATTAAAACTAAAGATTGTCACATTAAAAATTTCAATGCTTTTTAAAGAAACTGAGGCCTTTTATTTTTGCGTTTGTAAGCATTTGTGGCAGTATCGCGACGAATAGACCAACAGTATTCGCCAAGCAAAAAAAAACAAAAAAAAACAAAAATTATTATCAGTCTGGCACTGCATTTTTTTTCAGTGCAATTCAATGTTTTATCTTCATACCAGTTGTAAGTGTTGTAAAAGTCATAAACAGTTTAGTGTTAGAAAGTTACTATTGATAAACTACGAATATATGGAGTAGGATGGGTCGAAAAACAATTTTTTTTTCGGAACGCTTTAGTAGTTTAAAAATTTGGAGTCCCTTCAAAATGTGCCGAAAAAAGTAAAAAAAAAAAGATTAAAAAAAAAAAAAAAAATTTTGGAAAATCTGAGAATTGATAAGAATCAATTTTTTTTAAAAATTTGACGTGTTACAGACATTTCCACAAGTCTGTCTACAAAAATTCAGCTCGATTGGATAACGGAAAAAGGGTTAAAAATCGATCCAAAGTCTTTCACACAGGCGGACAGACGGACACTACGAGCTTTATACTTTATACAAAAAAAAAATTCTGACGTGTACATGAAAATCGCCGATACACGTGTATTTTTATTTTTTCTCCCCTTTGCGAAAAAGTATATTTGGTTCATAGGACAGAATGTGTGTAACGCGGTGTAATCACACAAAAAAAAAGAATCATGAAATTCAAGTGGGTAAAATTTAATAACACCGGACGGAATATAATACATATTTAAAACTAATATTTGCTTAGAAAGATGTTGAGAGATTTTAACACAAATGAATAATATGACGCCGCTGACGATACTTCTACAAAAAAATTAAGTAGATGGAAAGTTTTGTGTGCGAAGTGATGGCTGCAGATAAAACAGCATAAGCGCCATCTCTGAACGGTTTTTGAAGGATGTTATGTAAATGCTCTTTTTTTGGAAGTAACAAAATATAAAAGAAAACAAGGTAATATTTGTGTATTTCTTAGAAATTTCAATTTATTTGTTCACCCAAATCGTTTCTCTTATAATTTTGAAGTTACATTTTTTTATATGCGTTTAAAGAAAGTTTTGCGAAGTACTTGTTGTAGGAACCACAACTTGCATGCTACATTTTTACTTGAGCGCTCATTATTGAAAATGCAACGTACTGAAGCGCTCGTTTAAAGAAAAAATTCATATTATATAAAAGCGTGCTCTCTTTTCATTGACTATCAGTAAAGGAGAGTTGTTGAAGATGAAAATGTCACGGTGATTTACATAATTAGTCCCTTGAGAAATCAAAAATTTTTTCTTCCACCTGTGAAGTGCCACGCCCTTTTCCCGAAATTCAACAAAATTTACATCTTAAACCTCAATTTCATTCAATGTGACATATTTTTATTTATTCGGCGCCAGCACATATTTTCCAAACTAGCCAAATTCAAGCATTCATTATCTAAAAATTTATCGTACGAAATTTTTCTTCTTATTACTATTCGCGTACCAGAACCCACTTTTATGTTGAAAGTAAACACATGTGGAAGCATAAACCTCTGAGGGTAATATTCCTAAAAGAAATTTTAAATAGATGCCCGCGGTCATCGAAGGATTCACCATGCAACGTCATTCAAACAGTAGTACCAGGGCGACCCAGTTTTACTTAGCATGTTTCGAGGTTGCCATAAAATTGAGTTTATTCTAGGTACTTATCACATAAGAAGGTTCTAAGTGGCAACACTTAAGTAGGGCAGCTTGAAATGTATTATATTAACTTTCTACAAAAGTTCATCCAAATGGGTCAAACCATTTTTAACGACAATAGCAAACACGCAAAAAAATTAATACAATAATATTATGTGGTAACCCTAGCGTGCAAATATTTTGGTTAAAATATGAAGGGTATTTTACCGTTTGCAAGCCTCACTGGCATATCTCAGCTGATAAAAAAAATTATTTAGTTGGATATTCAAAAAAGTTAATAAAATAGCACAAGGTGGCAACTCTAGATAGTAAGATAGAAATATTTTTGTTGCAATACGAAGTTAAATAACTTTCGTTTCATATCGATATTGGGATATCTCACTTCAAAATGTAAATAGATCTTCAGTGGCAACACCTAAGTAGAAGGCCTTAGAACAGTCGATGTATCTAGTTCCATCGGGATCGGTTGTGCCATTTCTGAGGTAGTAGTCTATACACAAATATATAAATATAGTAGAATAGCTCGTATAAAGTTATGAGATACTGGCTAAGTCAGACGTAGTCCTGTCCAATACGCTATCTCACCTGCTCATGTCATGCTTGTTCTTTATCTGGCCGAGATATCCTCCTTTCTTATTATTCTTCTTCCTATCCCATTTCCTATCTCATATCCCCGTTTTGTATTTTTATTTTTTCGTCCTTCGGTTTTTCCTTTCCACTTAATCCTTCTTTTTCCCTTATATTCAAAGTCCTTCTGCGTCTTATTTAAACAATTCATGCCTCATTATACGACATATTAGCCAGCTGCTGCCACTGAGGATGTTTTTAAAAGGTTGCCACATTTTTGTAACTAACAGAAAAGTGAGATGTGCGACGTATTTCAGCCCAAAAATATTTTTCAGCAACCTTAGACCTAACCTCATTTTATAAATTTTTTTTGTTTATATCAATATTGACTGAGTTTGATGAAATTCTTATTAAATAACTAACCCGCCACATTCTTGGCTGAATTTCCTAAATTCTCCAATTGTTCGCGTGTTAAAATTCCGCCATTCTTATGTCATTCGCGTGGTGAAATTACGCCTTTTTAATGCAACTCTGCTCGTCTGACTGATAGTTACCATGCAGGAATTGGCCAAGATTACGGGTAACGAACAAATAACAAATACAATTTTATTTATTATTCAAAAAAAATTTGGGTGATGAGTGAAATGTTAGTAGTTATTCAAAAAATTTTTAATAAAGATTAAAATTTCAATTTTTATGCACTTTTGAAAATAAGTACATCAAGATACAGCAAAATTATACCCATATGCATAATGTGTATTTATAAAGATTTTTTTTGGTTATTTCTGCATAAATTGAAATTCACTGAGTGTATTTGATTCAAGTTCGGGATCATTGTTCGGACGACTTGGTTTCTATCTATCTATGGCGCGATATACAACAGGTATATCATCATAAACCTCCTAAGAGATTTTTGCGCCAAGCTTCTCTTCCAATTTGTGGTGTGCCGATTTGAATTTTCCCTACAAATTGGTGGGACCTACAGTTTTTTGCCGACTCCGAACGGCATCTACAAAGGAGACGAATTTTTTGCTGAGAAGCCTGTCATGGCAGAAATACACTCGGAGAGTTTGCCAAACCACTGCCGAGGGGCGACCCCGTTTTGAAAAACTTTTTTCAAATCACTTTTGATGTTACCTGTACCAGGGCTCGAACCATGGAACTTCGGTGTGGTAGGCCGGCAACACTACCTTCACACCACGGACGACTTGGTTTGCTTCGTGGAAATTTCAGGATAGTTTTAGGGATATTTTTTTCGATTTTTCCAGAACCATTTCGGAATGGTTTTACTGATTATATTAGAACTTTTTTTTGGGCCATTTTAGAGTGATTTTAGAGATCATTTTGGGACATTTTCCCGATTGCCTTTTTTCGGGTCATTTTAGTATTGTTTTCGGGACTATTTTGGAGTAATTTCTAGGATTTTTCGGGGTAATTTCCCTGAAAAACTCACAGAATGGTCACTAAATAAATTCCAAAATGTTCAAAAAAAGGTAATATAAGCCCTAAAACTTGTCTTGTAAAAATCCTAAAATAATCCCTAAAACAATAATGAAATTGTCACGAAAAGAACCAAGTAGTGCCGCCAAAAGCCTTATTTGATACAGCAATCATCCCGAACTTTAATCAAATCAAGTCAGTGAATCTCAATTTATACAAAAACAACCAAACAATCCTTATAAATACACATTATGTCTATATGCACATTAGACTGGGTCGATTTGTTAACCGATATGGCGCCATCGATTTTTCGATAGGTTTTGGGCTCAGGAAAAAAAGTTCCACTACGCATACCCAAAAAAGTAAATTTTAAGCCTGCGAAATTTAATTTTTTTGACTTTTTTCGACTTTGATTTTTAAAGTTTTTTTCATGACCTACTAAAAAAGTTTTCATTTGATTTTAAAATTTTCATGTATACCCTGTCCGACCCAAAAATGTTCACTAAAAACTTTAGCGATAACAGTTTTTTGAAAAAAAAAATATTTTTGGGGTTTTGGGGAGTGTTTTGGTCAAAAAAAAAATTTACCCTTTCACCATTTTTTTTAAGGGGGTTTTCAGCATCCATGCAAAAATGTTTTGGATGAAAACGAATTTGCCTCATATTTCCTGTCCCACTTTTTTTGAAAAAGAAATTTATTTTCGGGTTTTGGGACTTGTTTTGGTCGAACAATCGACTTTTCATGAACATTTTAAAATCAAATGAAAATTTTTTTAGTAGGTCATGAAAAAAACCTTAAAAATCAAAGTCGAAAAAAGTCAAAAAGATTAAATTTCGCAGGCTCGAAAATTATTTTTTTGGGTATGCTTAGTGGAACTTTTTTTTTCCTGAGCCCAAAACCTATCGAAAAACCGATGGCGCGATATCGGTTAACTTTCGTCCATACAAATCGACCCACCCTAATGCACATACAGTGCCGGGCATAAGTATTGGCACAGACGTTTTCTGCGATTTTCACAAATTTTGGCCTTAGTAAATTAAGAATGATTAAAATTGACAGAAAATAGCAGAAAACCCTTAAATAATAGACTTAGATAAACTAATATGATATTTTTAATATTCTTCAAATTACATTCTATGGCAATAAATGCTTTAAGCATGTCTGAATTACATCTTAAAATGTGTCTGCATTGTGTTGTTGCTGTGTGTGTGACTTTCGCAACTAACACAAACACAAACCAATATTTGTAATGCCACTCAAGGAATATTAAACATTTTTAAACCCAGCTGCGCTTGAGAAAACTGTTAACTGTAACAGATCGGAAAATTTTGTTTGCTGGATGTTTAAATATGTACTTGTAGCTCCTTTTTTTACGTAGTAGATGGTACCTCTTCGACTACTAAAGTTAGTATAAATATTTTGCTATGCACAACTGAGCATAAAAATAACTTAACCAAGAGTTCATTTAACACTATTTAATTTCCCTCCCACCAAAATATTTAACAGTTTCGGCGAATGGCTGTAAGTGTGCCAAATGAACATTTGGGTGCAGACTCAATTTTGCAATTATTTGATTGATGTATTCGTTCAACCCTTGTCAAGTTCGGCGTGGCCATGTGTCATCCCCTGGTGATCTTTCTATATATATTTTACATTTTTAGTTTGTTAGTACCGGCATGTTGAGGTAGGAAGAAATCTATAATTTTATTAGTTTGGTTTATTTGAAGTGATTTGACATAATTCCAAGTAAAAAAATTGGGATTATGGCACTGCAGGGGTTGTACTATACATTGTAAATAGGCCACCAAACTACTAGACCGTTCAACAGATTCGGTTCATATTTGGAACATGTGTTGTTGCTTTGGGGACCGACAAAAATTTACTCGATAAATGGCGCTGGAGTCAATCCTAATTATTGACCAAAACGTGGACCACGTGTGGCCCTAGAAGGTGTTGATTAGATATGGGTATCAAATGAAAGGTAATTTTTAGTGCTTTAAAAGGAAGTATTTCTTCGGTCCACATGGCAACCCGTTTTCGAGTTATGTTCTAAAACGTGGAACAGGTGTGGCCCTAGAAGACGTTTCCACGATATGAGTATCAAATTTAAAGGGCTGATTAGGGTATTAGAAAGCACATGTTTCTAGGGTAGGGACTGGGATAGGAATAGGGATAGCGAGACGGATAGGAATAGGAATAGCGTTAGTGAAACTATAGTGATAGTAATGGTGATAGTAAAAGTGATAGTGAAAGTGTAAGTTGAACAAGGCATAAGCGATATGAAAAAGGAGAAGCAAATAAAGAGGAAGAAAAGGAAGGTGTGAACTCAGAAGAATATGGATCTAGTGAGAAGGGAGAGTCAGGTAAATATTTTAGCAGAAAAACGTTTGCCGGATCTGCTAGTAAATTTATAAGTACAACAAAATCTTTAACATTTTGTTTCAATTTAAAAAATGCCTTGAGTTAAACGGGAACTTAATAAAATTTTAATAATTGAAGATCAATAACAATATTCAAAACGATGTAGAATAATTTTAAAAGAATTATAGACGGATATTTATTTTTTTTTCTTAATCATATTTTGCTTACAAAAAAGAGTCGTTTTAAGAAAAATTTCCAAAAAAATAGAATAATTTGAAAATGGGCGTGGCACCACCTTTCTTTTGCAAAACTCAATCTGTTTGAAATCAGCTCAAACTCAATCTATTTTATCATCGAATATTTTCGAAATCAACAAAAAGTGACTATACTACCTTTGCTGATCAAATTTGGTGTCTAGATGTAACCTGTCGCATCCAACTAATATAATTTTGAAAAAAGGCGTGGCTTTACATATTAATCATAAATCCAAAGCATCTACAAATATCATTACAAGATTTTGTATACTGGCTTTTCCTATAAGAGGTGTTTTGGAGAAGGGACGCATTCGGTTGAAGACCACGCCCACTGTTATATAGAATATTTTTAAACGGATAGTAGATGATTATAACAGGCAATATATTTGAGCGAAAATCATTGCACATCAGTTCTAAAAAGAAATGCCTGAAAATATGAATTTTAGAAAATGGGCGTGGCACCAACCCTAAAATGCTTTTCGCTGCACCAAAAAAAAAAAAAATTTAAGAAACGTTTTCAACGATAAAAAAAGCAAAACAAATGACTGAGAATAAACATTTTCACAACCTTTTGGGATTTTTTTTTTGTTCTTTATTGGGTTACTTCTCGAATTTAGCTTTAAAATTGTATGTTTGCGTGTTTTAATGCGTCTATGTGCTGAGTAAGTGAACCCTACTGGAGAAATAGATTGGCTATCAATTGCAAACAATATAATTTTCTGATATCAGCATTTTTCTTGTTCTTGGCACTGAATATGGACAATGAGGATTTTTAAACTTTTTTGGTATATTTCTACGGAGCAAAATATTTAAAGCCACGGCTAGAAATAAAAAAGAATTCATCTGTGTTTGCTTTTGTTTTTCGTATTTAGATTGTCAAAATCTTTTGAAACACACGAATTTAGAAATGCAAATTCAAAACATGGCGAAACTAAAAATTTATTTAAATCATAGTGTGTTATGTCAAGTTTGATATCAGGCTCAGTCACCTAGTTTTTAGATTCTATCTTGGGCTCATCCTGCGTCCCTCTCTAGCATTCATTTAAGATAGGTTTGGTTTGCACCGGACACGCCGCCACATTGAAGTGTCAAACTGCTCTGGTACACAGTGACTTAAACTGCCTGCTAAATAGTCATAACCACTACCGCCACTGGTTTATTTAACAAAAACCATTTCTGCTTATACATTTTTTTTAGCGAATAAAATAAAAAATTCTTATAAATACTATACTTATAATTTAAACGCATATTGAACTTGTTCATGTGTATGCAATTAGCTGAAACAAATCACATTTTTAAAATACTGGAATGGCTAAAAAACGAATCTCCAATGTTGCGAAAGACATTAAATCAAATATGGCAATGCAGTTTATACAACATTTGCTTTACAAAAAGTTTGATTAGCAAGTAGAGAGCATTGCGCTACAAATGTAGACAGAAAACGAAATTTAGAATTTTTTTAACGCTAAACAAATTAAAAATCTGTAGATAATATGTACAGTGCCGGACATAATTATTGGCACAGTCGTTTTCTGCGATCTTCATAAAATAATAAAATAGTATAAACTTATAATAAAATTATTTTAACAAAGACTATAAAGAAGCATGTATCAGTGTCTAATGCGAGAACTACAAATTTTGTTTTAAAAATGTACGCGAAATTCGCGAAAATTCCAAGAAATGTATAAAAATTTGAAATTTTTTAAACAGAATTTTTAGAATTTTTTGGAGTATGCAGTTTTGTAGGCCATTAAATTTTAGTACAACAAGGTCATAATCTGCAGTTCGTGACACATTTTGCTGAATTTTCAAAATTTTCTTTTCTTGGGGCACTGTATATACAGTTGCGTTTAATATAATAGTCGTGGAATTAAATTGGATATCGTTTGACGAAATAAAAAAATCTGTGTTTTAATAATTTTGATTTAAAAAATAGTGAATTCCATAGCAGAAACCACATAAAAATAAATTTCAAAGTTTACAAAAAGTTGAGGAAAATTAATTAAACTTTCAAAAATTTACATCAAGATTTCAATATTTTTGGGCAGAATTTTTGAGTATGCAGTTTTACAACATATTAAATTTTAGTGCAAGCTAGAAGTATCTCAAAATTTCCCCTGCATTTTTAGAATTTACTTTTGTCAAGGATATTGGGTATTTTTACAAAATGAATTTTTCTTCATGCGTTATATGGAAGAAATCACACACTTTGAGCCCGTTCTAACTTGTTCAACGTGAAACTAAAATTAATTGGTCTACAAAGCTTCAAACTCACACATTTTCTAGAAATTCTGCAAAACAAAAAAATTCAAGATTTTGATGGCCATTTTTTAAAGTTTAATTAACTTTCCTCAACTTTGTGTAAACTTTAAAATTTCTTTTAATGTGGTTACTATTATATTGAACACAGCTGTATATACATATTGGATATGGATATTTGTACTAACATATATGTATGTGTAATTATATTTGCTTAACGCTATGTTCTTGTTTGTTTTTTGAAAACACATGTCAGTTTTGTTTACAATATATTTAAAAGAGATGGTTGCACTTGCATTTGTTTACACGAGTTTTGTATTAGCGAAATTTTTTAGTGCAATTAAATCCAAGCAATAATTTAAAAATATATTTTAAAATTTTTCTGCAACTCAATGTGCGTAACAACGAATTTAAAAAAGTATATATTAATTCCTCTGTAGCACAGTAAGGTGCTTTCCAATTACGAACAAAAACACTTAACTCAATTTTGTTGACTTTTGTTCTGAATGCGAAAGCATAAAAATATCACACTTAAGTTTAAAAGAGTCCGGAGTTATAGCTTCCAGGCAACCTAACCACAAAATATCTATCAAAATAAAGTTTTTTTTTGGCCAAATTTCCTTGAAAAAACTTATAAATCACTATTTTGTTTTACGGCTATTTTCCTATACAAAAAATGATTTAAGTGTTTAAATTAATCGCTCAGTCAATTGTTTCCGGTTAAATTAATCGTTTGATTCATTAATCGGTTATTAATTTTTTTTTGCCATCGCTACACACGTAATACTTATACCCAGATCTGTCCATATTACAAAAAACTTCAACAACAAGATTCAAAGACTTCAGCTATCCCTTTAACATACATTAGGTACAACGAGTAATATAAGTCAGCGAAAATAAAAGTCGTTAATTTTATTCAACAACTAAAAATTTTATTTTTTTTTTTAATTTATCTTGACTTAAATAATAAAACCGAGCTTTTGCATTTTACTCTGTGAATTACACAAGAAGTAAAATTTTAGCTTTAATTTTTGATATATTTATAAATAAATTTAAGTTTCAAACTAATCTTGGTGACTCACAAACATAAATTAATCAAATGTGACGTTAAAAAAATTTGCACAGTTTTTTTTTTTTATTTAACAATAACAGCAACATTTAGAAAATTATTTATTAAATACGTGTAATTTTGGCACTTTTTTCTTAAACATTAAAATTCAAGTTTTGACTTTTTTTGGCTGAAAAAATAGCAGTCAAATTTTAACTATTATATTTGGTATAAAATTTATTTTTGCTTTTAAAGTCAAATTTTAAAATAATTTTCGCCATTAACAAAATAGAAAGCAAATTTTATATTTATCTGTCTTAACATTGAATGTAGGTCAAAATTCAAGTTAATCTGAGTCAAAATTAAACTATTATTTTATAAAATTTTGAAACAGCCTTTCTCACTTACAAGGTCAGATTCTAAATTGATCTGTTTGACTCAAAATTTAAAAGTCTTTATTAAAAATAGTCCTTGTGACTTGAAATATAAAATTCAGTTTTTAAAAGAATCTTGTTGTCACACAAATTTAAAAAATATTTTCTATTCGACTTAAAAAAAATGTAAAAGTAACAGTAAAATTTTAAAACTTATTTATTAGCTAATAGTACTTTCAATATTTTTCTCTTCAATTTTAAAACTCAACTTTTGACTTTTTATTTTTCAAATAATAATTTTAACTATTATTTTTTGTATAAAAAATTAAAGTAATATTTTAAAATAATCTCCCTTTACTAAAATTTTTTTAACAAATTCGATATTCACCTGTTTTGTCTTTTCAAAATAAACTGATTGACTTAAATATGTTAATCCAAAGTCTAACTATTGTTTTTGACTTTTTTAACAAAGCTCAATTTTAACTTAATCTTTGTGACTTAAAAATAAAAGTTCAATATGAGCTACTATTTTTATTAAACTTTCAAACAAGCTTTGTAACTTTCGAGGAAACAGTCAAATTCTAAACTAATCTGTTTGACTTTTAATATAAAGATCTTGTTTTAAAATAATGTTTGTGACTTAAAATATAAAAGTGTATTTCTAACTATTATTCAATTAAATATATTCAAGCTTCACAAAAAAGTCGAGTTTATTTTAAATAATCTCTGCTTCTTAAAAAATAAAATTCAAATTTGTAATTAATCTTTTTGATTTAAAATCTTTATCTTGTTTTGAAATAATCATTGGAACTTAAAATATTGTGACTTAAATGAAAAAGTCAAATTTTTAATACAACTTTTGCACTTTATTATAAAAGTAAAATTTCAATTTAATCTTTTTGACTGCAAAAATTAAACTTTTATTTGTGAATTAAAAAAAATTAAATTTTAGATCAATTTCTTTTTTAAATAACAGTCCAGAAAAATTTTCCTTAGCCCACGAGAATAACTTTTCTGTGTAAAATATTTTTCGTAGAATTTTTTGAATTAAAATTTCGAAAAAAAAACTATTTATTTTAGTCACTCTGGCCTTCCGAAGAACGACTAAATTATACATTTTCTTAGACTAGTGTTGTCAATTGAGTGTCCGACACTTTCATGCTCTTCTATAGCTGTGGCCGAAATCATTTTTTCAAGGGTCTTGTAAATGTAGAAAGCGTGTGTTTTATGTTGTCTATTTAAAAATGCATAACCACGTCGGCAATTAAGAGGTCATCAAGGGGTTTGAATTGAGCGCCGTCAATAGAAATTTTGTGGGCTTAGTACGCCACACGTAGATTTTAAATATGTACATCAATCCATAGCGCAGCGAGTATCTGCAAGTGTGGAAAATCAAACTTCCTTTGCTGTACAGAAGCACACTTAAACTTGTTTAATGTTTGAGAGAATGAATAAAATACTTTGTACATGGACGAACAAGCACGTATCATACCAACAAGTAATAGACAAAGATTAAAATAAAAGAATGGATAATATCATATCACGCATACATGTACATATAAATATATTCTAGCTCTCTAAAAAAATGCTAAAGGAGTTTTTAATTTGAGTCTTTTGGAGTATTTGACAAAGGCACGGGGAGAAGTTTTTATGGTTCATGAAAAATTAAAAAAAAGGCTTATTTGAGTACAAAGAGACTTCGGTAGCGCTTTAAGAAAGAATAAAAAATTGCTCCAAAACGACTCCCATACAATCCTTAAGTTCCACTGATTCGAACTCTAATTTTGGCTTAATGTCTAGACTCTTTACAGCGGCCATGCGTGGAACAGATCTGGTTGTTACTTTGTTTTTCTAAAAGAGCTTATTCCCGAGAGAAACTCTTCGAAGTAGTGATTCTTCTATGACTCCCTCTTCCCTCTATTTACTTAGTAAGCCATCATTATATGTACAAATACACGTGCTTCAAATTTCTATGATTTTGGTTGAATTGAGATTATTATCAAGTACTTATCGTCTATCTGAAAGACAGATCTTACGGTTGCACAAACAAAGCGAATCGTACAATCTCTAAGGCATTAGAAACAGTAAAATTTTATTGGGTTTGTCTCGCTATGTCAATATTATGTTTTGGCTAAAAGGAATGTGCCACATCAAAAAAAAAAAAGTCTAACAAATCAGCAAAATGTCGCTGAGGTGAGTGTTGGATAAACGTAAACAAAGAGCACAAACATTCGTATGTGTGTATGTGAACTTGCGAATTCGGAAAAGATATTCACGTATGCGGTCCAATGCGTAAAGCTGCTGGCTTAATTATATGAGAATTAATTATGCGAAGTTTGTCCATCCTATTGTGGATTTTATCGAAGAATTTTTGATGTGTAAACATCTTTGGGCTCTGTAGGGGTTGTCCAGAAAACTTACGCGTGGCTGCTTGTAAGCGTAAGTGTAAGCACCTTTGGGCTCGGTAGGGCAGCGAAATTACGCGTAAGATCTGCCTGCGTCTCTGTCTGTGCCTTGTGTACGGAAATCTGGTTTGACTGTTTTGCTGATATGTATGTGCCGCTCTGCTTATGTGGGTGTGTGTGTATGCAAGTGATTTCCTGATTGCTCGATAATGGTGAATCTAAACACGATGAATGCCATCAATCGGCAAAGACGAAGGCAACTGAGTTTATCAGAAATATACATTCTTTACAAAAACCAAATAATGTTAAATTTATTTTAGCTCAGAATACTCAAGACGGTAGTTTGTTTGTGTAATATTGGTAGTTATACTAATGGAATAAAATGCAAAAAAAATTAACTAATATAATATCAAATAAATTAAAATTAATTAAAACGGAAAAATTAATAATGTAAAGGTATAACATATAAGAAAATAGAAAGATGGCAAAGAAAGGAGTAGCTAATAACCAAAATAAAACAAAGTTTTTGGTTGAAATTCCACCATTTTTCGAGGACGAACTTAATTAAATTCATGTACTGATACACATGTTCACACATCAAACTCCATGAGTACTTCGTACACAAGCCTTCTTTTTTTTATCTATTTAATTCAATTTAATAAATTAAAAAGAATTAAACTAAATTTCATTTAATCAACTTTTTTATTTAATTTTTTTTTAATTTTATTTTTTTAAATTTTATTTCATCTTCTTTTAGTTTATTTTATTTTATTTATTTTATTTTATTTACTTTATTTTATTTTAGTTTATTTTATTTTATTTTATTTAATTTATTTTATTTTATTTTATTTTATTTTGTTTAGTTTTGTTTATTTTGTTTTACTTTATTTTATTTTGTTTTTCTTTATTTTATTTTTTTAATTTTATTTTGTTAATGTGGTTTTTTTATTTAATTTTTATTTTATTTTATTTAATTTATTCTTTTTAATTTAATTTTATTTTGTTTTATTTTTTATTTTATTTTATTTTATTTTATTTTATTTTATTTTATTTTATTTTATTTTATTTTATTTTATTTTATTTTATTTTATTTTATTTTACTTTATTTTATTTTACTTTATTTTATTTTATTTTATTTTATTTTATTTTATTTTATTTTATTCTATTCTGTTTTATTTTTTCCAATTTTAAGCTAAATTAATTAATTTTATTTTATTTTATTTTCTCTCTATGGCGCGATATACAACAGGTATATCATCATAAACCTCCTAAGAGATTTTTGCGATAAGCTTCTCTTCCATTTTGTGGTGTGCCGATTTGAATTTTCCCTACAAATTGGTGGGACCTACAGTTTTTTTGCCGACTCCGAACGGCATCTACAAAGGAGACGAATTTTTGCTGAGAAGCCTGTCATGGCAGAAATACACTCGGAGAGTTTGCCAAACCACTGCCGAGGGGCGACCCCGTTTTGAAAAACTTTTTTCAAATCACTTTTGATGTTACCTGTACCAGGGCTCGAACCATGGACCTTCGGTGTGGTAGGCCGGCAATACTACCTTCACACCACGGCGGCCGCCTATTTTATTCAATTTTAAGCTAAATTAATAAATTTTATTTTATTTTGTAGTTTTTTATTTTGTTTAATTTTATTTTACTTTATTTGATTTTATTTTATTTTATTTTATTTTATTTTATTTTAAATTTCTTCCTTTCGTTGCTTTCCTTTTATAAAATTTTTTTTTAAATCAAATTAAATTAAATTTGATTTAGTTTGATTTTAATTTAATTTAGTTTAATTTAATTTAATTTAATTTAATTTAATTTAATTTAATTTAATTTAATTTAATTTAATTTAATTTAATTTAATTTAATTTAATTTAATTTAATTTAATTTAATTTAATTTAATTTAATTTAATTTAATTTAATTTAATTTAATTTAATTTAATTTAATTTAATTTAATTTAATTTAATTTAATTTAATTTAATTTAATTTAATTTAATTTAATTTAATTTAATTTAATTTAATTTAATTTAATTTAATTTAATTTAATTTAATTTAATTAATTTAATTAGATAACTGGACAAAAATAAATGTGAAAGTTTACCGGAGGCAAACAAAATTTACTTTTACTCTCTTTTACGATTTTTGTCTTTATTAAAACAACATTTGTATTAGATTTTTATTAAAAAATAGAATTTGACTATTTTTTGGATAGTAAAAGTTAAAAATGTTCTGTTTTTCGCTCCCAGTTTGTATGCGCTATTAATATAGCATAAAAAGTTATCTAAGTGTTCAAAAATCCATGTCCTAGAATATGGAAATCCTCCCTAATAATAGTGTTTGCTTTGCAGATTTTGTTGCCTGCCCTATACCAAACACCTAATTTATAATTGTCGAATTTGTGATTGATCTACATATAGGCAGGCAATCAGGAACACGCCCATACACATGAATTGCCATTAATTGCAATGCCTAAATCTTTACATCTTAATGGAGCAATATAAATTTCCAATGTTTACCGCAACAAATTTCGGCAAATACTTACATACAAACATACTTGCGGAATTGTCTCTCACCTCTGTTTTCTTAGATAAATTCTATTAAATTTTCGCTTTTGTTTGTTATTGTATTGCTATTTTTTCTGGTGCAAACACATTCCATTTCAGTGACAGATTAGACACATATGCACCACAGACAGCTTAACAAAAAAAAATTGAATTTTTTCTCCAAATACTTACTACCAAGAGCTCCTTAAAAGTTTTAAAAGTAGGCAGTTCAAGTGTTCGTCCCTAGCTTTTTAGACATTTTAAGCGTTGTGAAATTTCTGTTCGTTTGTTAACTCTCTAAATAAGAGTACCTGGGCGACCGAGATTTGTTCGGCATTTTCATAGGTTGCCATACAGTTTAGTTTGCTTTAGATACTCATCAGTAAAGATATTCTGGTTCTTTGTATGAATAATTTTACTTACCAGCAGTAGAACTTTTCAAAGAGAGACTTTAATTACATATCTTGATAAGAAAGATGTTTTATATTTTTTTATTGGTTACAAAGTTTGAAGACACACTCCTTGCAGGCTGCTCAAAAAAGTTTTCCCAATATTTTCGACAAGCCTCTACAAGATTTCTTGCTGAATTGTATGGTTAGAGGCTGTCGATTGTTAGCAAATAAGCGAGAAAGAATAGGATCACATAAGTATATTTGTCGGTTAGTGCTCCAAAAATCGATCAACATTCTTTGATCTCTTCTTTATTTTTCCAGATAGAACTGTCCATAAATTTTCGAATTCAATACATATGAAATCTAAGCCAACATTTCTATCCATGCCATGTTCCGAGTACGTGTCTGATTTTATTTTGGAAGCATAACTTTTAACGAATTTGGTCGCTTAACTCTTGAAAACTACACATATAACATACCATGCATGAACTTCGATGAATTTAGCTCCACTACGACAAACTCAAGAGTTTGTCTCTGAACTTTGTGCGCAGTCATGACAAATTTTGACCTTACTGGAAATTGAGGCCGTTGCATAGTACACCCTAGAGTGTGATTCTCGGCACATGTATTTCTTTGCCGTTGAACCAAAGTGGCAACCCTACTTACCTTTCGTTTGGTACCCATATTGACATCTTTCATTTCAGTTAAAAAAAAATTAGATAAGTGGCAACTCCTCAAAAACATGCTATGTGGCAACACCTAGGTAAACATTTTAGAATGTGGTACTCTATGCACATACCAAATCTCATCCAAATCGGTTTAGCCATTTTCGAAATTTTCTGAATATACAAGTATACAAGAAAAGCTCGTTAAAAGTTACAAGATACAATAACCTTAGATGGCAACCATAAATGGCAACCCTACTTAGAAAAGTTTTTTATAACAGGCAGGAAAATAAATTTCGTTTGATACCCATATTAGCATATTTGATTTTAATTACAAAATAATAATCAGATAAGTGGAAACTACGTAAAAACATCCAATGTGGCAACTCCTGGATACAAATTCTTAGAATGTAGTACACTGTGTACATACCAAATTTCATCAAAATGGGACTAGCTATTGTCGAGATATTCTGAATATAAAAATCTACAAGAATAGCTCTTTAAAAGTTACAAGATATAATTAGCCCAGGTGGCAACATTAGGTGGCAACCTTATTTAGAAATGGTTTTTTTAATACGCAGGAAAATACCTTTCCTTTCACAACCATATGTGCTTGATTCATTTCATCAAAAGAAAAAAATCAGATAGGTAGCAGCCCCGTAAAACATCCAATGTGGCAACACCTGGGTGAAAATTCTTCGAATGTAGTACACTATGTACATACAAAATATCATCCAAATCGGTTAAGCGGTTTACGGGATAGTCTGGATATACAAACTTACAAGAATAGCACGATTAAAGTTATAAGATAACTGTCAATCTATTCTGAATTCTAGAACGCCTGAAACCTTCAAGTGTCTAGCAATGGAGCTCTACTTTTAGAGCTTCAACTTAAAGTGCTTACATTTATCCTTATAAAGTGTTACGCGTAATGGCTTTATTTTGGAGTTGCGCATTCATTTGTATCTAAGACAAAACGTGTAAGTGTGTGAGAATATTCGCCCGAAGCGCAGAGCAACCTCTTGTAGGGTACATAATTTGGTGCTAACTACGACATAGTATTTATGTAGCTGCGGGTATATTGTTATGGAAATTAGACTCTCTTGTCTATGGCTGCATGTGCGCTTATCAGCGGTGCAAATGTCATTGCAAATTACTTTTGTTCTCTCCACCTCGCTACATTTCATTTTGCAGTTTATCCTAAAGAGTCCCCTGTGAAATTGAAATTTTGTAAACAGATGCCTTCAATGGAATATGCTATTTTTACAAATTTTCATTAAAGACAATTAATTACAACAATAACAAGTAAGGAAGTCTAAGTTCGGGTGGAACCGAACATTATATACGTAGTAGTGATCTATTATGGTATACCAATTTAAGCAGGTCTATTTTAATATTTTTCAGTTCGTATTATAAAGGAGGGTGGGGCCGTGTGCAGAAGTCCACGCAAGTGGGGAAAGTTTCTGGTCGCCATTCACCTGGGAATGGCCAGAGCGATTCTTTTGCATGCGGTTCAAGCAGCTCACTACTTCCGGGCTTTGCGCCCAAGTATCCTCTGGGTAACCACCGAACACCCGTTTGGTGGTGAGCTAAACGTGAGAAGGCGACAACCTGGTAAGGCCACTCCGACATAATCAGTTTAAGGGCTTGCTGGGGGGGTTCAAACAGCAGCGTCTTATCACCAGGTGGTGCGGCTGCAAGCGGGCGTCTGTCTTGGATCAAGCGGCTCACTATACAAACGTGTAATAGAATTCAACCTCCCGGGAAACGGGTTGTGCGTTGGGTTTGGGACCCACCACATAAAACAACGTTCCAATAAAATTCAACAACAAAGCCTCGGATATGAGAACCCCTTTTTTAGATGACAACACCCGCAAACGAAATAAGGATTATGAGATAAGGGCATGTACCTGGAATGTCCGGTCCCTTAATGGGGAAGGTGCCGCTGCCCGGCTGGTTGAGGTCCTGAGGAAAGCAGAAGCTGACATCACCGCCATACAAGAGATGCGATGGACGGGGCGAGGAAACACGATCAAAACACCTTGCAACATCTACTGGAGTGGGCATGAAGACAAGGGCAGATTCGGCGTGGGATTTGTGGTGGGAGAGAGACTCCGTCACCGAGTACTGTCGTTCACACCCGTGAACGAGCGTCTCGCTGCAATCCGCATAAAAGTACGATTTTTCACCATATCGTTTATCTGCGCTCATGCACCGACGGAAGAGAAGGACGACGTGGAAAAGGATGCATTCTACGAGCGCCTGGAAGAAGCATACGAGCGCTGCCCCCGTCATGATATCAAAGTCGTGTTTGGCCCCACTGTCGGGAAGTTCAGTCTCCACGATCAGACTTCGCCAAATGGATTCAGGCTGATCGACTTCGCTGGTGCCCGAAACATGGTCATATCCAGCACTAGGTTTATGCACAAGAAGATCCATCAGGCTACATGGCTGTCCCCCGATCGAAAAACACGCAACCAGATCGACCACGTTGTGATAGACGGACGGCATGCTTCCAGCGTTTTAGATGTTCGCCCAATACGAGGACCTAACATCGACTCTGATCACTACCTAGTAGCAGCCAAGATTCGTACCCGCCTCTGTACGACAAAACAGGTGCAACAAAAAACGCAGGGAAAGCTGGACGTCGAAAAGCTGCAATCGCAACAGACCGCCAATTATTTCGCAGATCGCCTCTCACACCTGCTCTCCGAGAGCACAATTCAACCTAGTGGAATGCATGAGCAGTGGGATCATATCTCAGGAGCACTCCGTACCGCAGCCGAAGAAGTAATTGGATTCCGGCGAACGCGAAAAAACAACTGGTATGATGATGAACAGTGCCGCGCTGCAACGAAAAGAAAGGACGAAGCCTACAAGAAAACGCTGAGATCGAATGCAACGAGGAGTGTGTGTGAACACTACCGCGAGTTGAAGAGGGAAGCGAGGCGGCTTTTCCGGGCGAAAAAAAGAGAGGCAGAAAAGCGTGAAATAAAGGAGCTTGAGATGCTGGCCAACGGGAATAATGCCCGAAAATTCTATCAAAAAATTCGGCGAATGACAGAAGGTTTCAAACCCGGGGCAAACTCCTGTAAGAATGAGAACGGCGACCTGGTGACCGATGTTCAGAGAACACTCAGAATATTGAGGGATCACTTCTCTGCCCTTTTAAATGGAGAAACTGAGCAAGAAACCAGAGAAGATGCCGAACCCGAGCCCACAATCGAAGATGATGGAATTGACGTTCCACAACCCGACTACAATGAGGTGCGAATAGCAATATCCCGATTGAAAAACAATAAAGCAGCTGGCGCTGATGGTTTGCCTGCTGAGCTATTCAAACACGGAGGCGAGGAGCTGGTAAGGCGCATGCATCAGCTTCTATGCAGAATTTGGTCGGATGAATGCATGCCTGAAGATTGGAATCTAAGTGTTCTCTGCCCAATCCACAAGAAGGGCGATCCTGCAAACTGCGCCAACTATCGCGGAATCAGCCTTTTGAATATCGCATATAAGGTCCTATCAAGCGTATTGTGCGAAAGACTGAAGCCTGATGTGAACAGACTGATTCGACCTTATCAGTGTGGCTTCAGACCTGGTAAATCTACCATCGACCAGATTTTTACAATACGCCAAATCTTGGAAAAAACCCGTGAAAAAAGAATCGACACGCATCATCTCTTTGTTGATTTTAAAGCCGCTTTCGATAGCACGAAAAGGAGCTGCCTATATGCCGCTATGTCTGAATTTGGTTTTCCCGCAAAACTTATACGGCTATGCAAAATGACCTTGAGCAACACCGCCAGCTCGGTCAGAATTGGGAAGTACCTCTCCGAGCCGTCCGAAACTAAACGAGGTTTCAGACAGGGTGACCCCCTATCGTGCGATTTCTTTAATTTAATGCTGGAGAAAATAATACAAGCTGCAGAACTTAACCGCGCTGGAACAATATTTTATAAAAGCGTGCAACTGTTGGCATATGCTGACGATATTGATATCATTGGCCTTAACAACCGCGCCGTAACTTCTGCTTACTCCAAATTAGAAAAGGAAGCGGAGAAAATGGGATTGGTGGTGAACGAGGGCAAAACGAAGTACCTTCTGTCATCATGCAAAGAGTCAGCGCATTCGCGCCTTGGCAACCAAGCCACTGTTGGCAGCAATAATTTCGAAATAGTAAAGGACTTCGTTTACCTGGGAACCAGCATTAATACCAACAATAATGTTAGCCTAGAAATCCGACGAAGAATCACTCTTGCAAACAAATGCTACTTCGGACTGAGTAGGCAATTGAAAAGTAAAGTCCTCTCTCGACGAACGAAAATAACACTCTACAAGTCACTCATCGCACCCGTCCTGCTATATGGTGCAGAAGCGTGGACACTAACAACATCTGATGAGGCGGCTCTGGGAGTATTCGAGAGAAAGGTTCCTCGAAAGATTTGTGGACCTCTACGCGTTGGCGACGGCGAGTACCGAAGAAGATTTAATGATGAGCTGTATGAACTTTACGCAGACGCCGACATAGTTCAGCGAATTAAAATACAGCGGCTTCGCTGGCTAGGCCACGTAGTGCGAATGAGCGAAGATGCTCCAGCCCAGAAGGTATTCTTATCGGCACCCGCCGGTGGAAGCAGAGGAAGAGGGAGACCACCACTCCGATGGAAGGACCAAGTGGAGACCGATTTGCGATCCCGCGGTGTTTCCAATTGGCGCCAGTTGGCGCAACGAAGAAACGACTGGCGAGCTATGTTGGACGGTCAAAATCGCCCAGGCGGTTAGATGACCATTTAAAGAAGAAGATTATAAAGCCAGCTGATTGTTTTCAATAAAAACACTTCTGTTATGAGTTTTGAGGGGTAAATAAATATATTTGTATATAAATAGCTTCCCTGCCAACAACTGCTAACCACATACCAAATACCGATACATGCACATTTTATGTTTGAAAAATTTGCGTTCAAATAGACAGACGAACAGACCGACAGATGGACATGGCTAAATCAACTCAGCTCTTCGTCGTGATTATTTCCGTATACTTATTGATGGACCCATCTCTTCTTCTCCTCATACTTACAAACATTTCATGTTCATGAAAGGTGTGAAAATCAAAAAAGATATACAACTTCGTTTTTGCAGTGGGGTATTAATTACGTGCCCGAATATTTTGATTGTGTGTTTTCCGATTTGGCTAATTGGCAGGAGTTATTACATACTGTTGAGAAGCAGCTGACCAATTTTGATTAAAATATCTAGCAATCGCCTTTGAAAATAGCAGAATTTGTATGCTGATAAGTGGGCGGCGCCACGCCTACTTTCCCAAAATCCACAAAATTTATTTGCAATCGGGCTTTTCTTATTATGTGTGCAAGATCTTATTGATATAGCTTGCTTGGTTATAGTAAAATCGCGTTTTATATTTTACAAACAAATTTTTCAGAACTATGTTAAAAAACTGGGTGTGGTCGTTGACCAATTTCGCCCATTTTTACAACAAACATTTCCCTTTATACATTCCACATTTTCGCCAAATATCGTTTCGATAAATCAATTTCTGTCGGAGTTATGGCATAAACACTTTTGTGAAATAGTTCACTATAAAAGGGGCGGGGCCACCTCCATTTTCGAAGTTTAATTTTTTCGACTTTCTTTGTTCACGGACACTTTGAAAGTGAAATAGAAATTATATAAAGCTATTGTACACAAAGTTATGGCCTATTAAATATATATTTGATCCTTTTCAAAAGCTTTCATATAAAAGTGGGCGTAGACCGATCCCGCCCATTTTTTCCTGGAGCATTCCTTGCACACCTGGAAATCTGCGTGCTGAATTTCGTTTCGATATTTTGAACGGTTTTTTATTTATGATTAATATTATTTCTAAGTTTGACTTAATCAAAAGTGGGCGGTGCCACTCCCAATTTCAAAAATTTCTTTAAAAATTTATTTTATGCCTCAATCTCAATTTATTTATCAAATTGTATCCTTATAGGTGTATTATGTACTGAGTAATCACTTTGTTTGTGTTTTCGAAAATATTCTATATATAAAAAGCGGGCGTGGCTATCATCCGATTTCGCCCATTTTAAATAGCGCTCGGAGATGAGTGCCAGGGAACCCGCATACCAAATTTCATTAAGATATCTCAAAATTTACTCAAGTTATCGTGTTAACAGACGGACGGACGGACGGACAAGGCTTAATCAATTTCTCTTTTCATCCTGAACATTTTGATATATATAAGTCAATATCTATCTCGATCCGTTAATGCCGTTACATACTACCGTTATGCGAGTAAAGTTAATATAAAAGTACGATGACATTTAAAATTATAAGGGCTAGTAGCTCTCTATACTAAAGAGTTTAAATACATTAAATTTAAAATTTCCAAAAATTTGGAGACATAGGCAAAAACTCAAGAGGATTCTATTTCTCGCCTTACCTCTTCCATTTACTTCAACCTCCAGCTGTCTTTTCCCCTTTGCCTCCTTTAGCGATTGTTCCTTTCCGCGTTGTCGATAGCTCAATACCTTATAGGGTTAACAATATGAAATATGGTTTACATCAGATTATCATCTCTATCAAATGAATATACTACACTACATACAAATTTATGAAACAGTGTCTGTGTAGTTTTGGGCTTCACTAGAAATAATTTTGTGAAACATTTTAAACCTTTGTCTCGCTAGAGAAAGTGTCTCTTTACTCCTTTATTAACCTTCATGGAATAGCTCTAATAAAAAGTCATCTTCAGACGTGTTCAAAGTAGAGACTTTTGTACGGAAACCCGTGAGAATAAAAACCCATTCACCTGACTATTAACAGTAAAAATATAAAAAAAATGTTCATCAATGACGACTCCTGCTTAGTTTGTATTTACTTTGTAACTCATTAAGGAAATAAACAGCTGCTGGGTATAACAGACCACATAAATGATTCTCCTAAGAAATCATCTCATCAAATTAGCAATTCATTTATTTAAGGGCCAAAGTTCTTACTGTTGTATAAATGTTGGTTGCCGAAGCAAGTTTTGTAATTGTTTTCCAACAAAGAACCTTTTGCCCAAAACGAAAGACTCGGCCATTTGTTGAATGGTTGTTGGTTGTAATTAAATAATAATAATTGTAACGTTGTGAAACGGGCAAGGTCATTAAAGCTTATTTGTGATTTTGTGCAAATAAATTTAACGAGTTGCTTAATTCAAGTTTAGAGATGATAAAAGCTTATTTAGCTGCTGGTGACGTCAATGGCCAGCACAATGTTCACTCAGAGATTATATAGACGCCCGCCAACTGCCACTCTTTTCCAACTCTGTGGGAACTGCAAGTTTTCTTGGCCTTACGTTAGAAAAACTCTTATTTTTTGAATAAAATTTTAACTGTTTTGTTTTTTTTTGTTTAAAAAATAAAACTCAAGTTTTAAGTTTTGGTTTTGACTCAGAAAATAATATTAAAATTCAAAAAATTTTTGCTAAAAAAAAAGGATTAAAATTTATGTTTTAAAAAAAATGGAAGTCAAATTTTAACTGAATTTTTTCAAGTTTTGTTAGTTTTATAGTAAATTACAACAAAAACAAAAAATTAAAAAAAAAGATGTTACAATTTTTGGTTTTCACATTCTACTAGCACGAACAAAAATTTCTAATTGAGTAGTTTTGAGCTTAATTAATTCAACTTGATTAGACAGCTAAAAATAAGAAAAAACAAAAACCAACCTTCTGACAATTTCAAGCTATCTTTAGATATATCAGAGGTATGATACAAAAAAAATTTGAGTCCAAAATTTAATTGTAACTTTTATTTTTTTTTTTTTTAAACTCGAAAATTTTCTAAAATTAGAAATAAAAATTTTTTTTTTTTTTTTTTTTCAAAATAGTTTGTTTTTAATACCTATAAGTACCCCATTTGAAAGTGTCATACTTTATTTCCGAAATGGAGAAAAAATTAACTTTACAAAGCAGGAAAAGAGTGAAATTTTGAAGTTGTATTACTATTGGAAAAAAGTTTTTTATTTTTTTTCTTTGGCAGAACTTTGTTTTATGATAAAAGGAAACTCTTCACTAAATTTCATTCAAATCGGAATCGGTCGATTCCAACTATATGACGATTTTACATAGAAATACCCATATAGCAAAAGATAACTTTTAATATTATTTTCGACATATTACGAGTTAAATGTTTTAATTTTTTTTACATAACAATTAAAGTAAACCTTTATTAATTAATATTTGAATTAAAAAACTGAAATAAAAGTCAAATTAAAAGAAAGATATGAATAAAAATTAAATCTTTATCCACTATCTATGGATTTTAACCCAAGTGACAAAAGTCTAATTTGAATTTTATTTTTGAAATATTTTGTAAATTTCGCAGCTAATTACTTACAATTTTTTACTTAAAAACAAAGGAAAAGGAATAAATCAAATTTCGACTAATATTTTGGGCTAAAAACGCCAAAATTTAAAAACTTAACAAAAATAACAGCTAATTTGTATCTATTAGTTTTAATAAAAAAAATTTGGTTTTTACTTCTATTTTGAAGGAAAAAATTAAAGTCCAATCTTAATATTTGGGCTTGATTTATAAAAAACTAAATTGAAATTTCAGCATTTGGTTTAAATTAAAGAAACAAAAATCAAACTTTAATATTTGCTGTTGATTAAAAATATCAAAGTCAAATTGTAAGACTTGTTTTTCATAAAAAAAAATTAATATTTAAAATTTGTTTTTGATTAAAAAAAATTTAATTTAAAATTTTTTTTAAAATAAAAGTCAAACTTAAGCATTTGTTTATATTAAAAAAAAAATAAAAGTTAAATCTTAGCATTTGTTTTTGATTAAAATAAAATGTTATTAAAAAATTTTAAATTTGGTTTTTTCAAGAATTTGTAAAATTCAAACATTTGTTTTTGATAAATTTTTGTATTTGTTATAAAGTAAAAAAAACGAAATTTAAAATTTGTTTAGATAAAATAACATAAACTAAAACTTTCCTTGAGTTGACATATCAAATATAAGTACCAAAGAATGTATAAAAGGAATAAGCAAATGGCACATTAGAGGAAAAATGCATCGTGACGCTACAGGGCATCATAGCTTAGTTGTTAGAGTACTCTAACAGCGGTTTCGGTGCAGACACTTGGGTTCGTATCTCAGTGTCCGAGAAGGGGTCTGATGAGAAGCTGGGCACTTCGAAACATGTCATCCCATACCATCACTGTGCATAACGTTGTAAGTTTTCCTCTAATATCAATTAACAAACTAACATAAATCATATTTTATCATTTTTTTCGACTAAACTAAAAAGTCTTAACATTGTCTTTGATTAAAAAAAAATATGAATTAAAACTAAACCAAATCAAAAGAAAATTTTTATATACATATTAGTTTTAATTTAAAAAAAAAAATTAGTTTTGCATGAAAAAATAAAAATCAAATCTTAACATTTGTTTTTGATTTATAAGAAATTAAAGTGAAATTTCAGCAGTTGGTTTTGATTAAAAACAGAAAAATCGAACTTTGATATTTGCTTTTGATTAAAAATATAGAAGCAAAATTTTAACATTTGTTCTTGATAAAAAATTTAATTTAAAGTTTTTTTCTTAAAAGAAGAATATAAATCTAATTTTAATATTTTCTTTGATTAAAGAAAATAGAAGACAAATTTTAAGATTAATTTTTGATTGCAAAAAAAAAAAAAACAAAAAAATAAAAATAAAGTTTAAAATTTGTTAATTTTTTTTTAATAGAAATCATATTTAAGCATTTGTTTATAATTGATAATAATAAAAGTTTAGTTCTTGTATTTGTGTTTGATTAAAAAAGATTAATTTAAAAATTTAGTTTAAAGAAAACTTTTCATTTCAAATTCGTTTGTATAAATCAAATTTCAACATCTGTTTGTGATAAAAAAAAAATAAAAATCAAATCTTAAGACTTACAAATAAAAATCAGGTCTAAACACTGTTTTTGATTACAAAAAAAAAAAAAGGAATTAAAAATTTGTTAAAAAAAAAACTGAATCAAATTTACATTTTTTATATTTTTGATGGAATAAAAACAAAAATCAGCTCTAAAAATTTGTTTTTGATTAAAAAAAATTTTTTATTTGTTTTTGAATTAAAAAAATAAAAATCGATGCTCAAAATTTGTTTGTGATTAATAGAAATAAAAGTAAATTTTGAACTCTTTTTCCAAAACTCAAATTATAATTTTTTTTTTGATAAAAATACTCGTAAAATTTCAGCATTTGTTTTTGGTATAAAAAAAAATTAAAAATTAAATTTTAATACTTGGTTTTGATTAAAAAAAATTAAATTTAAAATTTTTAAATTAAATTAAACTTTTTTTTTTAAATAAAAGTCAAATTTAAGCATTTTTGTATAGTAAAAAAAAATAAAAGTTAAATCTTAGCATTTGTTTTTGATTAAAAAAAATGTTATTAAAAAATTTAAATTTGGTTTTTTTCAAGACTTTGTAAAATTCAAACATTTGTTTTTGATAAAAAAGAAAAATAAAAGTAAAATTTTTGTATTTGTTATAAAGTAAAAAAAACGAAATTTAAAATTTGTTTCGATAAAATAACATAAATCATATTTTATCATTTTTTTCGACTAAACTAAAAAGTCTTAACATTGTCTTTGATTAAAAAAAAATATGAATTAAAACTAAACCAAATCAAAAGAAAATTTTTATATACATACTACTTTTAATTTAAAAAAAAAAATTAGTTTTGCATGAAAAAACAAAAATCAAATCTTAACATTTGTTTTTGATTTATAAGAAATTAAAGTGAAATTTCAGCAGTTGGTTTTGATTAAAAATAGAAAAATCGAACTTTGATATTTGCTTTTGATTAAAAATATAGAAGCAAAATTTTAACATTTGTTCTTGATAAAAAATTGAATTTAAAGTTTTTTTCTCTCAAAGAAGAATGTATATCTAATTTTAATATTTTCTTTGATTAAAGAAAATAGAAGACAAATTTTAAGATTCATTTTTGATTGCAAAAAATAAACAAAAAATAAAAATAAAGTTTAAAATTTGTTAATTTTTTTTTAATAGAAATCATATTTAAGCATTTGTTTATAATTGATAATAATAAAAGTTTAGTTCTTGTATTTGTGTTTGATTAAAAAAGATTAATTTAAAAATTTAGTTTAAAGAAAACTTTTCATTTCAAATTCGTTTGTATAAATCAAATTTCAACATCTGTTTTTGATAAAAAAAAAATAAAAATCAAATCTTAAGACTTACAAATAAAAATCAGGTCTAAACACTGTTTTTGATTACAAAAAAAAAAAAAAAGAATTAAAAATTTGTTAAAAAAAAAACCTGAATCAAATTTAAATTTTTTATATTTTTGATGGAATAAAAACAAAAATCAGCTCTAAAAATTTGTTTTTGATTAAAAAAAATTTTTTATTTGTTTTTGAATTAAAAAAATAAAAATCGATGCTCAAAATTTGTTTGTGATTAATAGAAATAAAAGTAAATTTTGAACTCTTTTTCCAAAACTCAAATTCTAATATTTTTTTTGATAAAAATACTAGTAAAATTTCAGCATTTGTTTTTGGTATAAAAAAAAATTAAAAATTTAATTTTAATACTTGGTTTTGATTAAAAAAAAAATCAACAAATGTTAAAAATTAAATGATTTAGTTAAAAAAAACACAAAAGTAAAATGTTTACATTTGACTTTGGAAAAAAATTAAAAGTCAACTTTAAAAGTTTAGCGTAAAACAAAAAAAAAAAAGATAAAACGGAGGTTCAAAAATTCGCTTCTTTACTAAAACACCAGTTAGAGTAAAATAAAATTTTTTGACTTTAGTATAAAGTAATATTTGAATTTTTTAATTTTCAATAATTTGTAAATAATGCTTTTCGGTCCCTACTTTTAAGTTTCTAACCAAAGACCCGTTATTACAGCCAACGTAAAATAAAATATGAAAATACGTTTCAAAAACCTTTCAGTGACATTAACACACAACAAAAGTAGCAAAATAATAAATTTAGAAATACCAGTTCTGCTTAATAAAAGCGTAATTAAACCAGAAACCTAATTAATGCCAAATTCGCACATACATAGGTATACATATGCCCTTACATAAATACATTTGTATAGTACATACATACGAGTATGTACATTGCATAGAGACTTAATATTTTTTCATTAATTTTTTATTAAAGAACATTCGATTTATTTTCTTTTACTCGATATTTACTACAGTTACATACATATTTTTACATTCCATTATAAACATACTAAATTTTGTCCATTGTATGTCCCCCAATAATTTATATTTAAGTATATATCCCCATAAATGTTTGGGTGCATGATGAGTTGCTCCCTATTTTTATGATAATTTGTTTTCTTAATAGACGGCAATGGACAACGCAATGAGCTGTAAATTTCAGGCATTCTCAACATAAAAGCCGTTACTGACACCATAATTGAACTTTTGTGTATGTATGTAAATGTGTGGATATGTTCATTGGTATGTCATTGTTGCTCAAATTACTTGCTTCAGTGGCTGCAAAGCTGTTGGCAATCTTAGTTTCACTTATTTACTTGCAAATATTGTTGACCCTCACTTTGCATCATTTGCTTCATATTCAAGTAGTTAGTGCCGAAAGTATACTTACATATACATGCGAACGTGTGGGCAATAGCGCAGGGCGCCTGTACAGGTTAGGGGCAGTTCGCGCATGCCGACAGGAAAAGTTTTTCAAAAAAATCCAAGTGAGCCGTAAGCCACCCCATGAAAATTTTGTGACATGACATAATCCCAAGTGGCATAGTCTCGAGAAAAAATGTTGAGATTATGGTACCCCAACACAGACGATATTTAAGCTCCTACATTCCAAATTTCAAGATCTCCACTGAAAGGGGAAAGGCTTTGTAGAACTCTCCAAGTTTACGCGATTAGAAAAATGCTGGTAATCTGTTTTTGACGATTAGGATCTGAGGCCCACTGAGCGAACGCTTGTACACCGTCGACTCCCTGCAAATAAAGAGCCGGTGTGACGGTTTTTAATTTACGTATTTTTCACACAATCGATGAAAGGCGGTACATGTCAGTGAAAACGTTTCTGTTTCTAACTAAATATTTTGAATAGAAAGATCGAATATGATTTAGCTTTAAGACAAATCTCAGAACAGTTTCAAAAAAGCCAGTAAATGGTCCCGAAAAAGTCATAAAACAATTCGAAATGATCCTGGAAATGATCCCGAAAACAATCTCGAAATGAGCCTGATATTATTACGTAATAGTCCCGAAAACCATCCAGAAATTATCACGGAACGATACCGAAAGAGTCTCGAAATGATTTGAAGAACAATTCCGAAATGATGCGAAAAAAGTCCATAAATAACCCGGAAATCCTCAATGATCATGAAGGGATGCGACAACAATCGCTAATTTATCCCGATTCACCACAGATTTTGTCCCGAAAGCAATCTTGAAAAATACCCAAAAATAATAACGAAAACAGTATCGAAATGATAATAAGACGATCCTGAAAAAATCCCGAAAATGGTCCGAAACAAAATATAGAGATGATCCCGTAATGACAGCCCCGAAATGGTTCTGAAAACAATCCCTTAAGGGTCCGGAAGTTATCCTGAAATTACGCTAAAAAGTACCGAAATGATCCGAACCCTACCTAATTCTGTTACAAATAGCTATTTCCTAAATTCTATATTACCTAAATTGCACTACAATACTGTACTACAATTTTTTATATCCGTTGCATCAATAAAAAAATGTCGATCTACTCTAAAAAGCTTCAAATTGCAATCTCTATCGAAACTTTGTATGCCAAGTTAAATTAAAATAGAATTTTTTTAGTCCAGTCTAATATCCCTAAAGAGAAACTAGTAATGACCTTAAACAGTATTTTTAGGCATACTGAAAAAAATCAATGTAGAAAACCCATTTTTTTCACTCAGTCTAATGTACATAATAATACATACATATCTATCTCTTAAGCACATATAAAGACAGCCATTGGCCCTTGCCAATGCAGAACTCTCTGCCAAGTGTTTTTTTTTTAAGTTTTATTTTTATTACTTTCTTTTATGTTTTTCATTATCTTTATCATTCAGAAAAGTACTTTGTCTGCGCCTCTCCGTTATTGCATTTTCTATTTTTATTTCGTACGCGGCTCACAAATTTTATAGTCCATTATCAATAGTTCGAAATGATTAATTGTATGGAGTCTAACAAATCAAATCAGTAACATACGAGTATGTACTTAAGTAAATAATATCCTGTTGAAATTTTTTCTTGCCAACAAGTGTATACACTTTTTTCCTTTACGTGACTGTACTTAATCTAGCCTTCGGATTTGTGGACACGTTAGCAAGTAAGCGTTTGGTTTGCCATCGGTTTGAGAATATGAAATTTCTCAACTGTACAGTGGAATTTGATAGCGATATCAATGGTTATTCGAGATGTGCCAAGCTTAACACACTTACCGACGATTTCTAAAACTATTCGGGGTTGTGTGGGATTTTTAGCAGTCGAGACTATTCTGTATCGTTATTTTATCAGACCCGTACTCTTTTCGGAAACATAGCTATATAAGTTTCGATTGACTTTTGAGTTTACTCGAAATGGTTTTGGAATCATTTAGACAATATTTTAATGTATTTTCGAAATAATACTGGCTTTCACTAATATCTTGAAGAATTTTTTGCAGAACATCTACCGACTATACCATATTTAGGATGTCTTTAGAAGCGAGTGTTTTTTTACAGAATTTTTTACATTCAATGGAATTCATTTATACTCTACATCATCTATAATATTTATTACTTGATCAATATTAAGCCAGTTCTTACCATAATTTTCTTTAAACAAATTAATTATATTGATGGATACTTAGTCAGCATTTAATTTCCTTTTAGATTTTGTATATATATTTTTTCTATATTGGCTTATACGATTCTGAAAAATCGCTAAAATAAACACGGAAAAAATATCTATGTTTAAAGCTTGATAGATTGGAAAACTGCCATTCACAACTTTTTTGTGAACACTTTTTATTCTACAAAATGGTAAGCATACGGTTTTTAATTACAAACGTTTAGCAGTTTTAAGGAAAAAAGTATAACAATTCTAAAGTTACTATAAGATAGCTATAATTATTTTCATCAAGGTCTTAAATTTTTATCCTCATATTCATTTATACATATAATACAATTGTAACAGGTCGATGTCTGTACGTTGCAGGTATTCAAGAGAAATTGATAGGAGGACTAAGTCAATAGAATCC